>UYYG01001152.1:1820294-2420294 GCA_900625125.1 Dracunculus medinensis | reverse complement strand
ATTAGACAAAAGACAAATCGTTGTTCGCTTCAGCCTCTCAAAATAACATATAGCGTTCATAAATAATTAACTTACTATTTTATTCTTGGATAAAATAAAAGTAAAAAAATGTGAGACTAATTTCTGATTATTTATGACTATTAAAGAGAAATGGCATTTTTTTTAATGCAATCGTATGAATGAGGAAGAAATTGATTAAGTGAATAATTATAGGTGATAATTGATAACGATAAAGCCAGAAAACAATAAATTTTAATGGTTCATGGTTAGTAAAAGTAAAGAAAAAACGAAGAACTGAAATTTATTGAAAAAATAGAAAGTAATACTCGCAAGACGCATTGATAGAAAACGACAGAAAAATTTGAAGTATCACCACTCTTACATGAGTTTATACAAATGTGCAATTGTTTTATTTGCAGTTAATTCCAAAACTGCACTTCATTCTTGATCCCTAATATATGGCAAATGGAGCCCAACATTTCCTAATCAAAATTTGCGAAGTTTTGAAACGCAAATCTGAATCCGGCAAAAATGGCTCATTTTTTGCCCTTTTTTATGATAATATGACATGGCCTTTTTATTTTTCGCTCAATCTATAAGCTTTAAATCCACCATTCTCAGTCATTAAGTACTATTAATTGCATTCGACAGTTATTAGCCTCTTCGCCACTGCAGTCAGCAGATTCAGCAATCGAGGATCAGGGATCAGCTCGATTTATATGAGCAAAAGCCAAATAAACGGATATTAGCGATTATTTTTAACATTCATCGTACATTTCAATATTTTCTTCTCTTTGCTGCTCATTTCAATATTTGTGCAATTAAGTTTGAAACAATTAAATTTACTAATAATAATTAAATTTATAAAGGAAAAAAATTGAAGGAATCTTTCATATTTCAGCAATTTGTCTTACGGTAACATACAAAATATAAATAATAAGAAAAAAATGAAATTTGCCCAAATATGACGAATTTAAATGATATTTTAAAATACATAAATTCATTCAAATAGAATATTTTGAAATAAATCCAAAGGTCATTATTGCATAGAATTAATGATATAACTTTTAACGATATATAACTTTGAAATTATATTGAAGATTATATTAAATTATAATTAAAGATTACATTAATTATAATTTTTCTTGCAAGTATTCCCATGCATGAAATAAATTTGACCCTTGAATTGCCAAATGCCTGAGGCAAACAAAAAATTTATAGTTAGATACTCGAGCACTCTATTATCTTGGTTATGATTGTATGACGGAAGATTAAATTTGGTGCTAAAAGCATTTCCTTTTTAGGAAAATGGCATAATAAGACTGGTTTTTTCGAGCCTTTTTCAATTAGAATATAACAGTTATAATTCAATTTTATTTTAGTCAATTCAATTTATCAATGTAGTAGTTATCAATATATCAGTTAGAATATACATATATATATATATTTCCATGGGATTATTTTTTTATAAATTTTTATTCAATTTTGTTCATTTTTAAACAGCCAAAATATTTCATATGAGAATTATAAAACTGATAATTGCGCATTTTCGATCCTCTAAAATTGAAATGTAAGAACAATTTTTCAACTTTTTTTGGACATTTTTTAAAAATTCCTAAAATTTCTTTTTATGCCACAGAATTTTTGCTTGTCATGTCATCAACGAGAAAAATTTCGAATATAAAAGTTATAAAAATATTTGAAAGGTATCTTAAAATTTCTCATAAAAAATAGTTATAAGCAATACCCTTAAACCAAGTTTTCACTGCTTTTCTTTAGTTTTTACCAATCAGCGCTCCAGAACCTGTTCCAAGATTTTTCCAATAGTTTTCAAAACTATTTTTATTATATGAAATTTCAAGGTTATTGAAATCCTGTTTACAAGTCGTTTTTAATTAGGTGAAAGGATCAAATATTTCACAACATCTAATACGCAATAATATGTAATAAAAATGCTGAAATACAATTCAAAGCATAATAAAATAAAAAAATTATTATTCCAGAAATTTTTTTTTAGAAAAATTCCTAAATGTATTTTGACGACATATAATTAATTATTTTACCTATTAAATCGAACTTTTTCAATTAAAAATATACAAAAAATAAATGAAAAACTTTGCAGAAATTAAAAATTTGTAATATTTGTAATATTTGTAGAGTTTGTTATTATATAATATGTGATAATATTTTAATATAAGTTATAATAAATGAATAACTATAAGGAATTTTTTCCATTTTCAGAGAATGCCTGAGGCAATTTATTGCTACTGTCAAAAGAAGAGAAAAACTGAGACTCTGATGACCTGACCTTGGTTGAAGCCGAACCAAAACCGCTTAACTGATTTGTCCCTATTATGTGCAGTCATAAATTTATAAAATGAACTTATAAAATTAGCAATAAAACTAAAAAAAAATTGTTTGTTTGCATGTGCATTTCCTTCCACAGATTAAGAGATTATCGACCGCTTTTGCAGATTTCTTCGTCATAAATGAAGATTATCTCATCAGTTAAATAATATTTTAAGTTGTGTATTAATAAGGATACCAAATTTGAAGGAGAGCTTAACTAACTAGCCAACAAGGTGCTGGCAAATATTAATATTCTCACCGTTAACACCCAAAATCGCAGCGATCATCGATTGACACCTAAATTTTGCGAGAAAAAATTGCGCATGTTAAGTTAATTTTGAACGAAATATGAATCTTATGTTAAAGTTATTTATCAAATTTATTAAAACAAATTTTTGGATTGCGAAAAAATTTTGTCTTTCAAATTTTTAAATTTTAAATATTTGACGAGAATTTCTCTAATCGTCCAATTGCTATAACAATAAGATTTTTTTTCATGATTTCTTCCTATTTACCAACAAAATTAGCGAAAAATTTTTAGAGTTATGCTGGAGAAAATATAATTTATAGGCCGATAAATCCGATAGTCGTATAAAACATTGCTCCTCATTCAGGCGCTGTGGATTGAGGTATGCGGAAATTTCAGTATGGATTAGCGAATATTCTTTTTTATTGAATCTAGAAAAAATAAAAAAATCTTTGGCTATAAAAATGTGGCATAAATTACAATTTTTTATGTAGTTCATTCTTTTAATATATTTATAATTCGAATATTTTTTGATTATTTTATTTTAAATTGGAGAATTTTGATTTAGCTTTTAGCTTATTTATTTATTAGCTGATTTAACTTTTATTATGAGATTCCTAGGGTTTTCATAAGATCGCAGGATTTTGCAAGATAGTAAGCATTTCATGTGATAACAGTGATAACATCGAATTGCACATCACGTGAAGCATTTATCAAATTCTGCAGATGAATATAGCAGTTTAGACGCAATAATTAATAAATTTTGATATTATTGCAGCCTTTCCAAAATATCTATTTTCAAGAGTTTTGAGAATTATTTACATTACCATTTATAAATATTTTAAAAATATTGTATCATAACTGCCGACTGTATTTTTCTTGTATTTTCCAAAGATTCTTACATGCTTTTTCTTTTTTTTTTTAAATAAAACACTTATGGTTTGGTTAATCCTTGAAAGATTACTTATTTTTAAAGTTAATTATTAATTATTTATTGTTAAAGTTAAGTTAATTAAAAATCAGCATTATCAGTCTCATTGCTTATCAATTTATAAATGGGAATATGGTCATCGCCATTTAATAAGGTAGATCAGACGAATTTCTTAGGGAAAGAATTACAAGTTGGCTCATTAATATAGCTGAGTTATATATTTCATCGATGATCGGACCAAGCATTATAATTTATGCTTATCATTAAAGCTGAAACCCGTTTGCAGTTCGGGAAATTTATCTATAACTCTTTTTTCAACTAACTCTCTAGCAAAGATCCCCATCGAACCAGTTCGCGTAAGTAGACAAACCAGAAATGAGGGATACTGCGAGAAGAAGAAATAAATAAAGGTTATAGTTTAAAAAGAAGATGAAAAATAACGTTCGGATGTTGTTATTATTGTTGTTCTCGAATTTATTTATTAAGAAAATGCGACCGTGATAATTGCCAACATTGTATGGAATGGAATGACGAACAAAAACTATAATTTTCACGTAAAAGACGTTTTCAGCAGCACGTCCTACACATTAGAGGTCTAATTCAAAGGTTTATATTATATTCAAAAAATTCACATCACATATTTAGTCTCAGGCAAATTAGGCCTTTTAGAAATTAGGCCTGGAGAATCTCAATCGATTAGCCAGAAAACTTAGTTTATTATGTTTCTAAAAAGAATTAATTTTTTTGGTCGTTCATTGAAAAATTGAAAAAAATATTTTCCCCTTAATTATTAAGTTTTTTAAAAATCTGCTGTTGGTAAGAAAACCATTTTTCAATAAAATTTAAAGAATTTTGAACAAAAGTCAATAAACGATGATCAGTAACGAGTTTCGGTTAATGTTCACTTTTAAAATAATTTTTTTTACAGCATGAAAAATAAATTTCGAAAGGAAGAACTTATTGAATTCGTCATTAATGATATGAAAAAAAAATTGTAATGAAGAAGATAGGACGACCAAGACAACTCGCATAACCGAAATTTTAAAGACTTGAAAAAATGCTGAACGGTCGGTTAAATGAACGCTAAAACTGTCAAAATTGATAAGAAATTTCTAATTTTTAGTTCTTATTTGGCGAAATTTATTTTATTCCATATTTTAATAGAAGATCGAAGTCGATCGTCAGCGTTAATCAAAGTTTTCGGTGGATAAAATAATTTTTTATGTATTTTTTAATAAAATTGCTGATCGTAAGAAAATATGAATTGATTCTGGAAAACTTATCTTGTCGACAATTTTAAATATTAATATTAATGCTAATTATTATTAATCTTATCATTCTTATTAGACCGAACCTGAAAAACTAATGCTTCATTCAAAATCAATAAAAAACTTTTTTAATTAAAGCGACCTGAAACCAGCCTGAAATATTATTTTAGCATGTTAGGAACAATTTTTATATGAAAAATTTTTCTTAAATCTTTGCCAACTGTTGAAAATTTGAGAATATTTTTTTATATAGTCGAGAAGATGTAATAAGAACAGAATTAACTACTAAATAAAATAATAATAAATCAACAATAAATAATAAAATAATTATGCAATAAAATAATTAATATTTAATAATTATTTATTTATAAAAAAGTGATTAAAAATTTGACACAAATTTACTCATTTTTGTTCCATAAAGAATTAAACGACTAAAACAAGTTTTATAACTAAAATTTGAGCAATTTAAAGCAAAATATTTATAAGTTAAATGTTAAATGTCACTAAATGTTGTCTAATCACCGATTATTGTCCAAATGATAAAAATTTGAAAAATTCGAGAAAAATTTTAGTTAACAGTTATATTAAATATATTATCAATTTAATCATTATAATTGTAAATAAAAAAAAATTTCTACCAGTTTTCCAGTTTTTAATTTTAGCGTATAATTTTATTTTTCCTCTAAATTTTTCATTATCATTGCTTTCCAATAAATTTTTAAACATAATTTCTATAAATTATAAATGACAAATTGCTAAAATCTTTTATATTTGTTTTCAACTAAAATTTTTAACAAAATGTTTCGAAGAAATTAAGTAAATGTAAATAAAATAAATATTAAGTGTCATTAAATATTGAAATATCGAAAAGTTTATCCAATAATCATTTTATAGTTATTAACATTATTAATTTGCAAGAATTTATTTATCTTTTCTATCATTTTCACCATTCACCATTTTTTACGTTCCATTGCATTATAGTACCAAGTAAATTTCTCACCTTGCGATTGGAATGCATCAATTATCACGGAGCATAGCACTGCATGGATTTCGGAAGGTCAGATTTACACAAATAGAATCCAAGAATCGGCACTCCAAACTGATGACAATAGTCCACTGAGCCATTCCACCATCTCATCGGCCAATATTATTTAATATCATTTATAATAAGTCTATTAAAAATAATTATTGAATATTGTACCGAATATTTTGTGGAAAAATGAAAAATAATTTTATCTTTATTTTAATTAATAAATATATAAGAAAAATTATTGATAAGAGATTCGAAAACGATATTTTTTTACTTTAATTTCTCATTTGTAATTTTCATTCATTTTTTTCCATTTTCCATTAACGAAAACGTTTAATGTTTTTCGTTTTTTTCTAATTTCATTATCATTTTTTCCGATTTCAAAAATAAATGTAAACAAATGAAATAAAATGAAATATTAGATTTGTAAACATTGGAACCATCGATGAAACGATGCAAACTTGAAATTATAAAACAACAAACATCGTAGAAATTCAACGAAAATAGAAATCGAAAAAAGCTTTGCACTAAGTAATTTGAAACATTTCAAAAATTCGAAAAATTAGTCATTTCTTAGAGAATACAAAAAAAAATAGTTGTAATTTTTCTTTCGCAACAAATGCTATTTGATAATTTAAGAAAAGAAGAGAAATTTAAACAGCGAAAACCAAAAAGAATCAAAATGAAAGTGAAAAGCAATAATGCGTCGTCGTTCATTGGTGTTTAATGAACGAGTTCGAATGACACCAATTTTTGAAATGCATAAAAATTGTTTCGTATCAAATGAATAAAATTTCCTCAAATAAAATTTTCCTATTCGCTTAAATATCCCAACATTTTAGCAAATATTCAAAACGCTTAATTCCTAAATATTAATTAAAAAATTCTTATAATTAATTTATTAATAATATATGTAATGTAATTTAATAATATAATTCTAATATTTAATTTATATATTTATATAATTTATATATATTAATTAATTTAACTTATATAATTAATGTATATTAATATAATATTAATATAAATTCAATTTTAATAGGACTAATTAACTATATATTAACTAAATTGAATTAAAATAGAGTAAAAAATAGATTAAAAAAATAAAATTAGATTAAATAAAAATTTCGAGAAATATTCGCCACAAATAGCTATCGTAAACTTTGTACCACTATATTTCAGTTGATTTGGTTTATTCGAACTTTCCGTTATCATTTAAAAATTTTAAATTCTCATTACTGATTTTACAATGGCTTAATTATGAAGAGATTAACGACTAAAACATTTCACGTCAATCTGTGATAAATCTAAATTCAAATCTTCTAATTTGCGGATCTAAGAGCCTGTTCGACTTATTTTTATGGTCTTATGAAGTTTGCATTAAAGGATTGCTCGTTTTTCTTTTTTTTTGCTAGGAAAGGAGTATAAGAAAAAAGAAAGGCCACAGTTTTGTGCAAGGATGGCAGCGATCCATTTCCTCATTTTATTTTGGTTTAATCTATTGAAACGATAAAAATTCTCTGAAAATATTAACTGAGCTATGCGAGAGGAAGCGAATTTTCAACAAATATCCGAAATTATCGCATTTTCAAATTGATAAAACAAAAGAAAAAATGGTGGAAAGAATTTTAAAAAAAAAGAAATCAACCGCAAATCGATGGGAAAAAAATTTTTCTTTTTTTTTGAATAAATTTCGAAATTTTATGCAAATATTTGCTTAAAATAACGAGAAATAATATATAAATATATTAAAATGAAATAAAAATTTGGGATAAGAAGGGATAAATGAATTAAATATAATAAATTAACTGATTGAATGATAAATGAATTGATAAAGTAAAGCAATGAATTGATAAAGTAAGCAATGATAAGATAAAGTAAGATAAAGTAAATTCAGTTTGATTTTTAATGAATTTTCTTCAAAGAATAACTTGAAATGAGATCGAAATAATTTTTAAATTTTATTAATTTTATTAATTAAATTCATTTAAAATGTAGAAATTATAGAAATTATTAAGAATTTTATTAAAAGAAATCATAAATCTTTCTTTAAAAAATAAATCAAAATTTGCAGTTCGATATTATTTTATTTAATTTATTTAATTTTAATAATATTTCATAAATTTCAATAATTCTCAATTCATTATATCGGATTTAGGTAAATTCTCAATTTATCTATTTATTTCGATATTAAATTAAATATTTCCACCACAATGGACTACATTGCGAGCATCGGTAGCTCAATTACTTTGCCACTGAGAATAGAAGCTTAGGTTCGAATCACTCGGGTTTTTGCTTAATTCAGAGCGCCGATGTCGGTTAATATTAAACTGTAGGTTTTATTGCCGGCAGGAGTAAACGTCCTTTAAAAATCTGAGTAATGTTGGTGACTCACCTGTACCGAGGAACTCTTTGGATTTGTACCATAAGCCAGCATAGCGAGTCACCAGCAATGGTGATATTCATTAATTTAATCACTCATTCGTTTCATTAATTGCAAATATCATTTGCATTATTTCTACCATTAATAATTTGATAAATTTATATTTTAATTTAATTTATAATTTGAAAATGTGAAATCGATTTTCTCTATTGAAATTTTTCTTTTTTTTAAATGTAAAAAAAATAAATTTTCATAAATAAAAGAATATTCACTGAAATTAATAAAAATAAATTAATCTGTTGATTTTCAACGAATTTGTTTTTATTTACTTTTTTATTTTTTGCAATTATTTGTTATATTTGATAATTTTAAAATGAAATTGATAATTCTTCAATAATTATTACACAAAAATTCGAAATTTATTTATTCTTTTAGAAAATTTCCCGAAAATTTATCTTTAAATTCTTTCAAATTTTTATTTTTAAATTCTTTTCTTATCAAAGAATAAAACCGCGAAAAGTTTTTAAAATCAGTTAAGTGCTTGGCTAATAAAATTTTTTATTTCATTATTATGGAAATAAAATTTTTTAATTAGTGGATTAGTGGATTTTAATGGAACAAAAATAATTTCATACAATAAAGGAAAAAAGAAAATTTTTTGCAAATTAGAAATGCTTTATCATTTTTGCTAAAAAAAACCCATCCGTTTGGCATTCCGATGAACTTCTTTTTAAACTTTCTTATCCTTTCTAAATAATATTTAAAAATATCGTAAAACTATAAACTTAAATGTAATACAACAAAAATTATCTAAAAAATCGGTTGAGCACCTAGTACCAATAATAAATAATAAGACTAACACCGCTGTGGTACCACTATCAATTTTCGTAAGAGAAAAAAAGGCTCAAGACAAGAAAGTTAGAGATCATTGAAAAAAAAAGAATAAATTTTTTCTTTTCGAAATTCAGACCTCTTGAAATCGACGCACTTCGGGCTAAGAATCTATTGCAAACTTATACAACACTACTACATGCATGTACTATATTATTTGTTTAGATAGAATCCTTATAAAATGTCCCCATTTAGAAATATTATAGGAACAAGTGGTATATCTCATATGGTGGAGTACTCGATAAGTAAATAGATTATCGAGACGACGATTATGTAAGTGGTAACTTAGACAATTGAAAGTTTTCGAAGAAAGGTGATGAAAATGGGAAGTTAGGCAAAGATAGAATGCAGAAAATAAAGGTTTGGATCATTCATAACTAAAAAAAACCACAATGATAAGATTAATAAGATCAATAAAGATCGCAATCATTAAGATAGTAAAGAGACATTTGATAAGCATTTATCATAAGCACTGCAATTGCTGATTTCTGATAAAGCATTGAGCAATAAAAAAATTTTAATCAAGCCAAAAAAAGTTATTTTTAAATAATGAGGAGAATCACGCCCCGACAAAATTGCATAAATATAAACCGCCCTGTAGTGCTTGTTGCCTGCCTGCCTGCCTGCTTGCCAGTCTACTGCTCCTCCCAATATAAAGAATTTTTATTTGACGGTCGGTTGGTCAATTAAAAATCTATATTATACAATTTTGTATGAACCAATGTTTTGGTATCAAATATTCTTTTTTCTTCTTCAAATTTTCGGTAATTTATTCTCATTGCATTTTAAATGAAAAAGCTCTTTAAATGACATATTTTTTTAGTTTTAAAAATTTTACAGATTCTTAAATAAAATTTGAAAATCTTTCTTTTTTACAAATTACTTACAAAATATATTGAAAGTAATAGCAATTCTTGTAAAAATTTTTTTTCTTACTTTCTAAGATATTTTCATTTTCCATATCGCTTAATTTACCATATTGCTTTCAGAAAAATAAATAATGATAATAATAAAAATAATTATTACTATTTTTATTATTATCACTATTATTTTATCAGTTAATATACCAAGGGCAAAAAAATTATTTTATAGACATATTTGCACAACTTTCACAACCAATAACTTCAAAGTTTAAATGCTTACCGAATGGTTGTTGTGATGAACATGAATGGTGTCGATTTTGGGCGTCTATTGGTGAATGTGAAGCCAATTCTGAATGGATGCTGGTTAATTGTCAATTAGCCTGCAATTCATGTCCCACAGGTGATTCGATTATATTTTTGTTGAGGTGAATTTAATTTTTCATAAAAACAATAAATCCCATAATTTTTCTTTTTTAATGATAGCAAATGGAATTGAAGTTTTATTGAAAATTATAAGCATTTTGTTCGTAATAATAATTATTGAAAGATGCTAGGAAAAAAAAAATTTTTTTTTTTGCTTTAATTCTCGTTCCTTATGGCAATTTTTTCGTCGCAGCTCTCATTGTCATTAATAAATCAGTCACTACCATCGAGCAACTACAATTTATCACTTTCTATCAAGTTTTTATTGAAAATCATTATAAAATTTCACTTGCCAATTTAATGGTTTTTTTTATATTTTTATAATAAATCACATTTATCGCTCTTTTTTCTTGATATTTTATCTGTCTTATCTGTCTTATCTTTTATCAATCTTCAAAGCATTTTTTTATAAAATTTGTTGAATTTCATAAATAATTAGCATTAAAAGCAAATATTTTTTCTAAAAATTCTTCATAATTCTTTATAATCACAATTTTTCTGTATAAAAAAATATAAGTAAGCACTCCTTCCATAAATTTAACGGCGATCGTTTATTAAGTAGAAAAAGTAAGGAAAATTTAGACTTATATAAAATTCCAGAATTATTTCAATTAACTGACTAAGCAATAGCAGAAAAATTTTGTTGACAAATAGATAAATATGCAGTGGAACACAAACATCACCCAAGCGCATGGCTATGTCCTTCTGCTTGCTTCTGCTTGTCTGTGAATAAATAAAAAATTAGAAATTTATTTTAAATTTATTTTGGTGGAAAAAAAAGCAACATCGATCGAATGAAAAGGATAATCAGGATAATCTTAATCTTGCCTTCTGGTTTTTCCCTTCTTTATTTCTACAATAATTTGAAAATTTTCGTCTTTTTCGAGGGTTTTTTAAAATTTATTTGAATTAATTTTTAAATAGGAATTTTTTCAAATTTTCAACTACATTATGCAATCATTTCTTTTATGATTGTAAGTTTTTAAAATATTTTGATAAATTTAAATTTTTTGAATACTTTAAAAAAATATTTTAAAATTAATTTAATGAAAATCAATTGATATAATTTTTATTTTGACTTTTTTATTTGAGATTTCTTTCAAGATTTTTCAATTTATGCAACTGTTTCTTTGCTTTGTCTTCCTCTTCTTAATTTATTATTGCTCCTTTTTTTCTATAATTGCAAAATTAAAAAATTCAACAAAAGTTTTAAATTTTTGAATCTGAAACTGAAAGCATTTTATTGATATTGATAAACAAGAATAGTTGCAATAAAATTTTGAAAAAATTACATCGATGTTGTAAAAGCGAACATGAAATATAAACTTGAAATTATTCATTTAATTTAGCAATTTTCGCTAAATTTTTGAATTTTTCTAATGATCTTAGATTTTTTATTTTGTAATTTTGAAGCTATTTTTGAAGTAATCTGTCGAAAAATTGCTTAAAATTATAGTTGAAATGAGTAAAATCAGTAAATCTTTAATATAAATTTGCAAGGTCGTATTAACTTTTCGCCCTTTTGATCTTTTTTTTAAATGTTCATTTCCACATCGTCCACTTTTTTCTAAAAGCTTTGCTGGGTCATCGGTGCAGACAAATTTGCCATAAGGTCACCTAGCGATAGAAATGCAGATTCGCTAGCGTGAGGTTTTGGAAAGACAGGTTTGACATGCTGAGAATGGAATTCAAATATCGGCGCTCCAAAACGATAGCAACAATTCACTGAGCCATTCTGCTTCATTCTTAGTTTCTATAATTCATTTCACTTCAAAAGTAGGCGATAGATATTCGTTTTTTTCGAGGAAATACTTTTTTCGCTCATCTTTTTCACGGAATTTTGTCAAAACAGCCTATATTTTATTTCCTTTCTTATTAGGAAAAATTGAAACACTCGCTAGAAAATTTTAAAAAAGATTAAAGAATAAATTAAAGATCATGAAATTGGAAAAATTCTTTTATTTGTTATTTTTTTGGTGGAATTCGAGAAGTTTGTGATGAAAATTCCGAAATAATTAGTTTTTTTGCTAACCAATTAATATTTATTATATGAATAATAAATAATTAATATATTAATTAATTAATATATGAATTGTGTTATAATATTAAATAATTAGTGGAACATTTCTTATGAATTTTATAAAACTGTTTCATCAAAATTGGCAAATATTTCGTAATTTTTTTAAAGCAAAATTGTTGTGAAATTTTATAACTTAATTCTTTCATCTTAATTTGTTATTTTCTAAATCTTAATTTCTTTAGTTTTTTAGGCCAAAAAATCGAAAAACGTCTAAGAAAATTATTTCGATCGACGATTCTTTGAAAAAAATTTTTGCTTCTTAAAGCGTAAAACTAAATTTTACAATAAACTTTCTTAGAAATGTCAAATGCAATTGAATCGAAATTTCAAATGTTAATTTGGAGAAACAATGAATTTTTTACTTAAAGATTGAATTCCGCAGATTTAAAATTCCATTCACTGCATCCGTCATGAAAGAGTGCAAAAAAAAGTTCGAATTTGACGAAAAAAATTATTGAGAAAGGAAAAGAGATAAACCATTTGATGAAAATCGGACTAATCCAGCTGACAATTAAAATGAATTCGACTGACACTCTAAGCATTTGTTCCTTCTTCCTTTATTTCTAATTGCTTATCTGAAGCCATTTTATCAGAGAATCATTTGGCGATATCAGCATTGATAAGTTTAATTTCATTAAAGGATAAAGAAATCCATGAAATTCATAAATTTCGTGACTTCAGAAGTAATTTACTATTCGACCATTCACCATCCGACTTTAAATGGCTTATCAATGAATAAGAATTTTTTTCTTCATTTATACAATGAATTTGGTGCTAAAATATGAAAGTGAAAATAAACAATTTTGAAAAATTAGTTTTATTTTATTTTTCCTGAAAAATTATGAAAATTAGAATTATTAAAATTAAAATATTATAAGCAGTTTTTATTGTACGTTTAGCCTAAATTTCTATTTTTATTTTCTTCCACTAATTTATTTTAAAACAAAATTTTTATTTTATTTTAAATAAATTTTACTGATTTCTTCCTTATTAGAATTATTCACTGTTCGATTATTTGGACTTTGGATTGGATTTGGCAATAATAATTTTATTTTCAAATAATTTTCAATTTGCGATATTCTGCAATTTGGGGATAGGATGGCTCAATGGGTTATTGCTCGATTGGGAGTGCCGATGCTGAGGTTCGATCCCTCGCAGGAGTAAATCTCTGCAAAAATCGAGGTGATGCTGGCGACTCACCTGTTTTTCTATCACCAAGGGACTCCCTGGCATATTGCCCTACGCAACAAGCTAGTGAGCGAGTTTAACCAGTAATGGTGAGAACTCTTGAAAAAAAAAAATTTATATGAAAATGAATGATATTATTCCTAAGCGATTTTCTGGCGATGATACCTCATCCTAGAATTCACTGAATTCACTGTGGCGAGTGAAGCCAGAAATAGTTAATATTGCTGGAAGAAGATGACAAATTTATATGGCAATGCAAATTTGTAATTGTAATTGTAATTGTTGACTATTTCATGAGGAAATAATTTCAATTGTGCATTATTATGACGGAAGATTGCCATTTGAGCAATCTTACAAAAGATATTTTCAATGTTTTTGACTTAAGTAATATTTTTTAAGTCCCCATTGCGGATCCTTTATAGTTTGCGGTGAATTTATAATATTTCTGATAAATTTATAATATTTATAATAAATTTATAACATTTATAAATTTATAATATTTCTGATGAATGGTCCACTTAATTTGAAAATTATTAAATACATTTAACAAATATATCTGAATTTTATTTTTTAATGGAATTTTTAAATTTAATATTGAATTTATTGGATGCGTGGTACATTCATTTATTCAAGCAAATTGAACATTTCATTGCTTAAAAAAATTTTTTATATTTTTTCTAAAATAAATTTTGAATTTTTTTTAAAAGCAGTTATTTTCTCATCAAATTATCGAAAAACTAATCGTTTCAATGCAAATTCATTGTTCCAACTACCAACTTTAGTATTTATTTTCCAGATTTACCATTAGCGCCAGAATCGACTCAATCTGAAAACGCGAAATGTGAATTAATTCGCACAAATCCTAATATAGCTGATGAATTAAAACTACAAAATCTTATAAATCCATTCGAAAATGTATTCTTAAATCAATTATTATCAGTTGATGATATCATAAGATCTGCGGCTGCTGGATGCGTTCCAAAGGTTAACCTCTGTTTAATGTTTAATAAATCAGAATACAGGAGAGTAATCATTAACCATTATCGCCATTTAATACAATGAATTTTTTACAAATCTAACCTTTTTAATTTAACAATTTAATAATTTTTTTTGAAAATAAAATTTATCAGATTTTTTACAACTTATCAGTTGAATGAATAATTATTTACATATTATTTATTCAACTGATAATTATTTACATGAATCTATTTTGATTAAAATTTTTTCCATATATATTTCCACATTTTATGCTTTTCAAGCGAATTTTCGCATAAATTTTCAGTAATTGTTAGTATTTAAAAAATAATTTTGAAATTCTGCTCTCTTTTTTCCTTATCACTGAAATTTGTCTATGTAAAATCTTTTAGCTAATGGCAAGAGATTGTTCACTTTCATTATGTTACCATCTTTCTTATCGAACTTATGACGGCGTATGTAATAATTTAAATCGTCCGCTTCAAGGTGCAGCATTTCAGCCTTTCCTTAGGTATTGTATCCTAGTTTTTCTTTTTTTTTAACTTTAGACGATAAAAAAGTTTGCAAAGATTTGCAACGATATCAAATAAATATGGCAATGATAAAATTGATAATTTTTCTTTTGTGAATGATTTTCCTTCCAGATTTTAGATTTCCTTTTAGATTTTGTGAAAATTTCTATTCAAAATTTCTATTCTATTCAAATTTTATAAAAGAAAATATTCAATAAGTTAAAATTTCTCTATATAATAGATATAATAGGTTTTTTATTATGCATCATTGTTAATAAAATATTTTTTCAGTTTTCAAATGAAATTTTTTTTCAATTTGTTAGATTTTTATCTAAAAAAAATTTTATTTATTTCGCATAAAAATTTATTTGTGAAAAGTTGAATTTATTTGTTTACTTTTTATTTTAAATTTTCACTTTAAATATATGTACATATACATTATTTTAAATAATTGTAATATATTTATATTATTTGTAATTCACTTGTTTTAAAAACAAATATTATTTTAAATATTTATATTTTTAGAAGAAAATAAGTAAAAAATAAGATAAATGAATGAATAAAATAAAGATAAATTAATAACTTTATAAATAAATATCTCGCAATTAAATTTCCTCTAATTTGATAAAAATTTGATTTTTAAAGAAGTTTGAAATACTTAAAAGCTTCATTACTATTTAAAATTCCTAACAAATAAAAATTTACTAAAAATTTACTATTAAATTATTAGTCCCAATTCAGAATTCTTCCACCCGTCTACGATGATGGAATTTCAGAACCTGTTTGTAAGTTTTTGTTTTTTCATCTTTTCAATTATGATTTTCACTTAACTTCGGTGATAAAAATGATATCAAAGCATAGTTGTTCAGTGAATCAACCATATCTAACCAACCAGTAATTTCTAATTGTTCCAATTTTTAATATTGCAAACAATACTTTAACAAACAAGTTTCTGTCATTTGTTATAATTAATGGTTATTTATGAAGGATTTTTATAGAAGTATTCTTATAAAATAGGAAAATGAAAATAGTAATAAATCGAAAAAGAAAAAAAATTCAAAAAATAATAGATTTCATATCGTTCAGCATCACTGCGATTAACTCGGCCATCATCTCGAGAAGCGTCACGATTATTGCTTGCAAGTGCCCAAAGTATTGTGCACGATAAATTTAACACACTCATTATGCAGTGGGGACAATTTATATCACATGATGTCGCCAAAACTACTTTACAGCCATCCACTCCATGCAAAACATGTAGTCCAGTACCATCAAAGTGTATGACGATAATGATCTCACCTAACGACAGAAATATGGAGTTGATTTTCAATTTATCTATTTTTTCAACAAATCGCCACTGAAAATTTTCGATCGTTTTTTTTAATGGTTCAAAATTGAAAAGGCGTTTTTCGAAAAATGTTTTGTGCATGATTAACTAAATATCAAGCACACTATAGATTTCGGAAACGTGGCTGCTTAAAGATATCACGATCAGCTCCAGTTTGTGGCACAGGTCGACATCCTTTACAACGGGAACAGTTGAACGAAAACACAGCATTTATAGATGCATCACCGATTTATGGATCCTCGCTGAAAGACCTCAGTAAATTCCGTGATGGTCGAAGCGGGTTTCTCAAAATGACTCGATTTAACAATCAGTTGGTGGGATAAATTTTTTAAAATCTATTTTGATTTAATTTATGAAAGTGATTCAAGTTCTTTTTAAACGAATCTCTTATAAAAAGCTATATGAATTAAATGAGTTGTTTGATTTTGATGTTTGATTTAGGTTTTACCTTTTGACCAGTCGAAATGTACCTCTCCTGACAAATGCACTGTGACTTTCACTGCAGGAGACATAAGAGTTAACTTATTCATTGGCCTTTCATCAATGCATATTCTATTTGCTCGAGAGCATAATCGGTAGCATTTTACATGAGAAGCTTGCTTTGCAAAAATAAAGACGGAAAGAGCGGGATGGGGTATGTGGTTTGTTTCAGAATAGCTGCCATTCTACAGCGCCAAAATCCGAATTGGTCAGGTGATCGTTTATTTCAAGAAGCGAGAAAAATTGTCGGAGCTGAAGTACAAATTATTCTCTATAAAGAATTTCTGCCAAAGGTGCTAGGCAATTCTATGGCTCAAGTGATTGGACCTTATAATGGTTATGATCCTCAAGTTGATCCGACCATTTCAAATGTATTCACAAGTGCGGCTTACAGATTTGGTCATGGAATGCTCGAGGTAAACATTGGTTCTGTCGTAGGATTCAATATGCAACATTTTTGTTCATTCCCAGATTAATTAATTTATGTATATGTTTCAGGAATTTTATAGGCGTATTGACTTCAGAAATGTTTCCCATGAAGGTTACATGTTCAGTGATGGTATTTTCAAATCAAAAAAAATACTTTTTGAAGGAGGAATTGATCCTATCTTAAGAGGATTTATGATGACACCTGTTAAAAGGCCTCATCGCATGACCTTGTCGATTACAGAGAAAATGTTTGGAAGGTTAGAGGCCATTATTTTGCGAGATATTAAGTTAAAGTAAAGTTTTTCTCGTTTTTTTGAGTTTAGTTAGTGCTTCTAGCACGGATTTGGGTTCAGTGAATATTCAACGTGGTCGTGATCATGGATTGCCATCATATAATCATTGGAGACAATTTTGTGGCAAACCTTTAGCAAATGATTTCGAAGGATTAAGAAATGAAATTCTTGAAAAAAATATTCGTGATGCTTTGAAACGTACCTATAGAACTCCAAGTATTTTTAAAATCTTTTTTTCAAGATTTTTTAAAAAACTAAAAAAAATCATAAAAGATTCACAGAGAATTACTTGTCATAAAACTTGGATTATAGATGATATTGATCTTTATATTGGTTCTATGGTAGAAGATCCAGTAATTGGAGGTTTGGTTGGTCCAACTCTCGCTTGTTTAGTTGGTGAACAGTTTAAAAGGCTGCGGGACGGTGATCGGTTAGTATTTAAAAAATTCTAAATGAAGTATTCCAAAAATTTTCGAAAATTGCCATTCCAATTTAGGTGAATTTATAAGCGACTTTTTTGAATGAATGAATATTTCCTAGTTTTTTAATTATTTAATTCTATTTCTGTGGATTTATTTATTATATATAAACATTTTATTCTAATGATATAGGAAAAATTTAGGGCCACAACCTTTTCAATTTTTGAGATTTGTCAGATTCACATCAAATCGTTTTCATTTCAAATCCTTTAAAAAGAATCATCCCTCAGGTTCTATTATGAGAATCCAGGTGTATTTACCTCAGCTCAACTGCAAGAGTTAAGAAAAATAACTCTAGCCAATGTGATTTGCAACAATGCTGATAATTTTCAAGTGATATCAGAAGATGCATTCTTATTGCCTCAAGGCAATAGTATACCATGCAGTTCTCTTCCAACAATCGACCTAACAAAATGGAAAGACTAAAATAAAAAAATACAATTGTATATATTGTACATACTGTACAAGTGTAATTGTATCCATATTAGTTGGTTTTCATACTTTAATTCTTAGATTATTGGATTCATTAAATGGAACTTATACCATACTCAATTAATTTCGCCAGGTTAGTTCCAATATATCGATTAAACGAATAATGTAATAATCACTTTTCAATCTCAAAAAGTATGAAATCCAATTATTTTTAAACTGTTCATAATATAATAATCATATCATTTAATGATATATATAAACTAAACTATTTTTGCAAATCAAAATGGATCTATTTTTATTCATCTCATTAGCGTACCATAGGACGGCTATTCATTCGTTCATTCGTTAATTTTTTTTAGAACGTTAATTAAATATTTATATTTCGATATTTAGAAATATTAATTCAATAATAATAGATAAAATATATATTTAAAACTTTAAAACTTAAGAGATCAAATTAAATTTTTTCAATGTCATTCATTATTGAACGGGTGGTTTAATCTCGGGGCCAACTAATACTTCATTGTATTTTTATTTTTTTTCTAATTTATATTCTTTGTAATTATTTGTGTCTTTGCATTCGATGTATTAATTGTACGGCTCAATAAAATTACGGTGATTTTATTATCGATAAACTCAACAAAATATGGACAATTTGTAAGGCTATGGCTATTTTTATAAAAACTTAAATAAATTATATCGGTTAATTTAAAAAATTCAAAAAAAAGGAAAAATTATCGGCTTCTACGTTTTTATGTAGGAGATAACTGAAAGCAACTTGAACTGAATTAAATAATAACATTATAAATGATTAATCACTCGTTAATGTCCTTCTTCTTATCATTTCGATTATCACTATTACAAGTTTATTTTTATGGAAAAAAGCTGAAAAAAATATCAAGCATTACGTGTTTCTTTCCAAAGACGCCAGTCAAGTTTCGGTATGTAATCACAGGAAACGAGTTCGTCAAAATCAACTTGTTGAAAAGCATTAATGGGTGCTGAACCCATATCTTCGCCTGCGTCGCATAAAATTCGTGCTAATGTCAATTTTTTAATTTCTTCGATTTGTTTCCGCGAAAAAATGTCTTCATTTTCATAATAAAACCTTGAAAAAAAACTTAGATGAGAAAATAAGGTAAATTTAAAATTTTTTCAGAATTTTGCAAATCAATTAATTAAATTCTATAGTTAAATTCAATAGTTATAGATAAATAAATAAAAA
Organism: Dracunculus medinensis; assembly: GCA_900625125.1. NCBI lineage: Eukaryota > Metazoa > Nematoda > Chromadorea > Rhabditida > Dracunculidae > Dracunculus > Dracunculus medinensis. The sequence goes on along the minus strand of UYYG01001152.1, from coordinate 2,400,468 downwards.
TTGACTTACATAAATTTAAAGGAAAATCTCTTCAAAAAATGCAATAAGTAAGAAAAACAACTGGCATGGATATAAGGAAAAAATTTGCCTGTCCCCATCTCTTAGCCTCTTGAATTGTTCGGATATAATGCAAGCGATAGTTGGGCCAACAATTCCTTGTTCAATTGGATCTTCTAATAGACTGCCAACATACATATCGATATTTTCTGAAAATATCGCTTGAAAAGTTCTCAAAATAAAACAAAAATCTTAAAAATTAACGAATCTTCCAGTAATTTTCGAGATAATATAAACGATAAATTTGTTTATCTTTCACGAAAATATTCTTACCAACTTTATTATACAAAATTTCCAAATTTGATCTCAACGTTGGATTCTGTATAGTAGCGTTGAGATCATCAAATGAATGAATTTCAGGAAGGCCACAGAAATTTCGCCATGCAATAAAACCTGGAATACCATGATCGCGACCTCGTTGGATATTTATAGATCCCAAATCTGAATTGCCGAATATTTTCTCCGTAGCAGCTGGAGTCAATCTAAATACTAAGATATAGCAAATATACCAAATGGCAAGTATATAAAGAAGAGCCAAGAGAAAAATGAAATTCTATTTCCAGGTCAGCTAGAAGTCGTTCTTTCTTGGAGAAGCAATTGTGGCATCACTGTGAAATCACCCTCGTATCTTTTTGGTCACAGTGCATACCATTTTGCATACAGTGCGGTGAGAGCTCTTTACTTTTGACCACTTATGTCTAAGGTACATTCTGCATGTTCGGCGAGTGGAAAAAATCTCGAGTGATTAGATTCAACTTGGCTCAAACACCATCTGCATTAATGTAACGCCGTCTGTGGAAGTTAAGCAACATTCTTCGCCGCTCATCGAAAGAATCAATGCATATCTCGGCGGCTGCTAAGTTTTATGATGGATGGCGTCCAAAGCTATGAGAGCTATAAGCTATGGATTTTGTGGCTAATGCAACCAGCCAGGCCAGTAATGATGCGAGCTGCTAAAGGAAGGTTTAGTATTTCAGCAATATTTCCACAATTTAAACATTCTTTTTTTCTTTGTTCCGCTAAATTCTTAATATCCTTTAGCGTTTTCCTGTTTTAATTCATATTTTTCTTATTTTTTCCAGTTGTACCATTACAATGTTCATTTTTATTCACCTGAAGGCATATAGGTATATAGTATAAGTTTAATTGCTGGCCTATCATTAAAAGAGAAATCGGACTCGTACTGATCCTTTTATTCTTCTCAAACAAAAGATTCTCATCAACTTACTAGTGGAATTATTCAAATCATCAATAGTGCGTGAAAAAAAATGACTGCATTTGAAAAAAGATAAATAATGAGTGATCTAATCTTCTTCTCGGCCTTAATCCTCCAATAAGTGGTAATTTTTACATTTAAAAAAAGGCATCTCTACCTCTGAGGCATTTTAGCCGGCAAACTCATTAAACCACGCAAAACTGGATCAATGCCATTCACAAGGAGGTGAGCAGTCTTGAACATACCTTCATTGAATGATATTTCAGCAAAGTGACGATAGTTTTTATCTAAGAATGGATAGAATTCCTAAAATAAAAAAAGGTACCTTACATATATAAGTAAATAGTACCTAATAGTAATAAGTACCTTACATATATAATTAATTTAATTTACATAGGAATATTTTTTCATGCAGAAACTTTTAATATGGATTTAGAATTTAGAAAATGGCGACCAGAAGACCGCACCGAAACACCAAAATCAGTCCATTTTGTATATAATTCAGTAAAAAAAACAATCTCATGCTTATTTTTTAAAAAAAACCTGTATCATTCCGTGACCAAATCTGAAAGCGCATCCAGTAAATTCATTAGCGATTGTAGCATCAATGCTTTTATTGTATCCCTTATATTCGCCAATTAATTCTTCATATTTTTTACCAAGTATTCGAGGCAAATATTCCTTCAAATATGCAAATATCGATAAACTACAAAGGCGAATAGTATTTAATAAAATTCTCATAAGGAGAAAGATATGAACTAAATTTGCACCGTATAAAATTTGGCTGATCCCGTTGAGGAGATTTTTTCGCCATAGCATCATTCACTTGGGGATACAGACGATCCCACAGCAATTATTAAGATTATATTTTTAATAGTCGATGTCAATAGATGAGAATAAAAACGATGCTATTGGACCATTTGCCTTCAGTGCTCCGATGCTGAGGTTTTACTCCTCGCAGGAATAAACTTGTCCAAAAATCCAGGTGGAGAAACTGGCGATTCACCTGTACTTCTATCGCCAAAGGACTTCCTAGCACGTTCTATCATCCAGTGCGACAAAATAGCGAGCGAGTTTAACCAACAATAGTGGGGCTTCTCAAAAAAAAAATTTATTTTCAGCAGAAGAAAGATAGGCTCGAAACTCCTATTTTGCCTAATTTCCAGTTTTATTGAAAATTCAATGAAAGGCGGTAAAAATAGCGGCATGAATATGAAAATTATCACCTTATAAGTGATATGTTGCAACGCTGCACCGATAATCCGTCGTGTTTCTTGAAATATTCGTTCTTGGTCCCAGTGTTGATTCAATTTTTGCAATATCATAGCCAAACTATATAAAAATCCATTCCTCATTTTTGCTTTTAAATAATTTAGAAACTAATTTCTTATCATTTAATTCTTATATTTTATCATCCTCTGTATTTATCATTTTCTTCCATTTTTTTAGCGAATAAATAGACTTTTTTTGTTTTTTGCAATGCAAACCGATTATGTTCACGAACAAAAAGTACGTGAAGTGCGGCCAAACCGACAAATAAATTGGCACGATCATCGCCAGCAATAATATTTTCATTAGAATCAACGGGTGGAAAGATACGATTCGCAATTATATTAGTCTTCATGAAAGCTCCTTGACGAAATATGGCTTGGTCGATTTCTGAACTACCATAGATCTAAATTATCAGTTTTTAGGAATTTTATTCCTTATTCTTATCATAATTGACGTTTAAACTTTTATAGAGATAAGTATAAAAAATAAAATCACGCCCGATCCATCAATATATGCTGTATTCTCATTGAATTGTTCTCGAGGGGACAGCAAACCACTTCCGCAGATTGGAGTTGATCGTGCAACTGGCAAACATTGAAATCTACCAAAGCTAAAATAAACTAATTAAAATAGGGGTCTATTCGATAGAAATCATTTGAACTGATTTCGTCTTTATGATAAATGTGATTAAAAATTTCTGCTCGATATTTTATTATTGTTAAAGCAATAAAAATAAAATATATATACATTCTATTTATTATAAATTCATATAAACCAATAAAATATTTAAAGAATTGAAACTTGCGTGGGATCTAATCGAGAAAGAAGTACATTTGTACATTTACTATTTGCTTCACAAGTTCCGCATTCCTCATTGTTGAGAGTGGTAGTTTTCGCCATATCATGGCTTATGAACTGACCCCACTGCATAAGTAAAGCATTCGATGTGCTTACCACCTAAAATGAATATTCAGAATGGCAACACAATATATAATCCATTGTATCATTTGAGAAATATTAGATCTTCGGTGGTATTAGATTTGGGAAAGTACAGTTGCCCATTAAAATTGTCATCCATGCTGAAGTTCCATTAATAATTCGAAAAATGAGTGGTGCTAGGATTTTAATAGTCGACCAAATTAAAAATGGTGCATATTCTTCGAAGATGAAGATGAAAAGAAGTTCAGAATAAGATGATATAGAAAAATTCATTAGAAATTTTCTGCAATTTTTGCATTATTGCATATTAAAAGATTAATCTGTTAAAAGATTAATTTATCATTTTTGGTGCATCAATTCAATCGCTCAGTAACAGGGTAACTGCCCTGTTTGTCGGCGCGGCAATGTCACCTAAAAAAGGAAACTAGAAAGCCTCAGTGAGTTATTGTTCAATCCGGAGTGCCACTATTGAGGGTTTTACTTTGCGCAAGAGTGAATGTGCCCAAAAATCGGGGTGATGCTGGCGACTCACCTGCACTTCTATTGCCAAGGATACTTTTTGGCATATTTTTCTAGTGTGAAAGGCCAGAGGTACGAGAGAAATAACCAATAATGGTGAGTGTTCTTAAAAAAAAATTCACTATTGAGACAATGGAAATGCATAATCATGGATTTGGAAGTAAAACTCATGAATTTTATAAAGAATACCTGAATTTCAGATGTTAACATTAGTCGAGATGCTTCTCGAGCTGAAGGTCGTGTTTTTAAAGTCGATGCTGCAAAATTAATATTTAATTAGAAATGGAAAAATCCAAAATTTAAATAAACTGAAAAAACACAAACAAATTGGCGAATTGATTCCATCACCATATTTAGCCTTCTGCAATCGTATATAAGGTCTGAATGCTGCTCCTTTCAACGGAGAATCAAAATTGTTGCAAGTACCATCGAATGTACGAAATCTCATGTGAAAACAAAGATTTGTTGCACAATTTGTTGAACTAAGCTTCGAAACACATCCAATTCGAATATTGCTTCGCTTAATGTCATTCACTGATAACGTCTTCCTTATCGATATATCTATACATTAAACATTATATAAAAAAGTGATCAGTGAGCGGCACGAACAAACTTCCAGTATCTCTTCCAAGAATTCGTTAAAAGATTTCAATAGAAATTGGCGGAGCAGAAGTGTCTGGTTTGAGCTAAAGGTTAGCCATAAGTGCTTGACTTCTCTACCACATTTTCAACTAAAGAGGTAAACTTGTGAAATCTACGAACTTATCTGCATCTTAACTGAAAAAAGAATTAGTAGACTCGTCCAAAATTGGAATTTTTTAAAGATATTGTCATGGATTAAATTGCGGCACAAATACGAACGGCGTCATATTTTCCTTAGCTTCAAACCTTTAAAATTTCCTTTAAACCTTTAGATTTCTCAGAATTAGAAAGGAAAATTTTTAATGTAATAATTCGAATTTGATATAATTTGCTGAAATTCGACAGATTAATACCTTCTTTCGATACGACGATTTTACAATCTTCTTTAGTTTTTATATTCTCTTTCTTCAAAAAATTTCGTAAATCTGAAAAATTTATAGAAAAAATTTGAAAATTTAAACAACCGCTGGAAAGAAAAGAATAATTTCGCTATATAAATAGTAAATTAAGAAAGAATTTTTTATTTTTTTGTTGCATAAAAATTTATTTTTGCCATTAAAGTTTTGCATAAAATTCATAAGAAAAAAATTTATGGAAATTCAATAAAAAGAAAGTCAAATTTCTTTCCGATTTTCTCATTTTAAAAAAATAAAGAAGAAAAAATAAATTTAAAATAAAAAATGAAAACATCAAATTATAATATTTGCAACAGAAAACGAAATTGGAAAAAAAGTTGAAAAAAGTGAATTGAAATTTAGGGTTTTATAAAAATTGAGTGAAAAACAAAAAATTTCAATGTTAACGATAAAGATAATCAATAAAAACTTAAAATTTTTTCATAAATAAATTGAACTTGTGAAGTTAGTTTTTTAGATCTAAGTTTTAGAATCACTTTATAAGGTGTCTTCTTAAGTTGAATCAATCAATCAGTCGTAGATTCACGCCAAGTGACTGGAGTCAGCCTGCAATTAAAGGTGGTTCTGAAAATCTTCACATCTACTTTGCGGCGAAATGGCCCCAAACAAGTGGCCAGCTAAGCGAAAAATAGAAAAAGATTCGCTCTAGAATGATTACCTTGAAACGACTTCAACGATTTAGGAATACGGAACAGATCTAAGACGCAGTTTTTTTAGCACAGTGCAATAAAAAACAAAAAGTGCTATCATCATTATCCAAATCCAATAATGTCTGATTACATATAACGAAAAATTTAGAAGTGTTGTTATGGCCAAGTTATGGCTGCACTGATGTTAGCCTCAGAGTATTGGTTATGGAAACTGGAAAAAACCATAACTTGCGAGTGAGCAGTAACAACAAACGCATTTCAATAAGATGAAGCACATACGTACCTCCACATGCATTGCATGAATGTTGACAATTTAACAACATCCATGCTGCATTCGCTTCACATTCGCCATTTTCGGACCAAACCTTACAAAACTGATGGCCATCTTGGCAGATTCTGCTATCTAAACTATTTAACAAGGAGAGAATAACACTTGGAAAACTATCATAATCTATCGAGATTTTGTTTTTATTTTATGCAAAATGTAAAATGGTTAGTTTAAAACTTCTTTTTAATGAATAGAAGAAAAAGGAATAGGTAACCTTTATTGCCAAATTATTTAATTAATTCAAGAATTAATATGGGAAGAAATTTGAATCGGCTGAGGTGCCTTCACCGTAAACGGTAAACGGTTGTGCCGTTATTCCCATTCTTTCAATTACATCGAATGTTTCTTAGTGAATTTTTTCATGAAAAAAATTTTTCTTTTTCCTGTACCCTCCCAAGAAGTTTGGCACCGAACCAAAATAGTCATGAAACAAGCCACGAAACATGCCCGTTATTCCATGCACAGTATCATCAGCTCGATGTTACATATGATAAGTATACAAACCAAGCCCGTAAAATGTATAGATTCTCGAGATTGTTCCTACATACTTACATACTTAAAGAAGTAGGACTAATTTTAGTTGGCTGCATGAGCAGCTGCATGGCTTCAGTATGAATTGAGATGAGTTGAGATCAGGTTTGCAGTGAATCAAGCAATAATGATCAGTGATCCATGTTCTTCATCGCCAGTCCAGAAATTGACTTGGGTAATTTATGAAAACTTGCCTTTCATTTTCATATCTTATCCTTTTGTTATCATCACGGGATTTTTCATTATTTGCTGGTTAAACTTTGCATTAAATTTCATTTTTCATTAAATTAAAATAATATTAATCATTAAATAGCTGGTAATTCCGGTTGATTGCTGACGACTCATCTGTACTTCTACTGCCAATTCACTCACTTGGCGAAATTTATCTGATACGACAAGCCAATACAGAGAGCCTAACCAGCAATGATAAGCTCTTAGAAAAAAAAGAAACTACTGATTATTTTACTCTCGTTGACGAAAAATTCTAATCGTACCAGTAACCAGCAGAATCGAAGATTAAGGTGGAAATGAGCTAAAAGGTAATCCTCCGTAATTTAAGTCATAAATTAGGCTAATCCTATTCAACTTATATCAAATGCCATTAACCTATTTAAAAAGAGCTTCGCAATTTAATCGGATTTTTCCTGTTGAAAACATAAAAAACACGGAAAGGGGCAGTTGAGTGGTGAATTTACGACATGAATTACTGTATTAAGAGTCAGCTGTTAGGCTCTCGCGCCCCACTGAAGTAAATTTATTGCAAAAAAACCCGGATGATTCGCGGTGATTCGCCTGCATTTTAGTCGCCGAGTGATTCTTAGGCGAAAATTTCGTTCTAACAGAGAGGCGAACTAAATGAGAAACACTAATGCTAAATATTTATACTTTCATTATTCATTTATTTATTGAAAAATATTTATAATACTGTGGCTTAATATTTAATAAAATATAAAAATAAAAAATGAAAAATCTTATGGAATTTTTCATTAATACGTTTTCTAAATAAGAAAACCCTTAGCTGAATTTTTCCATTTTCTAAATTTTGTTTTTCCTGGATTTTTAATAAATATTTTAAAAATATTTTCATATTTTACACATATTTTTTCTAACCATTGCATAAATTGCATGATAATTGGCAGCGATCTTCCATCCAACGTTTGTTAGTTTCACATTCACCAATCGACGCCCAAAATTTGCATAATTTTTGTAAATCCGTACAATTCGAAGGAAATGAAAATAAAGGGGAATCAACTGCTTCTTTTGAACGATTCTCGTCGTCGTCGGTAGTAGCTGCCACATTTACGCTATTAACCGTGTTATTTTCATTTATAATAGCTGAAATGCAAATTGCATTTTTGTAAATATCCGACAAAGCAAATGCGGTTTGTTAAATAAGCTGAAAGATATGGTTTTTCTCTTAAAATAGGAGAAAAATAAAAATTTTCTAATAATTGCTTTCTCATAGATCCGAAAAATAGTTTGATGAGTTCTAAGTGGATTCTAAGCCTAAGCAGTTCTTAGCTGAAAATATTTTAAATCGTATTTCTTGAGAAAAATTCAATGATTTTTTGATTTATTAACATTTTTTGTGCTGAATTGCATAATTTTTTAAAAAGGAAAAAAAAGATCGATTATATTTAAATAAATAATATTACAGTTGGGAACTGAGCACTGCGAACAACACCAGAGGCTCACTCAATACACTAGCTGCTCACAGTTGCCTAGGAGTCAAGGACTCTCTCTCGATACATCATCAGTCTAGCTTAGAGCGTAGCTTGGATTGACTATAGAAAAGCCTATGATGCCCCAAACATGGATATGCGAATATCTGGCTCTATAAAAAGTCAACAAGACTCTAAAGATATCATCAGAACCCAGCGGCACTTGGAAAACGACACTTCCGCCAAGCCAAGCCAATTCAAAACAGCTTGCACAAGTGGCTACCAATTGGCATGTATCAAGAGACTGTCTCGCATAAGTCTAGCCAGATAATTGCAAGAAGTGAATGTGAATACAAGTTCAAGAAGAAGTACCAACGGCAATCTTCACGAACAGCTGAATGATATCAAGTTATATGCTGAAAGCGAAAGAGTTAACTCATTCATTCATCTAATACGAATGGAACGTCATTCCTAGATGATAATAAAGATGATAATAAAGATAATGGCTAGATGATAACAAAGAAAGGGAAAGTAGTGATTATGACTGATTATGATTGATGAGGTGGACTTGCCAGCAGAATATGCAGCAGGCACGCAGACTATCTACAAATTTCTTGGTATTCCATGGTCACATGACGAGAAGGCAAAAAAGACTGCAACTTTTCAAAGTATCAACAAGAATAAAACATCCTGAAGAGCCAACTTAATGGGAAAAACAAAATCCATACCGTAGATATGTACATTGCGTTATTTAATGCGCAACTGGAATAGCAAAATGGATTAAGGAAGACATAGAGGCCGAATACCGATGTGAAGACTCGGAAACTCCTTATAATGCACAGAAATTTCAAATCTCAAATCTATCCAAATATAACCGGAAAGGGGCTTGGTGAATGTCAAACTATTGTCTTGAACGAAATTCACCAAGAACATCAGCAAGATAGCACCAAAAACTAGTTCGGTGATTGGTGATGAACGGTAAACGTCGAACGGTGAATGGTGAATGAAGAATCAGCTTTTGTATTTTCTAAAGAAAAATATTCGTTTAGATTTCGATTATTCGCAATGATTATCGTTATGAAAAGAATGAGGAACTTTCACTAATGTAAAATTCTTGTTTATCACTTTATCATTTGATTATCTTTAAATCCATATAAAAGGTCAATCAGTTTATTTATTTATTAAAGCATCTTTTAATAATTCCAATATATATTTAATATTAAAACAAAAAAAAATTTGATAAAATTTAATAACATAAAATTTCAATATAGAAGAAATAATTATTATTTTAGTAATTAACTTAATTAAATTATTTATTTTTGCTTGTTTTTTGAAAATTTTTGCAAACGAATAGGAATTTTTCGAGAAAAATTATATATTTTATATATTATATTTATCATATTATAGTCATATATATTATATTTTTATATTTTCATAAAATAAATAAATAGAATAAATTGAAAAAACATTATAATTTAAATAGCATTAATTAACTAAATTCACCAATACAATATTTAATAAAAAAATTTTAAATGTGAAGAAAAAAATTAAAAATAACTTTCGATATCTTTAAGTATGGAGGAAAATGATAAGTGTTCATGAAATCTGCTTAGATTCGCTGTCAGGAAGATTCAGTTGGAAATATAAGCTAAGTCCCCCACCATCAGCCATATTTTTTACGAAGGGTTTATCGCCTATAGGAGACCGAATCCGAACCCTTAATAGCCAAAATGATAATCTCGACCAACCACTCGTCTGCCGTGTCCAATGTTTAATTCCGTAAAAAGAAAAAGTAATGAATTTAATATTTAATTTAATTTCATTTAATTAATATTTAATTTGCTTAATGGAATTTACAACCTAATGGAATAGAAAAAATTATTAAACATTTTCATTATGAATGGTTCAGCACAATTAAAATTAATAGAATAAAAATAAAAGTAATTTATAATAAATATTATAAACAATAAAAAACGTTAAATATGAATATAAAAATTATATATTTATTATTATTTATTATATTTATTATTATTATAAATTATATATTTATTATTATAAACATTAATGAATATTTCTAAAATAAAAAACAAAACTAATTTGATAAAAATTAGCCAAAAAAAGAAAAAAAATAAATTGATTAATTAAATAAAAGAATAAACCGAAATAAAATTGAGATGTAAAATAAAAATAAAAATTGAAAGTGGAGAAGAAAAAAATTTAATAAAAAATTTTCTAAATTTGCAAAAATATTTTTTCATTGGTCATTTTAATATTTTTCTTGTAAAACTTTTAATTTTTCACAGAGATTTTAAATGAAATTTTATAAATTTTATTTATAATTAAATTAAAATTAAAAACTAAAATATTCATCGTAAATTTTTGTTCTAAAAATTATTTAAAATTTAAAATTTACAATAAATAAACTTACTAACAATTTTTAAAATTCTAAAAATAATAAATAATAAATAAAAATAATAAAAACTTCGTTCGCTCAGTTAAAATAAAAAGTTGATATTTATCAAAGTGATAAGTGATAAGTTGCAGTTCTCTTCTTTTAATTTTTCTGCTTTGCTAGGCCAGTAAATCACTATTCATCGCTAGGATAGCCAATTAAGAACTGGCGCCTTGTAAGCAATTATTGTTCGAGTTTCATTTCACTTTTAATGATAGGTTTATCTTATCAGTGAACTAAAATCGGATTCATAAAAGACTGTTTGAGTTTTAAAAAAGAATGTTTAGAAATGCATGCAATATAAAATTAAAAAAAAAAGAAACCTTTATTAAAAGAGAATATTTTTAATAAAATTAGAATAAAAATTGGAATTTCCATAAAGCGACTTTAAATGGATTTTATTTAACGATGGTGATAATCGTTGGATAAGTGATAACTGATAATGCGGAAGAAGGGAATAAAAATACAGGAAACGTAACAAAATAAAATCGTTTTCGACAAATTTTTAAAATTGGGGCGATTCGGAAACAAACACAATTGTCTTCCCAAACTTAAAACTTTCATTTCACATTAAGACGAATCTCGTCTTCCAGGCCAGTTAATTTTCTTGCTAAAAGAATTCCATTGAGAAAATTTTGGATTTATTCACTCATTTTGATAAACTTGGCGGGGTACCACTCTGCTTGAATAAACCTATAATTAACAGGAAATGCTATCTTCCAGTTGATGCAACCTTCATGGAGCCGTCGCGAGATCACCATAAAAACGAAAGTTCGCGTCTATATAATTGAGAATCGCTTGATGTTGCCATATGGCTGCGAGACGTGGCCGATGAGAGTGGAAGTTGTCTGCCTTTGGTCACCCACGTGTAAGACAAATTTTAAGGGAATCTCACATAACTGCATCCACCTTCGCTCAAGTACCACTTGCATCAAAACTACCACCACGCCCACAGGTTAGGGTACGCTATTTGCCACTCACCACAGGAGTTGATTCTGATTTCGTTAACTGCCAAACCCTGCTGTGGGTGCCGTTTAGGCCAAAGTAGTCCAGTCAAGACTTGGACTGAGTCACAAAAGGTTCTGAACGAATACGCAAACCAGCGACACCCTCCGTTTTGCTTGGAGACTCCTCACACTTAAAACCAACTAATAATAGCAATATTCAAGACTGGGAAATCCAAATTCGCCACCACGAATACATCTTTATCGCCAGGATTGCTGTATGATGAAAACATTGCCCTACGATACACCAACCATTGCTCCCGACCAAAACAACAGTAAGTAAATTTCAATTCGACTATGCCAAATTCTTCATATTTCCTTTTTTCCCTAAACTATTGAAAGAATTATCTCCAAATATCTTAGCGTTCAATGTAAACATACAAAGGACGAGATAACTTTATCAGCAACTTAACCAAAAATATCCAAAATTTCAAGACAATAATAATTTGTAATAATTTTCGTACAATGAACTTAAAATTAAAATCAAAGGTTCATCTAAAATAATTTTTTTCCTGAAATCACATATACATATATTTTTAACTGATTTATTTTCCACTTTTTTCATATACGTTTTCACAACTGATAATAACAGTAAAATATTTCAAATAATTTCTTATATTTTTAAAAACAATTTTCATAATTTAGAACGCCGTTGGGGGAATGGCGAGAGCGAAATACAAATAGAAAACTACGAACAAAACAACAAAAAAATAATAATGATAGTAATAATGATTTTAAAAAGTGAGGAAACTCCTAAACCAATCCCATGCTTTTTAATAAGAAACAAGAAAAAATGAAACAGTACTCGAGGATTAAATAATCTTTTGAGATCAGCAATCGATTTTTTTCGAAAAAAACTGCCAATTTTTTGGAGTTCCCTACAATCAATTTCAATAAATTTTACTGCAAATGTTGGAAAATGAAGAGTAAGATTAGTCCTCGCTTTCACCCTCATCCCCTTCCACATCTTCACCTTCATCGCCATCTTCTGGCTCACCCCCTTCACCTTCGCTTTCGATTTCTTCCGATCCTACGCTTCCTTCATCGTCTTCACTTCCAGCTTCTTCTTCATCACCTAAACTGTCGCCTTCTTCCCCACTCGAATCTTCATTCACATCTTCGCCTTCTGCTTCATCTCCTTCTTCATCGATTTCCTCATCTACTGCTTTTTTATCCAATTTGTTTTCTAAAATATGACCTTTTATTCGAACCAAGACCAGTTCTTAATTAAATGTCGTAAAAATTGAGTGATTGCAAAAAGTATTAATACCCACCTTTCAAAACAGCTGCCTTGTCTCCTGCGCCCTGAAAATTTTTCGGTTGTTAATCAGCCAACTTACTTACTTGCTTAACTAGAGCGAGGGCAAGGCAAAGTTATATACATATTCTCTTTCCTTCACCGCTTCCATAACACTTCCAAATTGAATAATTACGTATGTAACTTGTTTGAGCTAATTCCACATAAAAAATTACCTATCTAATAAAATAAATATTATCTTGTTCAATATTATGTAAATGAAAGAAAAATTAGAATAATTAAGGAAAGAAGCTACGAAATGATGAGAACTTACGGGTTGAGTACCATTCTCTAATTTTTGTTCTTTTGTAGGAATACCATTTTCAGCATCTTCCGCAATGTGCCTCTTCTCTGCAGTTCGTCCCTCAACAGCGCTCATTTTCAACTATCAAAATAAATAAAATAACTTTCCCAACCAAGAAAACTAAAATGAAAAAGAAAAATCAATCTTCGTTTTACAAAACTAGGTTTAAACATTTTACAAATAAAAAATTTGAAAAGAAATTCGCCGTAAAATGAAACATTGATTTTGGAAATCATTTCGTTTAATAAATTCCCTTTTTCTTTCCTATAAAAACAAAATGAAAAAATTATGAAAAATCCTAAGAAAGAAGTGAGAAATTCAATTGTCGCAAAAAAATCAATAACTGATAAATTTGTTAAACATAATGAGGGAAACCAATGGTACTTAAAAAGAAATGAATTGAGAATAAATGAAATATTTTAAAAAAAAAGACGGGTTTAAAGGTCAACTGGAATAACTGCGAAAAAACTGCGATAAACGCAAGTGCGAGGACGACAAACAACGACCACTAATCAAGATCTCTCTACACAACACAATGCAGCGAATCGCTACGCAACATGCAAATGCGACGCGTATCGACTGGCAGGATGCCAAGCTAGAACCAAACGACTTCCCGCCAAATTTTATAACCGATCAGCTCGACAACACCCGAAGCGACGAATGGTCACATGAAATGGAGAGGTCAGACAGCGAGACGCATATAGGTTTTGCACACTTTTCCTTAGTGGACAGAAACCCCTCCTCTCTCTTAGTATTATTTTCAAATACGATCGTGCCGTCTAGACCCTCACAAGATCCATAATCTCTCACGATGACTACCTATCTCTCCACCCTCTTCTTTTCTCATTAACCTCGATTACAAACGGCAAGCGAAGAAAAATTCGTTAGCGATGGAAGGCGAAAGGGATTCAGAGAAAGGGGGAAATAAAAGAATATTTTTACAACTGCCTTTACATGCGTTGAATGATGAAAGATCGACAACGGGAACCGTGGTGCCAACAACAGATACCTTAACGGCCTCCTCATTCCAAATTCAGCAGTAATTCAACAGATGAAAAATTGGAAATTTCGAAAAATGACCCAAGCAACAAATTATAAATTACGTCATAAGAAGTTTAAATCATAATTATTAAAGCATTGAATTGAAAATTGATGATCGAAGATGATAAAATATTAATTATCCATTTCTCATTTAAAAATTAATAATTTCAAGATTCGCTATATACGAAAGGTTAAAGGTCAATTGGAACAAAGACCTTTATTACTGGAACCACAAAAAAGTCCTATGAATAACAAAATAAGTCCCTAAATAAACACCGCTGATGCCCATTCTCGGCGGGAAGAAACCGAACTTCTGGCAGTCCACTCGATGCTGGTAACTCATTTGTACTTCTATCGGCGGGTGACTCTCTAACAAAATTTGTGCGACTCCCCCGAGCGAAATTAACTTCATACATATGGTAGAAATTTAATTTTTGAAGAAAAACACAATCACAATTTTTCGTATCTAAATGGAATTCATAGTTTATATTACTCAATTCAACCAAAAAAGAGGTGAATCATTTTGCAGCGAAAAATTCCCGCTAATAGGCTTTGAAGCCGTGTGCCAAGAATAATGGCGATGGTGATAATGATAGCGATAAAAATGACAACAATGATAACAAAAAATAATGAAAATAAATCACCACACAATAATTATACAAACAGTAACGACAACTCTATTGCGCTGACAGTAATTCGTCGCGGAAGAAAGCAAAAACCTCTAAAACGCGGCTCCAGGAAGAAGAAAAGTCGATCATTTCATAAAATTGGTTTTAAGGAAAGCCGAGCGACAATAAGAACAAAAATATTTTAGAAAAGAAAATATATCAAAACCCTATATTATTAGGTAATAAATTAAAAGAACGGATTCCCACAAACATTTTCATATAAACTGAAATTCTATAAGCCAAAGCCGACATTTAGCGACTATTATACTGTCCTCTCACTAATTTCTAGTATTTTCCATTGTATTACTCCCTCTTACTAATTCTCGAAAGTGCGACACTATTTCGTCGATCTGTTTTTCTATAGAACCATCCTAAAATAATAAACTCCCTAAAATCAATGAGAAATTGACGCGTCGCGCGCGATGCGCTGAATCGATAAAATAAGTCGCAGCGTCGCATGGCATCCAAATCGATTGAGAGTCGCGGCGACTTATGAATGATTTTATTCGTTCATATGTGCATAGACACGCACATACGCATATACACGGGGAGGCTGGTTTATTGGCGGAGAGAGAGAGGAGCGAAGTCTTTGCTTGTCAGTTGTTAGACCTGTGCGCCGTGGTACTCCCATCGCCAACAATCCTATAATTATAAAATAAAGGCAAAGAGTAATTTAAGGAATCAGTAGAGAGAAAATTACCATTTTGCTAGCTCCACAGGTTAACAGGAATGACTACTTTAACAAAGATGAATCGATTATTGCAAGGTCATTTTCATCACAAAGCGTCATCTGAGCTTGAGGAGTTATCTTCTCGTCTTTACCCAAGAATTGATGCACATAAGGCACAAAAAAGGTAGACAGCCAGTTAAGATCTTGAACGGCCTAGCAATTCAAGCCAAAGTGCGAGCGTTAAAAGAAGGCTAACTCTATCAAGAAATCGAACCTATGGTACTCTCACTAAGGTCAGAACCACATATCGCTCGACTGCTCGGTTTAAATACATATTCCTTCGCATTCATAATGAAGTTGCTAAAGATCTGTCAACCGTACCTCTATAAGTAAATAATTCCTCCGACAAATCCGGGCTGACCTGGTTGCAAAGAATTTTTTATCCCGTACCTCTATACGTGAGCAATTTTCGAGGGAATTCAGACCGACCTGGTTACTAAGAATCTACAAATCCGTAAAACCTTTATCTATAAATGATTATTGAGTAAAAAAGAAACAATCCAATAATGAGCAAAATGTAATTTCAATAGATCTCACACGAATGCAATCTTTGATTATCAATCTATGCACTAAAAGTCGCAAATATGATTCCTCTCAAGATTAGCAATCCAAGAACCGAATTCACTGCGCTGAGTTGAATTGACCTATGGTCCCTTCAAAAAATTATTATAAAACCTCCATTACCTCCATCGGGTCAAAGGTCAACGTTACGGTTGGCTCTATCGGCAACTGGGTGAAACCATTCCTCCATATTTGATGTTTTATAAAACTCTAAAGATCATGCCAACGACCTTACGGCTCAGTGGGCAAACGCTTTCATCATGGAGCAACGATGCTTGGTTCGATTCTCACTAAGAGCAATCTGGTTCTGGCAATAATTGCCACAAGACAGCACTACTTCTATCTTCCCTTTTCTCTAACAACTCTCACCATTTCTAGTTAGGCTGGCTTAGCTGGCTACAAGGGTAAGACGTCTCCAAGCCGTTTAGCCTAGTAATAGAAGCCATTTTTTCCCCATCGTCTAAGTCCGTATATCACAGGTCCTCCTATACGTTCAAAACTTTTCCTGTCTATATCAATCTAGGTCTTGATTGGCCCTTCTCACTTTTGACGCCAACCATCACAGGCTTTAGCAAATAATGAAATAAACGTCATCTCCTGTGGTGGACGACGGAGAAACCACTAATTCTATCCACAAATGACGATTCCCTGTAGTATTTATCGCAACCAATGGGGCCAGTGAAATAAAAATAATCAGAGAAAAAAAAGATTAAGAGAAAAACTTTTAACGTGAATTTCATAAGAACCCTTCAATTTTTTTTTAGCCTGATTCAGCTATACTGAAAACAAGAAAATTCAACCTTTTCGCCTATTCCAATAAAATGATAAGATAAGGATGAAAAGCGATCATTTTTCAACAATTTTCTTCTTACTTTCTATTTTCAAAAAACAATCTTTATAATCATAAAACAATGATATAAATTTAGTGTTAAACCATAATCCTTACGCTTCGCCCTAAATCAAACCATCATCACCGAAATTATGTATATAATTAACTACTCCTAGTTCTCCTAGAAATCACTGAAATCTAGTGACTTTTAAAGTAATAATACAACCAACGCAATTCTGGCTAATCTTCATTTTAAATAGGCGCTGCATTTTAATCTCGCCCATTTTAAAAGTTTCTTCCGGCAAAAACCTGTATCTAACGGATTGACGTTGACTTATTTGTATTTCTATCGCAACGTAGTTCTATAGTGAAAATTATATCAATTCGATTAAGCCAGAAAGAATCTAACCGGAATTAAAATCGCATTCGATATGATCAACGTCAAGAACCCTTACAAAAATTTATTCTAAAATCTAGATTATATAAATTACGCAAATTACATTATAAATATGCATACCTATATATAAAACACTTTAAAAAACTTACACACGGACAAATATATAGATTAATACATAAACTACAGAAAGTTTAAAATTGAAAATAGTAGCCGAAAGATCTACACAAAAATCGAAAAGAAACAAATTGAATGAAGCTACAGAGTATGAAAGCGCAAATCTTTTTCAACCCGATCTTCCGTTTTCGATCTATCCCATACAGCAGAGTTTGATTCGTAAATTTTCTTATTTAGCTTTTTTATCTTTTTCTGATTAGACTTCATAGACTGAAAATTTATAACTTCAATTTATAAGTTTGAAAACTTTGCATTATCGAATTAAACAAAAAGTAAAACCAACTGAAATCCATGATCTGTTCCAATTCACATCTACGTACATAATCATTTAAACGATTTCAAAAAAATGATGGAATAATTAAATATAGAAAATATAGAAAATTAAATATGAAAAAAAAATTCTTCAAACAATCCTCATTAAAACTCACTTCTGCATTTAATAACCGTTCTGCTAAATTTTCTTCCATATTATCAAAATGATTTTCAGAATTTTCTTTGGAAACCCTCAGCTGATCTAAATAAATTAAAAATTCTAAAAATAACATATACAAAAACATAAAAAATAAAAATAGCACTTTTTATATTTTCAGCTTTTCGAAATTTATTTTGCACATACAGAAATTTATAAATAACAACATAACTCTTAAGAAAAAATAAGAAATAATAAAAAAAATTAAAAGCAAATGAGAAAAAATGCAAAAAAAAGATGTAGTGATTTCATTTCCTTCACATCGAAAATACCTGTTAATTGTTCATTGTTAGGCTGATCAATATAAAAGGTCAGCGAAACCAAGTAATCAATAGCCTGAATAACATCACCACCTTTATCAACTAAAACATCGGTTACCATTTCGCGGTCACGACAGCCACTTTCCATCATAACCTTAAATTATAAATTATGTAGCAAAATAAAATAAAGTAGTCAAAATCAAATTTATATACCTGTCTAATAAGTAATTCGAATTCATCGTTTCCCAAATAGTCAATTGTAGTAGAATCCAGAAGAACAGACTGAGCAGGAGGTTTCATGAACGAATTTTGTACTGATGATAAATCTGCAAACGATGTAACTGGTGTAGCCGCTGTGCAAACGCTGTTATGCGAAGCGCAACAAGGCACTGTTGTGGTCTTCTAAAAAAATTATCGAAAAAATCCACTGAAAATAATATCCCTTAAAAAAAAGTAGAGGGCAGAAAGAAAAATTTCATTAGAAAATTTATTAGATAATCGATTGGAAATTGAATTTTAAACAAGAAATAAGAAATGCAACGCAAAAATAACCGCTAAAATACGGATCCCTGCTGGTGTATTATCAAAATCACCGAATCTACGAACACTTGAATAGTGTTCACCATTATGATAAGAAAGATGTAATTCGGGAGCATTTTCATTCTCACAGCCTTGAATTTGCCAGACCGGTCTATTCAACTGATGAATTAAAATATTGACTTTGTGTAGACGCGCGAAGGCTACTAAAGCATCTTGACCCGCATAAGTACCCGGACGACTAAGTTCATCCACTGCAACTTGCTTGAATTTAACGTTAATATATATATAAAAAATTATTTTTGCATTGATATTCAACTTAAAACAGGCTTACAATCCCGCAATGTAAATAATATTCATAAGTTAACTGTCGGTTCGGCTGAGGGCAAGCAATACTGGTTCGGTTCTATTCTCCTGATAGAAATAAACTTATCATTGAAAGTGAAATTTGAATAGCTGTTGTGGATTTCTTTATTTTTTCCTTAAGTGATTGCCTGGAGAAAGGTACTAAAACGAACAGTGATGATTCGGTTTACTGCCTAGTTTACGGTTGATAAAGTTAATTAAAAAAGGTGATAACTTTAAAGAAATTCTAAAAACCTAAATTTAACCAATTATGCCTGATTTTTGTCACTTATTATAACCGAAGACCTTTCAAAATGTCGTTTTAAAACATATATTCTGGAAATAAATGCTAACCATATCTATCAAAAGGTACATCAAGGAAAGGTTCGAAATGAGCCCGATGAGCAATCATATAACGCACCGTTTCCAGTCTATGTTTGAGGTGGTTCAATGTGTGCCCATCTAACTGATCTCCCAATGCTCTGTAAAAAACGGTGCATCCGTTTAGAAAAAATCTCGCAAAATAATGAAAGAATTAAAATTTACTTCCAATTTTGTGAATATTAAAATATTAAATATTATAAATATTATAAATCTACAAATAAAAAGTTAAAAGTTCGATAATCAAAAAACGTTTCTTTATCGATATTCTTTTGCTTAAAAAAGTTGTAATTGAAAATTACGTCAAAATAACCTGAAAAGACAGTTTCCATCACCAGGAATATCACGAACAGTAAGACCATAGGAACCGAGTTGAGCACGCAACTCACTTACATCATATACATTACGATTACTTGATCCTGCCGCTGGTGACTGAAGAAGACAATAAGAAAATGTCAACTATATCGCAATTTTTTACTAATTTTACCTTATTAATGTCGTATTTATTTATTTACTATCTTTTCCTTCGATTAGCATTAAAATATTGTCAGCCTATTTTTTTCATATAAAATCGCATGAATAAGTTATAATTTAAGAGAGAGAGAAAAAAAAATGAAAAAATAGAAATTCTGTAGCAGTAAAAATCTAAATTTAGCGAGCAACTAATGAATTACAAAAGTATAAAATTACGTACAAAATAAAATAAATAAATATGCGGCCAGTACTCATTACTCAATGTTAGTGTGGTTTTTGCAATAGCCAGCCAGTGACAGAAAAACACAAAAACACAAATGAGTCGTCAGCAACACCCGAACATTTTCAACAGGTTTGCTCCTGTCGAGGTATGGAATCGAACCTATGGTGCTCTATGAGAATTAAAGCAACCATAACACCTGACCATCTTCGTTTCTTATTAAGACTTATTACCAATTCCCCTAAATTTGCCTGCGATTTTTTAATGCGCAAATCCAGGTTTAAATGTGACAGATTTGTACAAAATACACAAATATTTCAATTTTTTGATAATTAAATATATTTTCTCAACTTTAAAACCCACAGAATTTTTTTACAACCGTGGAAAAACCGTGGAAATGAACATATAATGAACCAGCGATATACGGACGACGGAAAAAGGAATAGCTTCTATTTGGCATAAAATCGTACAGTTCGGAGATATCTTACAGCCAGCCTAACCAATAATGGTGGAAGTTATTAGAAGAAGAAGAAGAAAAAGGAAATCAGGCGAAAAAATACTGCAATCTTTTAATTTTCTTTTAAATCTAATACCGCTTCTGGTTCCGTTAAATGCGTTGACTGCTGCGTAGGACCCTTTCGAGAGAGTCACTTTGGGATAGAAAAGTTCGTAATTACCGCTCATCGCTGTACAGAAATCGAAAATTATACTAAATAAAACTTATAAAAAATAAAAAAACAAACCTCCTTTTGTTTATGAACAGCTAATTTCCTCTTATTATTTTGCTTATTATTTGATAAATCATTCGTTGAATGATTATGAATATGATTATGAATATGATTATGAACATTTTGATTATGAGCTTTCGCACTTCCATCAATCAATGAATATTCTTTTTTTTTTGCCATTTCCACCTAAAATTAAATGAAATTATAAAATTCCATTTTCTTTTTAACATAATAATTAAATAAATCGAAGAAACAAATTTCGATAGTCTATTAAATAGACGCGTCGATGTGGAAAAGTGATAATATTAACTACCACTGAGAATCGAGAGATGGGTTCGAATCAAATCACGCAGGCAATATCACTTAACAGAGCAGAGAAAGGAAAATAGAATGGGCTCAGTGGGTTGCTGCTCCATTCGGAGCGCCAATGCCGAGGTTCTAATCCCAGCAGAGAAAATCTGTCCTTCTAAAATTAAGGTGATGCTGGCAACCCACCGCCCCAAGAAACTCCCTGGCACATTTGTCTACTGCGACAAGCCAGCTGAGCGGGTCTAATGGTGAATGATTTTGAAAAGAAAAAAAAAGACCGATTAAAAATAAATAAATTTAAATCTATAAATATATTAATTAAATATATAAATGACGCATTTATATACAATTATATAAATAAATAAACGAAAACAATTATATAAATAAATAAACAATTATATAAATAAATAAACGAAAAAATATTTAATCGAAATATTTAAGTACGTTTTTAGAAATTAAATATAATTTGCATAAGAGACGTATATTTTACGATATTCCTTAAGGACCAAACAATAGGCAAAGTTGCTTCGATTAAAGCCGAGCCAGCAAGCTAAATTTGATTCTCGTTCTTTGATGGCAAAAGGCCTATCATTAAGAATAAGAATAAATTTAGACGGGCCTGGAAACCTCTTATCCTTGCAGCCAGCCTAACCAATAATGGTGCGAACTAAGGATGAAGGTGGCGATTCACCTGCACTTCGCTTTCCATGCGAAACCTGTGGAACCACGTGAAATAGAAAGAAAAGCGATTCGTTTCAAGCGCCATTCAGCGGCCTCACTGGTTGCATAGTTCGCATTTATCGTTTATTATTTATTTATTTTCACATTTATCCATTTCGTCATATTTCAATTAATTAAGAACAAACGCCTCGTTCATTCGATTTTTTCCCATTGGTTTTTGTTTTTCCCTCATTTGATTTTTCAAATCAAATTTTCCATTTTTTAAAAAATATTATTAAATAAAATTTTAAAAAAATAAATAAATAAAAAATAAATAAAATAATAAAAAATAAAAATTTATTTAAAATGAAAAATAATAATTTAACTTAAACGGTCATTTCAATATTCATTTTAATTCTTTATTCATACAAATTTCTATTTATAACCAATCAACTAATGAGAACACGAACGGAGAAAAAAAACCCAATTTCACGTGAATTCATTAAAATCGTTTCAAGAATTTATTTTTTAAAATTTTCGAAAACAACAGCTCAAAACAACGGAAATGAAATTTATCATTAGAGCCAGCGAAACCAGTGAAACCAATAATCATGAGAACTGTCAGAAAAAATTAATAATCACTAAGTAAATGGCGAAGCGAACGATTTAGTGATAATTAACTGATTAAGCAATTGAATTAGTTTAAGTAAATAAAATCAAAGTTATGTCGTTTTTTTTAATAAATTGTATGGATATATTTTAATAACGATGGAGAATGAATGGATATAATTTGATAATGATAGAGATATGTTTGCTTCTTCTTCTTCTAACAGCTCTCACCATTACTGGTTAGGCTGGTTGCGGTGGCTATAAAGATAAGACATCTCCAAGCTGCTCGGTCCGACGCCATCGCTAGTAATAATGGAAGCCATTCCTTTTTCCATCGTCTAAGTCCATATATCGCTGGTCCCCCTATACGTTCAAAATCTTTTCTCACCGTATCAGTCCAGGTCTTGATTGGCCCACCTCGCTTTTCTCGACACCAACCATCTCAGGATTTAGCAAGCAACGAAATATGCGTCAACTTCTGTGGTGAAGAACAGAGAACGTGCCCTAACCAACGAAAGCAATGCTCTTTGATAACATTATTAATAGAGGTAATAGCTGAGCGAAGATAGGTACAATCCTATGCGATTTTATTCGCTCGACGAATCCGTAAAATATATCTTAGTCATGAGATGTCAAAGGCCAATAACTTCTTAATATCTTCCACTCTTATTGGTCATGTTTGCAGACATATAGCAAGATCGAACGAATTGCAGCTATACGGACCCAGATTTTCGTCTTTATGGTAATTTAGCGATGCTTCCATAAAAGTTTTATCAATCGGAAAAACATTTCTAGCTGTTGTCCGGGATATAATTCCATCCTTTTCCTTGCCACTTGGGATTAGAGTGGATCCAAGGTATTTAAAGTCGGGCAGTTCCTCAATCGGCAATGAAATGATAAAAATAAGTATTTTATTAGCATCTTATATGACGAAAACACTTTAGTTTTATTCATATTAATTTTGAGTCCAATTCTCGCTGCAGTTGTTGAAACATTGTTTAATATTATTTGCATTTCCTTATAACATTTCCTTATAAAAGACTACATCATCAGCGTATTCATGCTATGATATAGACTGATTTGCACACCTATTGAGTGCCATTATCCAGTTTATCGCATAGCTGAATTGTGGGGGAAAGGATTCAGCGCTGACGGATACCAGTTTTTATTTCAAAAGAGTCTGCCAATTCCCCATAAAGACAGACTTGCGCCAGGGTATGCTGATAAAATGCCTTCATGATGATTGACGGTTGACATATGGCTGAATGATCTTCTCTGCCACATTCCATCATTTTCCAGAGCGCTGTTCTATCAATCGAATCAAAGGTAGTGCAAAATCGATAAAGCAAGTGAAGATGGGTTGCTGGTATTTGAAGCGATGCTCTAGCACCCTTCTTAGCGTAAATATCTGGTACCGCGTCCCGGTCTGAATCCAGCTTTGTTAGGACGCATTCTGCTACCTCGTTTTGTCATGAGTCTATTTAATAGAAGAAAAACAAAAATTTTTCCGGTGATGTCCAGTAGGCTGATTCCTTGATGATTGTCGGAGTATGTCCTATCTTAGGAACTGGAAGCAGAATTGCTTTGTTTCAGTCTTCTGGTATTATTTCCTTTTGCCATATCAGAGAATAATTTGTTGAAGGTGAGTTATGAACGATGATGGACAACATTTGAAGAGTTCAGCCCGAAGACTATCTTTTCCGGGAGTTTTATTGGCTTTAATCTTATGATTTACAGAGATTATTTCCTCTTCTGTTGATGGTTCACAATTATAAACACAGTTCTGTTCGAATCAGTTATATTCGGGACAATAGATGGCGCATCGTGGTTAAGTTTGGCCTCAAAAAATTCTTTTGGTCTTCTGAGGCAATCTTAAATAGGCACCCCATTAATATCCCGTATCATTTCACTGATCCCTTCTCTAGTTATAGTTGCTTGATGAAGAAGGCGAAACATTTTCCTATTATCACCTATTCGAGCTGCCGTCTCCATTCTCAAGGCCATATCGCTCCAATAGCTATTTTTGTTCCGCCGTGCTGCTGTCGTTGTAATTCTTCGAAGCAATCGATAGTTAGGATCTTCAGACATTCGGGCATTAGTAGCTTTTCAGACAGTTGTACAGCTGCTTCTAACACCCAACTAGTGCACTTCCTACTAGTATACGCTAATGTGGAAGCTTACTTTTGTAGGTATATCTTTAGTTGGGACCAGTATTCATTCGCCTTTCTAGAGATTGACGTTCATTTCACTGAGGTGTTCCAATAATACGGTTTGAAATGCGCTTAATGTTCCCAGATCTTTTAATTTGAAATAGTTGAAAGATCTTGGGATACGTTGTTTCTTACGACTTATCAGTTTTATACGACTCTTGGAACGAACCATAACATGATTTTTCCCATGTCTGTTATTAGTTTCAGCGCCCCAATAAGAATGACTATCAAATACAGAACTCTTCCAGCTGTGACTGACAAATATATAGTCAACCTGATTGAAATATTGGTTGTCCAGAGAGATCCACGTGACTAGATTTCCTCGGATGCCGAAAGCATGTATTACAAAGAAATGCTCTTCAGCAAAACGAAGGCGTTCTCCATTGGCGCACTGGTCTCCAATGCCATATTTGTATTTGCTAACTTTATGACACTTTTCTTCATAGTGGATGTATTAAAATAAAATACTTGC
Organism: Dracunculus medinensis; assembly: GCA_900625125.1. Taxonomy (NCBI): domain Eukaryota; kingdom Metazoa; phylum Nematoda; class Chromadorea; order Rhabditida; family Dracunculidae; genus Dracunculus; species Dracunculus medinensis. The sequence goes on along the minus strand of UYYG01001152.1, from coordinate 2,375,106 downwards.
AAATTCGACTGAAACTTATTGGCTTTAAATTTCAACTTTCAAGGCATAAATTACGAAATAAACTGTAAATTAATTATGAATGAACTGATTTGTTATGAACAAATAAACTGTAAATAAATAAGTAAATTAAACGTGATCTGTTGATAAATATTGTGTTATTACTTATAGATATAGTCTTGCAACGACTTTTTATTTAAATTTATTTTTATAAATCTCTTTCAAATCAACGCTATTTCTGCATATCTTTTGTTTAAGGTATTCTTATTATTATTTATTTAATTGGTTGTTTTTCTCTAATTTATATGATCAATAAAGAAATTTACGAAAAATTCGAGATAATTTATTCGAGCAATTTTTTAAGAAAATTTTAAGAAATACAGTGATGGAAATTATTTTAAGCAAATAAATAATAAAATTTGTATAACAAATTTATAATTCATATAGCAGTAATTTTCAGTAATAAAATTTGTGTAATTGTAATTTATATAATAACAAATAAGTTTCGCAACTATTATTTATTCAATTTAATAAATAATTAAATTTGTATAATAATAAAATAACAAATAATAAAATTTGCGTAATAATAGCAAAATAATAGTAATAATAATAATAGCAAAATTTGTGATTATAAATTGTAAATTTAATAGTAAATGATAAAATTAAAATGAAAGTTAGAAATAAATTATTTAATTATTTAAATAATTCATTAAATTTGACAAGAAAACTAAATTTTTTTTTGAAATTTCCGTACTTTTAATATTTTATTTGCATATATTTGATTTCTAGGGTTTTTTACTTAAAACAAGTACGCCATACGAGTTAAATTACAGTAATGAGTAATTTATTTTAGTGACGGCAGTCATTTTGTAAATAATTAGTAGCCATTTGTTTAAGTTAAAAATTTAAGTTAACAAATGATAATGAAAGCGGTACTGAAACAGAATTAGAAAGTTAAAACGGGCCTGGCGAGGTACAACTTAAAGAAGAACATTGCATTATTTTTTATCAACACTAATAAAAATGACACTAAAAAACGACATGTTATTTCCTCAAAACCCGTTGTATTCTCTCCCCTCAATACTTCTTGGAATCTCGATGCACTATTTTGACACTACCGCACCCGTATAATTTTCTCCCAGCAATGCTCCCGCTCATTCTAATTAGGATTGTGGCAAAACTGCGGGAAATAGGCATAAAGGCAATAAACGGAGGCATTAAAAATAAATTGATGTTACTGATGTTACTGATGGTGGCTTTTGGGCAAAGAGTGCAGTGAAGCTTGTAAGGCGCTAAAAGGGATATTTAAAGAAGTTTGCGAGATTTCGCATAAAATTTGGCCCATTTCATAATATCTAACTCTAACTCAACGAAATGGGAAGATGGTGACGGGATTTTTGACGACTGTTACAAATGGGTGTAACGAAAGTGAAAATGGAGACCACTCACCGTTGTGGTTAGGCTCCCTCCGTTGGTTTTTTGCATTAGGCAGGTTCTAGCAGAGATTCATTTGGCAAGAAATTTGGCAGATGAGAAGACATCATCCGCATTTTTCAAAGATAGGTTTACTCATACCGCAGTATATCTCCAGCTTTTGCTGCCCGAAATGAGAGCGAAATTGCGCTGAGCCATTCAATGTTTGTTATCGCTGCAGCACTTCAGTAGTTTATTCTATTGACACGACATATAATTTCGGCATAAATTAATCAAATTATTCTAAAATAAATGAAATTTTGTGGTAAAATAATTTCAGATGAGGTGCAAATCTTAAAAATTAAATTCATTTCTTTTTCCTCTAAAGAAAAAATTCATTTTTTTGTAGATTTTCAGATTTTGGATTTCTCAGAACAAAGATGATTCAATAAGAGTTGAAAGAAAAATGTTGGAAAATTTAGTCGCTTGGGTATTAAATGCTTATATTGGCGATTATTTAGAAGATTTAAATACCGACCAACTTAGCGTTGCAATACTTCAAGGTTATTTTCGGCTTCTTCGGAACTATGAGCCAATTTTCTACTTTACAAATGATGTAAATTTTTGGTAGCACGAATGATTGAGACGAGTGATGCTTCGATTAAAATAAAATGTATGGAAGCGGTTCGGATTCCTAGTTTGCATCCTTAAAATTTTTGACGAGAGGCTTATCGAAATCCCTGGAGTTTTTTCAAACGAGAATTGCGCATTATTATAAGGAAGAGGTTATTTTCAACCTAAGTTTTTCAGGGCAAGTTGAACTGGAAAATGTTCCTTTAAAAAAATCAGCTTTGCGTAAGTTCGACATACCTTTGCAGGTAATTTTCATGAATATTTTTTTTATTAAATTCGCTGTAGCTTTTCTGTAAAATTTTTTATACACTGATGAAAGGTTTTCATCCGAAAAAGCAACATATTTTTTAATTTCAGGTTTGATTAAAAATAAAAAAACGTTTCACTTTTCTTCTATATTTATATTGGAGTTTTGCTGTTCAAACTGTTATTACAATTATTTTTCCAGGTAAAATCCGGTCTGCTTGGAAAACTTACGTTATCAGTACCAATAACACGGATGAGAAGTGAACCATGGGTTGTGAAAATGAGTGATTTACTTGTTCTTTTAGAACCATCTGATTTGAACAATTATAATTTCGAGACTATAGAGATGTATGAACAATCAAAAAAAGAACAATTATTAGATGAACTTGAAAAACAACATAAGGTTATTTAAACCTTTTTATTATTCGAATGGAAAGCGATAGTTCTTGGTTAGAAATATGGTTTTTTTCCCATTTTCAGAAACAATTGTTAACAAATATGGGATTATGGGTCGATGATTCATTGCAAAAAAATTGGTGGGGTTATTCTCTTGTTTCGACTATTATCAACAACATACAGGTTTATTCATCTCACTTCTTCCAATAGCATTAGACTAATAAATAGAATGAATTTCTTGATCCGCAATTATTTGAAGCCATGATTTTAAGCTCAAGTCGCAAGGTCTTCCACACTCTCTCCAATCTTTAGTATTCTGATTTAATTTTAGAGTGTTCATCTTTCATTTGTAGTGGTTAATCTTTATTTGTACTGTAACTGTGATAATTTTCTTCATCTTTCTTCTTCTGAAAGTTTTTCCTGAATTGGCTGATTATTGATTAATGATTATTGATGAGAACCCTTCGTTATGAAAACACTTGTGAATTAAGATGTTGTGTCCGCAGAACCACCTGGATTCCATTTTCATTGACAGATTTATTCCAGATTTATTCGAATACTACAAAATTCGTTAATTTATTGATACATTGGTGTTGCCCTTTTTTAAATTCTTTTTTCATTTAATTTAATTTCATTAATTTAAAAATTTATTTAATAAAACATTAGATACATCATCAGTTAGATTCTTGATAATTTTTAGTTGATCATTACCAATGTTCATATCCGATATGAGGACAATATTACTCTTCCAAATGGTGCTGGATTTTCTTTTGGAATAAGAGTCCACTGCATTACTGCACAAACTACTAATTCTCAGTGGGTTAGTTTTTCAAATTATTCAATTTATAATTATTTTCTTAAAGGTTGTTAATAGTTATTTTGCAGAAACCTGATTATATACAGCCACAACATGATGTAAACATTTTCAAAAAATTGAATTTGGAAGGTCTGTCATTTTATTGGAATAGTGGTGCCAAAAGCGATGTTATTATAAATTCATATTCTGAATTGCAAGTAAATTTTCGTAATTCATTTCCGTTGCTGAATTTTTTCCTAATTTTTTTTCTCACTCCTGAAATTTCCTCTTAGTGACACTGATCAATTTGTGAAGTAAAAAGTTGAAAAAGAATAGGATTATATGTAAGATTATAGAATTAAATGTAAAAATTAGATTATAATAATTTAATTTCTACATTTATTTAATCTTAGAATTAGCTAAATCATTCAATTAAAAGGTTAAGAAATTGTTTTAATGATAGTTAAATGAATTAAAAATAATTTGAACCATTGAATTTAAAACAATTTCAATAAGTTAGGAGTAATTAATGAAATATAACAAATTACTTTTAATGGTTTTCAAATTAACAACAAAATAACAATCTGAATAATTTTTAAAGCATCGTATGGCTCCAGAAATGAATAAAGATGATGTACATATCTTGCAACCGTTCAGTGCTCAATTGTTTATGGAAAAGAATAGTAGCAAATTTCCATTGAAAATTTTTCCATTTACCCCTCGATTCAAGGCATTCATTTTCATTTTTATCCATTTTTTCATGCTTTTATTTTGTACATATTTATGCTGCCGATTTTCGGATAGACGGATTTTTATTCTAGGATAGTCGAACAATACCAATGAAATCAATTTCTTTGCTTTTTTATCATTTTTTCCCGGAGAACCAAAATTTCCTCATTGTTTTAATCCATCAAATTGAATTAACTAACTTTTTTTTCAAACTTTTTAGTTTAATTTACGAGCAGAAAAACTAAACATTGAATTAACGAAACGTCAATTAAATGAAATGAGATTTCTTGCGGAGGAATGGTCCAGGTATGATCGAGCGAGAGAACATCGGAAATGGCGACCACTTGTTCCTCTTGCTGGGAAGTATGGTTTTTTAAACTCAATTTTGCTTTTATTTCTTAATATTTACTGCCAATTTTCTTTAAATACTTTTTAATATTTCTTTCTTTCATTTAAAAGTGCTAAAGAATGGTGGAGTTTCGCATATAATCGAATTCAAGATGAAATACATCAGAGAAATTTACGAAAAACATGGAATTTTGTCATTGCTCGAGTAAAACAGTTGAATTCATATTGTCGTGCTTATCGGAGAAGGCTTTTAGCAATTATTGAATCGGCTAGAGCAGAAGTTGTGCTAGTTAAATTTCCAAATTTCTTTATCTTTTAAATTTATATGTAAATTTTATAAATTTTTAAACGTGAATTTTTTGTAAGAATCGCTTGTCGATTAATGCTTCGAATTTAGATTGTTAATGAAGTCGAAGAGCAGAACGAATTAATTCGGTCATTTGACGATATCCAGATGGATTTAATGAATCCGTTGGAAGAAACACCAAAGCACAAGACAGATTCGTTAAATCCTTCTTTAAGTAATGAGGATATTTTTTTAATGAAGCAGATCGAAAGGGATTCTAGCTATACCTTTCAGGTAAATTTTGACTATAAAAAATTTGTAAAAAAATTGTCCAAAACATTTTTAAAATTCTCTTCAAACAGTAATCACCATTTTTGGTTTAGTTACTAAATAGCTGATCGAGATTTTTGATGATTCTTTCGTTAAATTGAAGTCATAGAGTTGTGCCCAACAGCCAGCCGACTTGTTTCATATATATAATATATATAGCTCTTAAGGAGCTTCAACTCTTCCGCGAAGCCGTTTATTATCATATATGCATAGAAGAAAAAAAAATGCGAAAATTCAGCAATGAAAGTGATTCTGATATTGAAGTGATTGAAGCCTTCAACATCTGTAATTTTAATTTTTTTAATTTTCGTTATTTTTCAAGAAAGCAGTCGTCTCAGAATCATTTAATCTCACTTTGATTTAAATTTTAAATTTAATATTACAATTCATTTTAATTTTATAATTTATTCTTATTCATATAGCAAAAGAAATTCTATAGTTACGAAATTCTACAAACGGTTTTTTTTCTTTTCTTAAAAAAATTTGAATTAAAAGATTTTTTAATTCTTTTTTTAAATTTTTCGCTATAATTTTTCATTTCCTTTTCACTATAATTTTAGCGGCTTCTCAAAAGGCATCAGATTCATGTAATCATTTAGAAGGCTCACAAAACGGTACACCACAAGATTCTTCCAGATCATCGAGAGGACTTTATGGATGGTTAAGTAGTTGGTTTTTTGGTGCAGTTGAAGGTGAAATTTTTTTTCGCTGCAAATCAAAATTTTACTCATCGCTATTTCAAAATAATGTAAAAAAAATTTTAAGATATGGTAGAAAAGAATGGAAGTTCAGAAGAAATAAGGGAAAATACAAATATTCCAATGGAACTAAAAGAGCTTGGAAAACGTGTAATACCTTTTATTTTTTTTCAACTTTTTTTTTAAAAGGCTTTTATTAATTATCGACTTCCTTTAGATTTTTTTAGTTGGAGGGTGAAATACTCGACGTTTTGAGTGAAAGTCGTGATGACTCTACTTTATTGCGACGGGACGTTATATTAGCCGATATCGTTATGCATTTGAAGCAGTTAATGATAAGATTTATAGATGAAAATGAGGTTATATTTTAGACATTATATGTTAATGGAATTAAAAGAATTCGTTTCAGAATAAAAATTGTTTTGAAGATAAATAAATAACTTTTAGCTTAATACGAAAAGTAATTATCGATATCTCGCAATGGATCTACGTGATGTTAAAAGTTGTATTCGGTTAAGTCCTTATCATCATAGTACCGCTTTATCATTTTCGGTGCAAGATATGAATATTCAGCGGTTATATACTTCTAATAACAAATCTTGTGAAACTGCTGAATATGACGGTTATTTTTTTTTACAAATCCTTATTTTTTAGCAAAATAATTGGTAAAACTATCTGTTAAGGCTGTCGAATAACTTTTCTATATTGGTTTTCAATATTCTATTCATATTTCATTTCATATAAGGTTTCCATTTTCCATATTTCTTTTAAAACTTTTTTTTATTCTTCAGACGATTCTTTGATATTTGGATTTGGCACCGGTTTAATTAGTGAAACAACACAATTACTTTTCACAATGGGTAAAGCAAAATACAGAGCAGATTGTAATCAATTCGGTTCTTCAACTCGACGATCTAATCAAGCGATTTCGGAACCAATCTTTGAGTATATTTTAGTACTACTTTTTTTTCAAGATGTTTTTTATATTCAGCCATTTGTTTTGTTTGCCTTATTTCTTCACCTTATAGTTTATACTGTTAATTTGGCCAACTATAATAACTACAGGAATGAAATATCTTGAACCGAATATCTTGAAATATTGAAATATCTTTCCTGTTCTATATCATGAAAATAATAATAATAGAAACTTCTTTTTCCTCCACTGTTTGATCCCATAAGTCGGTTGGCCAATCTATCGTTTTTGACCATGTCAGTCGAGATCTTGATTTTGGTGCATCAGTTTTGGTGCCATCTATCATTATAGCTTGATATAGAGATATGCAAATTCCTGTGACTGCTGGCGAAGATGATGTTCTAACTAGTGTATTATAATAGTGGACTGTATTAAGCAAAGATGGATGCATCATATGTACCACTCGGCGGGTACATGAGAAATTACCTTAGGTAAGAAATGATCAAAGGTGGATAGCCTCTCGATCTTTTCTATCTAATTTCACAGATAATAATGAAGAGTCAGATAGATGTGGATTTTCATCTTATTCCTTGAGGATTCCATGAGGGAAGAAAACGTATCGTGTAGTTATTCGAATAATTTGTCTGAAACTTGTTGATTATTTGGTTATGTTGTAATGTCATTGCCTGCAAAGTTTTATTTCAATAATTTAATATTTTTAAATAATAAATTTTATTTAATTTAATATTTTTAAAAATATTTTAGAGGCGAATCGCATTTCCAAGTATCTCGTCATATTGTTCGATAAAGATTTTTTTTAGAGTTGTTTATCGTAGAAAGTCTCCGAAACGGATGATCACTCATACCATTGATGCGAAATTCAGCGATTTATCGTTTATGTATAATGAAGGTGCTTTCAGTGATCTGATCGAAATGTTTGGTTGTGATAGTGTTGATATTCAGGTAATTTTTGGAATAAACAATGGATTTTTCGAGGATTCGGTGCAATTCGATTAGTTTTATTGTTTTACAAATTTTTCGGTTATTTCTGGATTAGAAACGGATGAAAGTTCGAACTATTTGTTTCACAAATGAAATATTTCATTTTTTCTTGTATCAAGTTTTTTCAGAGCAATGACTCATTGAATGCTCAAACATTTGGACAGATCTTCCTTAAAATCGAAATCCCACAAGTGAGATTTTTCTTAAAATAAGCCAATTTATTCACCAATTTTCTTCTTTCTTTCTTTGAAATCTTAAATTTTTTCATACTTCATATTACAACTCCATTTAACATTTTTGATTGGCATCCGAGTTTCATCTTTAATCGTTTATCTGCAGGCACAAATAGAATTACGTCGTAATAGAGGTCTTCTTGGTGAATCCAAAGGCTGCTATGCTGCCTCTCCTTTTGCTTTGGTGAATATGAAACGAATTTCGATTGTGTTCGAGAATGTAGAAAATAATTTATCTAAGGTGATCAATTTTTTCTGCATAATATATTAATATTAGAATAAAATATATACTAGAATAAAAATTCCTTTCGTAATTTTGTAGAATTTGAAATTTCAGTGTAAGTTTCAGTGTAAGTTTGGATTCGGCGAACTAGATGTGAAAGATCTTTTTGAACCTTCTGATAAATCACTATTTCGAACTGCAGGTCGAATTCCGATGGCATATTTGGTTAATACTATGCATTTTAATTTATAATTTTTTATTCTGTGCAATAATATATATATATATATATATATATGTATTATATTGTAAATTCCTATTTCTTTAGAAACCACTTTATTCTTCTTGCCCGAATCTGCAAAATCTGTCAACCATGGAGACAATGAAAATGAATCGTAGTAAAAGTAAGTAAATCATTTAAATCTTTTCTAAATGATTGCTGAATCGAATAAATTATTTTAGGTTTGCCTATGATATCTCCAAATTCATCGCGCAGATCGCAGCGAAGCTCGCAATGGAATAATGTAACAAACAAAATTACTCGATCTTCAAAGACAAGAACGATCTACCCTATTTTGACTGAAGAATTAACCAATAATGATTCTTTTATTATTTTTACTTTCGTAAATTGTCAACATCCTCTGTTTGATTCTTTTCATAAAAAAGTTCGTTTCATTTTTGATGGTTTTTTTTGGTATCTTCTGCTAATCATTTTTCTTTTTCTTCCAATATTTGAAATATCATTTCTGAATTGATCTGATATATTGTGATTAAGATGTTGGGCACTTTCACGATGAGTCTCTTGAAGATAGAAATATAAGTAAATTAGGTCATACGTTTCCACTTGTCTTTAGTTTTAATGGCAGATTTACCAAAAGAAAAGCGATATCTAACTTTGTTTTTTTTAACTTATTTAATATTGAAGTTTCTTTCTTTTAGATTATTTATTTTTTTTATTAGTTGATATTTTTTTTCTAGGCTAATTGTTTCGTTGAAGTTGTATTTCCATTTGCTGAAGTTGGTCTGAATCGAAGAACTTGGGCATTAATATTAGATTACTTCGGTTTTTGTGGTAAAAGAACGGATATGAATCCATATTCTACGAGGTTAAATGATTCCTTATTTTTGCAGAATATATTATCGCCGAAATTGGAACGAAAACAAGGTTGTTAAAAAAACTTTTTTTCAAACTTTTATTTTCATTTTTTTATTCCATTTTTTATTTTTTAAACTTATTTGTTTATTTTTTTGAATAATTTTCTTGAGTATTCAATGAGAGTTACGGTTCAAGTATTTATTTGCAGCAATGATCTGATCCTAATCTTTTAAAATTTTAGATTCATATTGTAAAAAGATAGATTTAAAGGCGAATTTTCTCCGTATAAATATGAATTATCCAGCTAATGGAAACCAGTTAGGCGTAATTAATGCTGATGATTTCATGCTATCATTTGTGGTAATGTGGTTTTAAATAAATTTTTGCAATATTTACTTTCAAATATTTGAATTTGTTAGCTATTATCTAATTTTACAGATGTTATCCTTACTTTCAGTTCACGGGAATCGACGATCAGCCTTTCACGATCAATATTTCTGCTTCCTCATTTTCTTTATCGGATTCTACTCAATTTTATTCTGAGTTATATAAAGAACGGGTAGTAATCAAATGGTTTCCTGATTTATCAATAGATAGTAGTAACGGCAAATCTTCAAGAATCAATATTTTTTTTCAAAAGTCAGTTTTTTTTCACCGCTTAATATTCAGTATTGGAACACTTTTGGTTATGGATTTAAAAAAACAAATTTCAGATATACCAGTGTAGATCTTGACTTACGGAGAGATTGGGATGTACACTTTGTTTTGCAAGTACCAGTTCAGATGAATTTAGTTTATGTGCATACACATCGATATATATGTGCTTTATATGATTTTTGGCAACAATTTTTTGATCTTATGGATCAGCTGAATAAAAGAAATAGTTCGACAGATCATTTTGTTAGTTTCTTTGTCTTTAAATAAGAGTTGTTAACGCTCATCGTATTGTGATCATACTCGCTCTTCTAGTAGAAATTTTTACCAGGAAGTTATTCTACGATGGAAGTACAGATGAATCGCCGAACTATTTTGAATAACAAGTTTTTTTTTAGCAATTTCTTAGGCAAACAGAATCCGAACCCTGGCGTTCTAGACAATAAAATAACCCTTTATTCATTGTCGTTTTTTTAAATACTTTATTTTTTAAATACTTTGAAAAATAGTATATATTTTGTTTTGACAAAATGTATAGCATGACAAAGAATTTTTTAAGATAATTGATGGACAAAGGCAACGTATAAAGCTTGATATAATTATTGAATGCAGTTCAGTACTCATATTTCCGTTAAATCAATTCTCCAATAACTGCATTGTTGCTGAAACAACTAATATTCGTGCAACTAATCAGTTCAAATTCTCAAGTTTTATAAAATATTTTGAACAATACAATTTAGAAAATCAGGATGAAAATGGTAAAAAATTTTTGAAAAGTTGATTTAAATAATTTTTATCTTCATGAAATTTAATCTTTTTATTTTCATTTTATATAAAATTCATTTTATTTTTATTTAAAATATTCTTAAAGAAAATTTTTGCAACAATCATCACAAAAAGTTATTTATTTTGATTTGCCATTTGGCTTTGCATCATTTTTTTGGATTATATTTTTTATATGAATCATATTTGAATTTAATGTTGAAAAATAAAAATAAAATATTTTATTTGTTTAAATATTTTGTTTTATTTGTTGCAGATGACCTTTTTAATTGTCTGATTGATTGGTTAACTATAAAGTTCAGCGATGTTAGGCTTTATGAGGGTTTCCGAGTTGAAATATCAAAAGTTCAGGATGTTCAAGGTTTATTCTTCAAAATTTTTGTTTATACTTATTTTATCTGAATATTTTTGAATATTTTTTGGTATGCTGTTGTTATATTTTACTTTTTCTTATTATATTTTACATTTTTATTACATTTTATACACATATTACATTTTTTCAAATTATTTTATTTTTATTTTTATTTTAATTATTTTATTTTTACTTTTAAATGATATTTTTCTTTTCAGGTGATATTATTTCTAATAGCTATAATAGCATTTACGTAGTGAATCTTTTATCAAATAAAATTTCTTGGAAAATTAATATTTATTTTATTTGTTTTCGAAATATGATATTTCAGGATATGAAAGCATTTGTCAGTTCCTTTCTCAATCATATTGTTTCTTCAAATCTAAAGTTAATGTTTTTTCTCAGTCTCATGATCTCGAATTTGATTGTTTTCGGAATTTAGACGCAGCTATTTCTCACAGTGGTAAATCTATTTTGTTTCTTATATCTTTCGGCAGATATATTTTTGGTATATTTTTTCTCGTAAATTTTGAATAATGTGAGTTAAAATTTTTTAGTTCCTAATTTGGCCGTAGTGAGTACGTTTAATGATATGAATTTAATGCTCACAGCTGATTTTTATTGTTTATGCCGCGGTTTTCTACAGTTAAATCTTGGTGATCAGATTATTACCATCCCTGAAACTGTTCCCGTTGAAGTTCTGTTAAAACCAATAGATAGCTGCGTAAGTCTTGAATTTTTTTTTATATATTTTCGTTTTTTTTCATTCTTTCTCATTAATTCACCTTTTGATCTAAATAAAATTTATTACCGAAATAAAAAATCGCTTATGTAAAGACTCGCGGTAAGTCGAACAACTATAGGGAAGCCTGATGATGTTGTCAGTGTCCATACCTAAATTGGCCAAATAATTATATGCCAGTATCTTGTTTTATATTTTAAGTATCCCATTCCAGTATCCCATTAAAGCCATTTTCATTAAATCTTATTCTTTTCTCTGATGATTTCATTTTATAACCAATAAGAATTAAAATTATTTCGAAATCATGAGCGAAATTCCTTAATTTTTACTAGCATACAATTATAAATTATAAATTGGATTATAAATTATAAATTATTGTCTCGTGAAGATTTTTAGCGCGCGCTTATTTGCAGTGAATTTACTGGCTGGCTTTTTTTTATATTCATTTTTTTCACTTTCTCTCAGATTTGTTTAAAATGCTCATGATGCTTTCTTTTTTTTTTCAATATTTTGTTTTTTCTCCTCATAATACCTTTCATGTAAGATAGAAATCAAATAAGGAAGTCGAGATATTTAAAATATGCTACGAAATAACCGAATTTCAATTACTTTAGTGTTGATGGTTCATTTACCAAATTTATCATTTTCATATGAATGAACTGAGTGCAAGAAACAAGTTTTATAACATGTTGCCAAATTTTTCAGATTTTATCAGAGAAATCCCCATTTGAATAAATGTGGAAAAATATATTTCTCCTAGTAAATCTATATTACGAAATTATTCCCGAAAATGCTGAAAAAGGCGAAGTCGCGGTTGCATTAAAGACTATAAATATACTTTAAAAAATTAAGTTCTTTTGCAAGATAATTTTTCATAGGAGAGATAGAAGAGATCAGAAAAGAATATTGTATATTTCTTATTATATACTGGGTATTTTTACCGTGGGGAAAGCACTTTGATAAAAGATAATATTGTTAAAATAAGGCCCAACAGCATTCAAATGGAATTTGAAAATATTAAATTTTATCAGTTTCAATTGCTCTCAGTTATGCGCCTAAAAGGAATGTTCGGAATTTTTGCCTTCACTTATTTTTATAAGGTGAATTTTTCGCCATTTCGTATAGAAACGAAGGTGTTTAAATGCACCTAACCATATTTCTTTGACATTATTGAAGATATGGTATGCCATTAGTTATAAATTTTTCACCAGTCTGAATTACTGTATGAGTGAAAAAAACTTATTGAATTAAATTTAAATTTTTCCATTTGTAAATGTTTATTTTTTTTGTTTGTGCAGAATATTTGTCGTACTGATGGTTATTTATAATTCAGTGTTACGAATAAAAAGTAATAATTGACCGTACTTTTTATAGAAGATGCGGATATATATTTTTTAGCGTGTTAGCGGTGTATGAGGTGAAAAAAAAGTTAGGAACCACTGAAATAAGTTATTTAAATGAATCCGGCTCAGTCACTTCTGTCATAATTATTCATCGTTGCATTAGCTCTTAAATGCTTTCTAAAATTTTTATTTTCCACTTTATAGATCTGGATAATTTTTAAAAGCATCTTTAAAACAATTTTTAGGAAGTAGGTTCGAGCAATAAATATGTCACTTTCGCGCTTCGTTTAAATTTAATAAATGTAAAAGTAAGCTTTTTTTAAATCTTTAAAATTTTATACAAAATCGAGTTTCGAAAAAAAGGTGGTGATTTTTGATAACTTTTATGGGTTTCATTTATTGCTATTTTTCATAGTTAATTTTATTTTTATTTATTACATTTCAATAATGTTTAATGATTAAAGTATATTTTTAGCACTGATAGAAGTACTGCAATAATAGTAATAATTGTATTATAGTATAATAATAGTAATAAAAATAATAGTTATAGTATAATAAAAGTATAAACAACAGTACTATTAAAAAATAATAATAATATTAGTGATTTTACCGTAATAATAGTGGTGAAATAATATTTTGTGAAATGTTAGGTATAGGAAAATTAGATTATTAAGTTAGGTTAAATTATTTCGAAAAAATTGTTGAGATTAAATTTTACCAGCATTTTTTTTCCAAAATTATTTTTGATATAAGTTTGCTTTTGTTTGTTTTTTTCTGTTTTATTGTTCTTTTTTTCCAGTTCGACTGTTTGGTTCGTTCTTCATATGGAGTAACATCATTTGTGCCATTTGCTTGTATAAGATTAAATCGTTCGCGATTTTTCTTCAATAATTTTGTTGATAATCAATCTGAAATGGATTTGATTTGTGAAAATTATGAATTACACGATACTCGAATAAAATGTATATTAATTTCCTGTATTTTCTTAAAAATTCTGTTTTCTCTCTTAGATCTTTTTTTATTCATCATTTTACTTTATCTAAGGAACAAAAATCAAACCATTGATGCATGCTGGTCTATTTTATTTCGGTTGAATAAACACCATGGATTTGTCCTCAACTATAAATCAATCATTAAAGTACTGTTTGCATGACCGTTAGAAGAAATTTTATCTAAATCCTTAAGAATAAGAAATCAGATTAGATTTGATTAATTCGATTGAATATTTATGATTTTAAGATTTAAATGATGGGAAACTTTCCAGTGTATTTCCGATAGTACTTTGTTCAAAAACTCCTAATGATGTTAATCGGTAAGCCTCATACTTTTCCTAATTTATTTACTGATTTGAAGATTTCGTTTCCCCAGGCTAGATTTGAAAATTTCGAAAAATATATATTCCTTTTCTGCTTTTTTAAAGGAATTTTATGTCTGAAGCGCATCTCATGATGAAAAAAGATGAAACACCAGTTCTTACTCTAGTTTTAATGAACGCTAGAGTATTGCTTTTCCTCGATTGGTTTGCTGAGGCCAAAAATTTCATTCTTCTCAATACAGACTTCGTTCCTCCAGGTAAATTTTTAATATTTATTGCTCTAGAAACTCTTAGTTAATTTTTTTGGTTTGGTCTTGGTCATTTTTTATAAATAACATTATTTCGACAACATGCATCATATAATGAATGTAGCAAAGTGAACTTTTATGAGGTATCTTTCAGTTGACGATGTAAAGCAGGATTGTTTATTCGTGAATTCTGGTATTATTCAGCGTAATCAACCGTGTGCAACCACCAACATTCATGAGCAAACAATTATGATGAAAATAACAGTAAAAGAATCTGATCTGGTGCTTTTGGAAGCACCGGAATCTTCGAACAGTCTGGCTTTAATTGCACATATAACTGCTGTGCTTAATATAAGCGATCCTCATGGTTTTTTTGGCGCTAATCTAGAGATTCAGGTTTCGTTTTTTGTGGCCAAACTTTTTCCAGAAATTTAAGCTTATCTGAAAAGTTTCATAGCCTGATTTTATTTCCTTTAGCCATATTTTAGAGACTGAACATTGATTGGTGTACAATGGCTGATAACAATATTCGTTGCCAATTAACGAATGATTTTTCAATAACGATTTCTTTGTTACCTGAATCGGATAATTTAGAGGCAGAATATGTGTCTGATTTTCTATCTGGTCTGCCCAATTTCACCGCAGCAAAGCATCATTTAATTGTATGATCCTAAAAAAAATTTTTTTGATTTGGAATATATATTTCTTTTTCTTCTTTGAAATGTATACTTCTATGTTATTTTTTGGTGTATCTTATGGTAGAGATCGGTCATATTAATTGATTTGAACCACATTCCAAATTCCATTCCATGAACTTTATAGTTTACGATATGTGAAATCAACCAAAATCTCTTCACATCTGAATATGGCTATATATTGAGATGCGATTGATTTCTTTTAGAATGATGATCGTAGATTTCTTGGTGAAATGCTCCAATCACCGTTGTTAATATTGAACAACAGTTTTACTAGATTTAGTCTTCAATTCGTAAATAAACATTTATTCATAGATGGAAATAAAGGACCTTGTTACACGGGCATCATTTCGCGATGTAGCAGTCATTCATCGTGTATTTCATTCATCAATTCAACGTTTAACCGCTTCTCAAATGAAGAATAATGTGAGCAATGCTGTTTCGGAAATGAAAGGTACTCAGCAAATCGTTTAATTATTTTATCCAGGGCTCGTTTAATTTCCTTCCTTCATTCAGGTCGCGATACTATTAACATTATTCATATCTCCGTAAAGAGTGAAATGATATCTTTTTGGTTATTGGATGATTCTCTTGGAACTGTTTTTCCGATTGTTCGTTTTGTTGCTAAAAGTCAGTTCACTTTTATCTGAAAAATTTTTGCATTATTTATATATTTATTAGCGCAGATTTTTTTCATATTTCAATCGTTTAATTATTTATTATCCATTTAACGTATTTTTTCATTTGTTTGCATAAAATTTTTAAACTTATCTTTGTCACATGCATTTTTTATTTTTTTAAAATCCCATTATTTATTATTTGAGATTTTAATCTGGAATACAAGTTAAAAGAAGTTTCTGCATCATTTATCTTCTCATCTGATTATTTTAATCAACGTGTATTTGGTTGGGAACCTTTAATTGAGCCTTGGCATGTTGGAAAATTGAGTGCAACAACAAATAATCGTTCTGAAATTTCGATCAATTTACATGCTGGTATTTCACAAAATTTTTTTAATATTCAATTTATTTTTTGCCAAGGAAAAGATGCTGAAGAAAATTGGCATATATATATATATATATATGATTTAAATGTTTTAATTGCTTTGAAATTCTATTTTTTCAATTACTTTATTTGCAGAAGACAAAAGTATTTTAAATGTGAATATAACTCAAGTATTCTTAAGTCAAGCGCTTGAATTTCGCTCACGTTGGCTACAGATTAAGGATTCACTTAACAATGAATTTAGGTAATTTTTTCCGTTATTTTTTTGGAACATCTTTGTGCAAGGAAAAAACTTGGATTTTTCTTGAGATAACTTTTATTGTCTGTTTTTGCAAACATATCGCCTTACAGGGATATTTATTTGCGTTCTCGATCAGATTACCTTCCTTATTTATTGCGCAATGAAGTCGGATCTAATTTAAAATTTACGATTGATGTTGAAGAAGTGATCAAGTCTCGACTGAATCATAGAAAATCAAATGCAATTTGGATATCGGTTGCGGCTGGAGGCACATGTGCTTTTGAATTCCCAACAAAACGACTTGCCTTGATGGTATCGTTTTCTTTCACTTTTAATTCATCGCTTTGCTTTAATTCTTTTCGCTGTGTAATTACAAAAATATTTATTTTTTGAGGCAGTAGAGTCTTTGAATATTTAAAAAAAATTTAGAATTTTTCCTATTCTATATTAATAATAAATTAAGAAATAATTTGATTGCTAATAAAATTTTCTAAAATTTTCTAAGGATTGCCCGGATGAACCGCGTCAAATGATTATACGAATAGAAGGATGGGACGAAGTTTCTCCTGTTAGTGTTGATGCAGTTGGTACTTATTTCAGATTGGCACGATGTTCTTCACTTAAAGCACCGGTCTATATATTTTATATTGTTTTTTTTCTTCAAATTACTTTAGTGGTCAACTTTTTTTTGGTTTCCGTTAATTCTTGTTCAAATTACTGGATGGCTTTCCGCTTGTCTTTTTTTTGATTAATCGAATTAAATAATACGAAAATATTTTAGTGTTTGGCGAATGCTCGTCTCGTAATCGTTGTTAACATGGATAAAAATGGACGAAAAGTTGTAATTATTCGATCTGCACTGACTATAATAAGTTATCTTGCTAATCCTGTATTAGTGATGGTTGGATATGTTCGCGGATCGGTCGATAATGGTATTTTTTCATTTGATATTCAGTTATTTTTTAAACGTCTTTATATTTGCATTTATCATTGTATTTTTTCATAATTTATCACTCCTCTTATCCTCTATTGTTGATTTTGTCTAAATATGATTTTTTTAGCTTCGTCAACTTTCCGTATAGCCACACGCGAAAAGTTCCATGTGCCATTAAAATTTGCTAACTCTCACATAGCTTTTAAACCCGATGGATGTGATATTATTAAATCGCTTAAAGTATAATTTTTTTTAGATCTTTTGGATCTATTCTTGATGAATCTATAATTAAATTCAAGAATGTAAATGCTCATTGTTTCTATTGCTCAGAAACTTATTTTTTATAGCTTTTCTAGTCTTAATAGAATGTTTATGCATGGTGCTAAAAAGTTGTATATTTTTAGATTGATTGGCAAGAAGCCAAAAATATGGGAGAATATGTGAATAATTTCTTGAAATTTGAAAGTTCGATGCATAAATACTACTGGTTAAAATTTTTTGCCATTTTATGTTCTTTTATTTTTGTTCGTAAATGTTTATGAATACTTTTTGTGATCATCTAATCTGCTACTAGAATTCTCTTTAGAATTCTCTGGATAGGGTTTGATGACCAGCTTTTAGTTACCTCTATTCTAAATGAGCAAAAAGATCTCACAATAATCGCAGAAATCATTGGTTTCGCACCTTTTATAAATATTCTATTTATAAATATTCTATTTTTATTAAATTTATAAAAATTTTTTAAATATTTCCATATCAATATATTTTCTGTGGTAGATGCCCTACTTCCATCATTACGATTCTAGTATAGTTCCCTTCAAATTATATCAGGTTAATTAAAATTATATTCATATTTACGTTGGATGTAGTGGTGCGGTGTCAATTTCTTTCTGGGTTTGGATTTTTTAATTTTGTTTCATTTTTTCATTATACTATTTTGTTTTAGGGTATGCGTCTCTATAAAGAGGGAACATTTTCCTGATTACGAACATCTTTCTGGTCATACAATAAGCCTAATGCCGCCTCTAACTCTATTAAATCTATTTCCAATTGATCTAGAATTTAATGTTGCTGGGATTACTTATGCTGTAGCAGCTGGCAAACAACTCTATATTACAGATGTACGACGACTTATTTAATTAAATTTAAAATAAATTCAAATAAATTTCAATTTCAATTTTTATTTAAAACATAAAACAATTTTAGATTGACATTAGCTGTGATATATGGTTTTCTTTAACTACGGAACGATTTATATCCGTTGAAACCACGTTAGTCACAAGGTTAATGCTTTTTAAACGAAAAAATTTTCTTTCTTTCATTTTCTTTCACTGAAATTTCATCTTCTTGTCTTATCTTTAATTTTTCTGTTTTTTATTTATTCCTTTAAAAAAAATGTTAGGGAGTATTATCGAACTATATATATTGGAGCATTTTTTTAAAGAACCTTAGATGACCACTTCAGCCTTTTTTTCCTTTAGTTTCCTTAATAAATCAATTAGATCAATTTTTTAGGTCAGTTCTTTCGTATAAGCCAAGTTCTTCAGACCCCTATAGATTACATTTGCGAATGCGCGATATCGCTGGTCGGTTCTTGGATGCTTTTGCTAGTATAAGCGTTGGATGTAGTGGTGCGGTGTCAATTTCTTTCTGGGTTTGGATTTTTTATTTAATTTTTTTCATTATTTCATTTTTCAGTTTCATTTTTTCATTATAGTAGTGCTCACCATTTTTCATTGGGATTCATTAGCGTATCTGCAAGAAATTCCCACTTAAGGATAAAATTCTTCTTGCTACCATCATCTGATTCCTTTTCTTTTTTGCTTTTTCGATTTTGACCATCCATCTTCCATTTCAAAGTGGAAAATTTACTACTTTCAAAGGCTGAGGGTGGCTTAGAATGGAAGTAGCATATGGCTCATGTTTCCTAAGCTATCATTCATAAGTATATTCGAAATTCATTTAAATTCCATTTTCCTCATAGGTGCCGTATTGGATTGTGAATAAATCAGGTATACCACTGATATTGAAACAAGATGCAACGAATGAAATTGCTGCTGGCCAGCTGGATGAACATGAAAGGGCGAAAGATCGTCATCCACTGATGTTTTCCTTCGCTGATGACAATTGTCCACAACAGTTTGTTTTCACTTAACTACTCATGTCTTTCCTTTAATTTCAAAATAAATTTTGAAATCTATTGTTTATTATTATTTAATCTATGAGTATATATTAAAGGAAAATCATTCAAAAGTCATTTAATTGGCTGTTATTGCAGTTAGAAACTTTGCGGTTAAAACGGTTAGGAAATTTCTTGGTTAAGTATAGAGATGAACTGCCAGCACCGCCTATGTATTTTTTATTGATAGGTTCAGTCCTATCGGAAACAGGGACTCAGCATAACCTGAGCCATTATTCAGAAGAGAAGATAACTGAAGAAACTAGTTGAGAATAATTAATATTTAATGTTCAATTTAATACCTATTCATAGTTATTTTTAATTCGCTTATTTTTTGATAAAGGTTGAATGGTTCAGGTGTGTCGTGCGTCTTGGCAACGAATTTACGAAGAATAAGGGTTACCGTGCAATATACAGTCGAAAGTTCATTTTAACCCTCGGTGTCCATGCACTCAAATTATATTTAACTCACGATCATGAACCATCTTTGTAAGTAATTTTATTTCAAGAACCATAAACTGTAATATGATATTTAGTGAATGGAATCTGCTTGTGAATTCCTTCATCATTATGGTTAATTAGGATTTTTGTGATTTTTTATTATACCCGTTTAGTTTGGTGAATATATATTCTTTATACATATATTTTTTTTTATTCGCTTATTATTTCGTTTTTCACGCCTGTAGTTATTACTTGTTTAAAAATTTATTAATCTTGGATATATATTTCGAAAGAAATTGTTTAGGTATTTAATATTTTTAGGATTTATAACATTGGAGTTGAAATTCGTCAAGGGACAGGGCGATATAAAGACACACAAGTCGTCTTGTTTACACCTCGTTATATTTTATGTAATGAGACATCGTATTCATTATTCGCCAGTCATGTAGATGTTGCTGAGGTATTTCTTTCGTATCTAATTGTGTGATATGAACTAAAAAATTAAAAAAATTAAAAAAATTAGAATAAATAAAAAACGGGCAAATGACTTTTTATAAATTACAAATTTATACAGGCTCACTGAAGATGGATTTTTTATACTTTCTAAAAATATCTGGTCAAGTTTTTTTTCAAATTTTAGCTAAAGAATTTTCATCTACTAGTTCAAAATTTTTTAATCCAAAGATTAATGAGATTGCTGATCTCAAAGAATTGGAATAATTTGTAAATTGATAAATCCGCCTAATGATTTTAATAAATAATGGTTTATTTATAAAAAGTTAATAAATAATGGTCTGTGAAAATATTTAAATTTTTTGTCATTCAAATCTTAAAGGATTGTTGGTTGTGAACTTTTGTTACCTTATGTTAGGAAGGTAAAGAAATGCAACCTGTTAGATAAAAGTATTGGCATTGAACATTTTAAATTTTATGATCTGTACAGCTTTTTTAGAAATTTTGGCTAATTAATTAAAAATTTTGCAGCAAAGAAAGCATTGTGTTAAAATTGCAAGTAAATGTAATCTTATATGGAATGAAAATTTTGAGGATAATCGATTATTATGCATTAAGCAAGAAGATATTAAATACTGGAGCTGTCCATTTAGAATTGATCAAATTAATTCATTTCATTTGACTATGAGGTATGTTTTGCGTGAATTTCCTTAGTTGTTCACAAAACATGCCTTTTCTTTAAGAAAACGTCGGATGCTTTCGAATAAATAACCATAGATCGTATGAGTTCTGTCTGCACATAGTTTTTTCTCATCTCTTACTACTGTGGAATGGGCTTAAGTGTAGAGTTTGTTGGATCCATCATTATTTTTATCAATTTTTGTATTAAATTTAAATTTATAAATTTATATACTTTAATGTTTCAGGGATTCTGAAGAAATTCCACGTTTTTTGCGAGTGGAAATTATCCTCAGCAGTTCGGTATTCTATATCACTTTTACTGATGCTAAATATTTTCCACCTCCAATACAAATTGAGAATTTGTCTGATGTACCGATTCTTTATAACCAGATGACTGAAAGGTGAGTCAGTTATTTTTATTTAAAAAATTTATTTTTCCTTTTTTTCCTTTTTTTCATATTTATATATATATATATATTTATTTATTTATTTTGGTTACAGACCGGATAGGGGTCATCTTCGAACAATATGCAAAGCTCGAAGCATTGTTGATTATGCATGGGATAATCTTTATGCACCAAAATTACTTACATTACAAGTCTTTGAAAACAAATCACATTCATATGATCCACAAAAAATTGGAATGGGACCACCTTTGGTTTACGATAATGATGTTTACATTAAATTGGTTCATTCATTCGACAAGTATTACTTGATTATTTTAATAGTTTTAAATTTCAACTGTTGTCATTAATTTTAGATCATCCATCAGATCTTTTAAAACATTAGATCTTTAAAATTTAAAAATCTAATATTTAATCGAATAAGTTGAATAATTGTATTTAAATTGGTTTCATTTACGTAATATTTTCAGAAATATTGGAAATGGTTTCACTGATGAGCAAGAATTGGTATTAGAAACGATGAAAAAAGGAAAGGTCATACTAAATAAAATAAACTTAAGTGACAGTAGTTGTAGCCAATTATGGCGCTTTACTAAAGATGGTTGTTTGGAAAATATTGCCATGAATAATCGTGCTAAACCTGGTGAGCGATATGTTCTAGATGTACTTGAGAAAGGTGGATTTGTATTAATGGTTGTCAAGCGAAATTCTGCGCGTGACCGATTCCAGAAATGGCATTTAACTCCAGTAATTTGTCTACTTTTTCCTTTCAACTTTATTTTTTTTATTTTTTTATTCAGGTACATTTTAATTTCAATCTACTACTTTTTTTCCTTTTTTCGATTTTAGGACTGCAGGCTGCGATGTAAAATCGATGGAATGTTTGTAGAAGCACGTTGCACAGATCTGATACTGGCTCCAGCAAATTCTAATTCACCTCGAAATTATGATGGTATACCCAAGGAACAAGTTTGGCAGTTGCAGCCCCAGCGTCCTGGTAGTGGAGTATTGGATGTTGAATGTTTGCATCGCGGACCTACTCTTGTAACCATTGTTTTATATTTTTGTTTATATTTCGATTTATATTTTTTATTCTATTATTCAATGAAGAATATATATTTTTAGCCGTTTGTGCATTGTTAATATTGCTTTTTCTAAATTTTTTCGGGATTATTTAAACAATATTTTAGGTTCTGAGAATAAGAGATCGGAAAAAACTTGATGCTAAATCGCTCGGAAGTAGAGTTCCAAGAATATCTGAAATCCAAAGAAACGCATCCAATGACTTGTCATTTCTGAATATTTTTAATTTGGAAATGAACATTTCTCTTCCAAGTGGTATTTACTTGAATTTCTTGGAACTTTTCGGTTTTTTAGATTCATTCAAAATCTTTTAATTGAAAAATTAATCGAATTTATAGAAAAACATTGTTTTACTAGTGGAAGTTATTCAAAATATAAACCTTTTGTTTGATGATTATTCATCATAAATTTTATATTTGAGGAATCGGATTATCTTTGATTAACGGGCAGCGTGAAGAGCTAATTTATGCACGGTTTCATGATATTGTGCTACATGGCATTCGACGAAATGGAACATATCAGATAACGGGACATGTTGGCGTTATTCAGGTTCTTATCATGAAGTTTTTATCATCCCAGCATGTATCGTTTGACCAGCTTCATGTCAAAGAATTTTCTACGCATAAAGTTGTTTCATATGGGTCTATATTATCCTTTTAAATTTTAATGATTTAAAATGATTCATTTTTGCATATATTAAAAAATAAGAATCGGCCTGTTATCAATCGAAGCAACATATGACTTAGCCACAGATGCCATCATATCCACGTTCCATCTTTCTTTTGGCTCATACCATTTCCAGCCAAAATGACTGCGAGAGTAGAGATTTTCCAAGCCTCTGGATCCGAAACCATTTGAAAATAGTTAATAGTCTGAAAGTAGACCAGCTCTTTCCCCATCTTCTAACCGTATTTGTCATTGGATCCTTGTTCATTTTTCCTCTCTTGGCCATATCTACCCAGACTTTCATTGCATTTACTTTTCTTTTCTGACATTATCCATCACAAGATTTCAAGAAATTGCAGAAATTTGCTGTCGTATCGTCGGCCATTAGCTACCACTCTTTTTTTTTCATAACGTTTTTATTTTTGCAAAGGCTAAAGAAAATTTATTTTTATAATTACGAATTAGTTTACCGATTTTATTAGAATTACAAAATTATAAGTATTATTATTTTTATTTTATTTTACTTTATAATGATAATAAACTATTCTGTTATATCAAGTTGAACAAAATATTTTATTAAATATTTTATTATTAAGAAGGGAATATAAAATGCAAATTTTAAATTGACCAAAAAAAGTTGGTAGAACAACTAAAAAAATAAATTGCTAAAATTGCTTAAATTAAAATTAAAATTAAAAAAAATTTGCATTAAAATTTAAAAAAATTGATTTTTGAAGGTTCCATAAAATGTCAAAGAAATGATCGCTCATTAGTATAGATACTTGCTATTACAAAATTTTGATTATTTTGTTTTTATTTTCTTGCAAAAGAATAATGATTTTACAGGTTGATAATCAATTATTGGCCACAGATCGATGGCAATTGCTATATTGTTTTTCTGCTACTATGGCCCCTCGTACCAGTTTATTTGATCCATATATTAATCGTCCAGCTGTAAAAATTGAAATGAGTTGTACTCCTCTAGAACATTATGATGCATTTGATGTTCGTATTGTTATAATAATTTATTAGAATTCAGTTTCGCAAATCAAGTTATTTTGTTGTTTTTTGATTTCACAAAGCTTTTTTAATATAAATATATTTCCTTATATAAGTACGCTTTCAGTGTTTACGTATTAGGCTTTGTGATATAACTGCACAGCTTGACGAAACCCTTTTATGGAAATTAGTGCAATTCGTTCAGGGTAAAGTGCTTTCTTTTTTTTTAATTTTTAAATACATATTTATGAAACTTTCGCTGATGTTATGAATTAATTCTAATTTGGACGAGTGTGTCAACGAGAGTCTCAATTTTTTTTAAAATTTTACTTAATTAATAGGAAAAATTTAACCTCAGTTTTAACCTTTTTTTTGAGTGGAGATATTCTAAAGATGCAATAAAATTTTGGGAAAAATACTATAAATCTAAGTGCTCTTGCAGAGTCTGAAGCTGCAAACAGCATTCATCCGAGCACTTTATTGCAACCACCAAATATCGAGCTGGAAAGGCCAGATAACTCTAGAGCTCGTCGTTGTTACTTTGGTACTCTGGATCTTGAAATTGGCGATGTTACATTATCAGGTGAAAAATTTTTTCTTATATTTATTATTTTTTCGCTTTCTCTGAAATATTTTTTTGAAATGTACAGCGGTATAGGTAGGGTGATTAGATTGTTTATTTATTATTCATTTAATGGTTATTAAATGAAATAAATGAAACAAACGAAAATTTAGTTGAATAAATGCAGTAACTTATTTTTAAGCTGTCACTGTTGGAAATAGTGGACTACCTGCAGAATTACGAAAACTGAAACGTCAGTTCAATGTTAAATTGGTCAGTTTCGAGAATGCGATGGTTGTTCTACCAGCGTTTCGTCAGTTTCGATATTTTGAAACATTTCCATTTCTCATCGACACTTTGAGAAATTTTTATCTTGGTAATTCTCTTTTATTTCCATTTTTTTGAAAAATATTGCTGAAATTGAAATAATTTTGCGCATATTTTAGCGGAATTAAAAAATCAAACCTTCAATATAATTGTAACGATGGATGCTTTTGGAAATCCATTAGGACTTGCATCAGATTTAAAAGAAAGTTTCGAAGGACTTTTATTTGAAGGCGATCTAGGTGGATTTGTTAGCGGATTAGGTTATGGCGTCACGAATAGTATATCTAAAGTAATTTTTTTGCTCTTTTTTCCCAACCAGATATATCCAAACACAATGTACAAAGAGTGCAAAGAAACTATCCAATATATAGTGACATGTACGATGCAAGCAGGAATAGTAAAAGGCTTAACCAAGTAGCAGGAAGTTCTACTAGGTATATGGTTTAGGTCCTGTCAAGAACAGATGGAAGATTCCCTTAAAAATCATAGAGAATAATGCAGATTTTGTGGTGATTTTGTAATGATATTAAGATAGACAAACAAATACTGGGCAGTCTTTATATTATTTAAACAAGAATCAGAAATCAGCACACCAATGTCAAAGAAAGGATAGGAAGAAGGAATGTTAGATGCCAGAGAAATACTTAAGACTAAAAGAGGAACTGAAGGTGTGGAAGGTGAAGGCCAAAATAGTCCTAGTGGTAAGGAGCGAAATGGGCTGTGACCATCACAATAGACCAGAAAAGTGGCTTCAAAAAATTCCATAAACAGTGTCAGAAATCTCTGTCGTGAAGGGTGCCTGTTAAGAACAACTGAGAATTCTCAAACATCTAGGTTTCTGACAAGAAGGGATTCGGTATTCTGGGAAGATCCATATGATTTTTATAATAAGAATCTTTTTTATAATTTATGAGATTATAGTGTGCATTCATCATTCATATGGATCGTTTATTCTTCAATTTTTTTCTTTTATTGCTCTTTTCATTTGAATTATTTAGGTGGCTTCATCTATGGCTCATGGTGTAGGTACTTTGACATTTGACGAAGAACATGAATTAATGAGGCAGCGCATACTTCGTTATCAGTATCAAGCTGGTAGTAATAGTGCGCTTGCTCATTTTTATAGTGGAATTAAGGCACGTGATACTTCTTTTATTTTGGATAATTTTTTTATTTTTTTCTTTTTAATGAAATAACGTTGAAATAAAGTGCGAAAAATTTGTTATCATTTTTCAGGGTCTTGGTGTTGGTGTATTTGGTGGTATTACAGCTATAGTAACAAATACATATACTGGAACCAAACGTGAAGGATTCGCCGTATGGTTATTTATATCAATCGAATAATTATTATCAATTAGAAGCAATTAATTAAAATTAATTATTTTAATAAATGAAATGCCGAAAATTAGTACGAGATTGAATGATACAAATTATTGTTTTTTTATTTCCAGCGATAATTTTTATAGGGTGCATTAAAAGGTATCACTACTGGTGCCGTAGATACCGTCACTAAACCAGTTCAAGGAATATTTGATCTTGTTGAAGGGACGGCTTCGGCATTTAAAGAAATTGTTGGCGGGCCTTCAGGTGTTCTTTTTAATCTTTTTTAAAATTTATCTGCTGAATCTGCCGAAAATTTCTGCGATCAAAGATTTCATCAAAATTTGTTAAGCTCGAAAGTCGTATTTTCCTGATAATCGCGTACGTTTACCAAGAGTCTGCACCAGTCTTCAGTCATTGTTGCCATGTTATTCAGATATTTTGGCAATCGCACAAATGGATTTGCTGAGAATAAACAATTTCGCTACAAATGAATAGTAATCATGAGCTTTTCTGCTTAAGTTTTTTTTTGAACATCCTGCACCATTTTTTCATTTACGATTTAGTTATCGTCACGCACTGTTAAGGTTTTTTTCCTAGAGTCTTAAAAAGTTAGGGGTGCAAGTGGATCAGCTGAAATATTGGAACATCTTATTTTGCTGAATCCAGACAATGAAAATTTTCAGCCTATTAGACGTTGAAGTATTCTTAGAACAACGAAGTAATAATGAAATGATACGCCAGTATGCAATGATCTGTTCCGAAACTTGTTACATAATTCGTCAGATAGATGGAGAACCGAGCAGTGTTGTGCAGAGGATCGCCTATAAATTATTGAAGCAAATGCAACCATTAAATGTTAGCAAGATGAATAATATAGCATCCATAGGTATGCTAATTTTTTCATTTATATTGTAGATTTATGAATAGGACTCACAAGCTATTATATATATATATGTGACTATAATGGTTTTTTCTTTTCTTTTCTTTAAGCATTTTTATATTTCCTTATTTAAAATGATCTAAAATAGGTTAAAAACGATTAATTTATATTCATTAATTGTTGAATCATTGGCACCAATAACTTACAATTTTTATTATTCTTTTATTATTATTATTCAAGATTACTCTTTTTCAAAATTCAACTAAATTTTTTATCTTTATCTTCAATCATTTTTTTTTAGAAATTTCAGTTACAAAATTCTAAGATATAAGAGATTTTATTGCATTTACTCATTTTGTGTCTTTAAATAGCTTCTGAAGACTAGTTAAAAATATACAGTAAGCTTATTCTTCTTGATCTTTTAATAGCTCTCACGATTAAATTGCCCAGGCTGGTTATAAGAATAAGACTTTTTTAAATCGCTTGAACCGATGTCATGCATTTGAAATTATATAAAATTGAATACACGTTATATAAAATTGAATACACGTTGATGACATTTTTCAGGCTTTCCTTTTGAACATAGAAAGATATTCGTTAAGCCATTCCGCCCTGAGTTATCATATGCCAGCGCTGAAGCTAATGATAAGCTTATCATAATTTCAGAAATAATACTCGAGTTTTCGGCGGGAAAACGTCAAATTTTACCTCATTTATGGTGTGGTGGAATGGAAATAGCCACAAGGTTATGCGACAAAGTAACTCGTGCGAAACACCTATACGATCACAATAAGCGAACGCTAATTGTTGCCGAAGATTATGAAGTTTTGTAGATTTCATTTGATATCCATAGGGAAATTTCTTGTGTTTGTTTTTTTTGTGAAAGTATCGGTTTTGTGAAATTTGGGAGTATAAATTTAATGAATTCTAATCTCGTTAAATAGTTATTAAACTAATAAATTTTGTATAAATGAGTTTTATACAAATATAAATATAAATGATTCAACACTCTAATTAGACTTGTAATTTATGACTTATTAGAAAATATTAATTTTAGTCCTGTGACATGATATGATATGATATGATATGATATTATGTGAAAGGTATTTAGTCGTAAATAAGTCGTAAATTCAGAGTAGGTATCCTTTCATATAAATAATTTTCCTAATTTTTTCGTTCTTTATTTATATTTATATATATATTGGGTACTTAATAATTTATTTTATTTACTTATTATTTACCACACTAAATTATGTTAATTTTATTGAAATTTTATCTAGTCGAATTTTAGTTTCAAATGCAAATACGAATTTATTGAAGCGGAATGTTGTCTCCGATTAAAATCGTTACTTTTTTGATATTTTCAACTGGAAATTTTTTATTTCAAATATGAATTTTCATGCTATTAATTTTGCAATAAATTTTTTAAATTTAGTTAATAGATTATTAATAGCTCAGTCAAATATTTTGTTAACTGTTAAAATGATGATTCAACACGTAGCATTTATTTGCTTATTTTTGTGATAAATTCTTGGCATCTATTGTTCTTATAACATATTCTTCGTCATTTTTCTATTTGTAAAAAACGGTAATTTTTGCAAGCAGGTAGGAATACGACGAGTGAGAGGGATAAATATGCTATCGACGAAACGAGATCTTCCTCGAAACGATGGTGGGAGGCGTTTTGGTTTTCTAACATTTGTCGCATCATGCATTATTACGACATTAACAATTGGTAAATTCTCTGTGCAAAATTTTTTTATGAAAATTTTTATATATTTATAAATATATATTTTTTCTCACATTAAGGTCTTATGTGGTTACTTTGTTGATTTTAAGGATTAGTTATGTGGGATGAACGACAACAGAAGGAAAGGCGTCAAATTCATGTAAAAGAACGGTTAAGGCGAATTCAACAACAACGTAATATGGAGGAATATGAATTGCAAAAGCGACGCTATGAAGATTATTTAAAGGTAAATTCATAATTTTAAATTATTTTTAGAATTATAATGTTCTATTAATTTGAACTAATTAGTGGCAGAGCTCTTTTTTTATTGCTTTTTTATATTTGCATTTATAATTAGAATGATTGGCCTTGAAGATGAACCATTCCCAACTGATACTTTTTCTTCTAACTTTTTATAGTTTTATGTTTGTTTGGTATTAATTTTGGTTTAATATCGGTATTTTTGCAGGAACAAGTTGAAGAAAGCAGCTAAATTCCTCTAAATAATGCGTAAATGAAAATCTTAACGCCTTAAAAAGAATATTTTTTATTGTTTATATGATGTAAGTAAGTGCTCATTTAGTTCGTTATCGTATATTTTTGGAATTTTTAGTTGGAATTTTTGTCAAACTGAATAAAATATTTGGGAACGCTTTTTTTTGTAAAATAAAGGTAAATGCTCCACTACATTTTTTCAAGAAAAAAACTTTCCTATTATTTTTTATATGCGGTTTGATAACTTTTAGTCAGAGCAGAAACGTACAACTTTTTGGCTTCAGTGAGCCATATTGAGTGAAATCTTGGAGTGCACATAAGGAAAACATAAAACTAATGAGATATTTGGCTTCGTCTTCTGAAAGAAATGCATAATTTTTACAGTTAGAAATCGACAACTTTATGAGACTGCGAGTCTGCAAAATAAGTTAACGCTGAAATAAGAGTTTATATTTAGATTTGCTGTTAACAACTTTGCTGTCAATTGAAGCAAGCGTTGAGCGATCACTTTTCTGTTGGAACTATAAATATATTATGCGTGGTTTTTGAATTCTGGTTACTCGACTTTAAGACAAGGTATTAATTGCATTGGTTCAAATCATTGCTATTGAATAAGAAAAAATGAAAAGATTTAAGAATGATTTAGTTGAAAATTCGATATCTGTTTAGTATGAAATGATAAAATATAGCCAAAAAATCGTTGGAATGAGTGAAAATGAAGTGGAGTTGGTAGAAAAAAGTCTATGGAAGCATTAATAAATAATAGCTGTACTGAATAGAAGATTGAAGAGCTTCCGAACTCGGTTTGCTTGTGGAACTTATGAATAAATTAGATTTTAAATAGGTCAATAATTCGAGTTTCGAAGGGATGAAAAGATTGAAAAAGAAGTGATTCTTAAAAGGTTTTTTGACTTCTAAATTAGATTTTATCATGGTAGGATTTTATTTTTTGTTTCATTGTTTCTTTACTGCATTTACTAAAACGAGGCTCAGTTGTCCATTGAAAGTAGTAAATAGCACATTTCGAAGCTATGCACACATTTGAAACATCAAAGTAACATCAAAGCATCTATTTTGATGCGATTGACTTTCTTTCTAGCTTATTCTAGTTTTTTAAATCCAAAATGCTTTTTACTTTCTTTAGAATTGTAAAAATTTAAAACTCTAATGGCTAGCAGAGAGATAGTGAAATTCGCCTAATTTTCAGCTCATCTCTTGCAGAAAAAAAGCTGAAACCGTTCTGCAGGCAATGTTTCGAATTTCGAGAAGTTTGCGATTTATTAGATTTTCCAATTTTTCGCCCAATGTAATCTGGTAAATGGACTTTTGCAAATTCACTAATTCAAACGAAATTTTATTTATATATAAAATTTTATGTATAAAATTTTTAGAATTGAGGGGAAAT
Organism: Dracunculus medinensis; assembly: GCA_900625125.1. Lineage (NCBI taxonomy): Eukaryota > Metazoa > Nematoda > Chromadorea > Rhabditida > Dracunculidae > Dracunculus > Dracunculus medinensis. The sequence continues at coordinate 2,343,831 of UYYG01001152.1, read as the reverse complement.
TTTTAGAATGGGGTAGGAAAGGGGAGAAGGGATGGCTCAACAGATTGTTACTGCCATCTCTCGGCGCAAATACTGCGGTTCTACTTCCAGCAAGTGCAAATTTGTCTTCCGAGTGATCCGAGCTCATAATTCACCTATATTTCTATCTCAGACTCCTTGACAAAGCTTTCTGATTCTCTGGCAGAATTCATCTGATCCGATTAACCATCGAGGAGAACCTAATGGAAATAGTGCTAAAGAACTCTTAAAAAAACGAGTTGCAATTCATTTTTAAAATTTTTTTTTAAAATCAAGCTCGAATCATTTTATCATTCTTATCTAACTGTAAAGATTTAAAGATATGCTGTGTGCTCACTCCCATAGCACTATTCTTAAATAACTGTCTGGTTAAAGAATCATCTAAGAACCAGTGGAACTGCTAAACCAGAAATGATATATGTGCACTTAGAACAAGCTAAGAAGCAAAATCTATATTATTCGTTAATTATTGACTTCGTTATATATTTTTTTTTTCATTTCAGGTTGTCGAGATCAATAAACACAGAAATCTATAAAAAAAATTGGAAACCTAATATCGTTTATTTGTATCAATTTTATAGGCGTGAAGAAGTTTTACCTAGTTTATCACCTTTTTGCCTCAAAGTTGAGACATGGTTACGAGCTAATCAAATTCAATACGAGGTTACCAATTTTTTCAAATTATTTTTGAATAATTACTACATTTTTTGCTAAGAATTTGATAAATTTGATAAATTTTATCAAAAACTATTAAATTTTTTATTTTAATTTAGAGCATTAATTGCTTATTCACTCGTTCAAATAAAGGTTTATTGCCATTCATCGAACTTAACGGTGAGCATATTGCTGATTCGCAACTTATCATACAACATCTACAAAAATATTTCAAAATTGAAGTATTGAAGTTTTTTTCCCTCTGATTTTTCCTTTTCATTTATTATTTTCAAACAAGAAAATTTAGTTGAAGTTAATGGAATTCAAAGCCAAAATCCAAGATAGAAGCAGTAAAAAGGATTGTTTTTTCAAATTCTCAATTTTTTCTTGTGATAATTTTGGTTATAAGAAGGTTATAACCATTTACAATTCTTTAAAGATTTCATTGGCGAGGTATCTTTTTCCTGAAATTCTTTTTTTCAGGATGATTTGCATGGTATCGATGAAGGTATTGCTAGAGCGATTGATCGAATGTTTGATGGAAATACATTTTTGTTAGTAAGATTATTATTATTAGCATTTTTGATTGAATTGCTACTTCTTCATTCATCAAAAAATAATTTATAATAATTTGCAATTTTCGTTTCCTTCAAAATGGACCGAATTTTGTAGTTCTTCAAATCTTCATTATGTACTCCCTCTTAATTTTCCTCAATGCTCCATAAAATCTTGGTGCAATATTTTGTATTATAATTATATAATTATAAAAATAATTTTGCAATATTATATAATTCATCACTAAAATTACCTCAAATCCCTTAAATTTCACAATGATCGTTTTTTTAAACCAGTTAATATTTCCTCAAAATTTCTATGGTGTCTTTATAGTGTATTAATTTCACCATGGTGATTTACTTTATTGTAGCACCAAAATTCTATTGTTACGATTCCTATTGCATCTTTAAAAACATAATATTGCCTAAGAAATCTCGGTCTCCTGTGTTCGAGTTCTCCAAATTCTTCCAGAATTTGTCAAACTATAAGATATTTTCTTTTCAAATGTATTCTCAGATTTCCTTTTCCAAAGTTCTGCTCTATCTTTTGCCTTAATCCATTTGTAATCTCATTTTAAACTGCTTTCAACTAAGACTAAGGCTAAGATTTTATTCACCTTCATTTTTCCACCTAACCTGATATCTCGTGTGTGTTTGCCACCATTGCACGTGCATTATAAAATTGTAAAGGATAATCTGACAGCTTTTCTTTAATAAGCCACGAATATTTTCTAAGAATATTACTACTCTCTCAGATTTAGTTCAGTCCATATTCTTTCATTCTTTGTCATAATCCTATGGTAGTTTGGTTTCGTCTAAAATTCATGTGCTTCAGTCTACGCTTCGCAACATCATTGAACTTTTAATTCTTATTAATTAACATCTCATCAACATTCTTACAAATTCCATCTTGCTATTCGTTCGCAGTTGTCTTGTTCTTCTTATTCTTCGCTTTATTACTGAATGAGAAATATCAGTGGAATTTTGCGAACTGAAGATTATTGAAGGAGAATTACAAGAATTTTGCGATTTTCAAATTCAATAGAACTTTGAAGGAATAATAAGGGAATGGAAAGGATTTTGAGGAAATATTAAAGAGCATGTAAATTTAGAAGGAAATCCTATTTGTCCTATTCGGGTGCTTTTACTTATTAAACTAATAAATTTTTATGATGAAACTTCAGTTTATAAAAATTTTCAACTTAGAGTGGGGGATGGGAAAAAAATTTGTTCTTAGCTGAATGAAATTTTGCATTTTTTAGTTATGAATATAGGTAGCAAACCACTGCAATTTTAGCCAATATTTTATATCTTTGTCACTTGTACCAGAATCGCTGTTATTTTCATTGCTCATTCTCACCACATTAATTTTCCATTATATACTTCATTTTGTGTTACCAAACATTTGGAGACGTCCCTAGTTCATACTGGCCAAATACTTCAAAAACACTTAATAATCACTGTTATACAACTATTTTATGGATATTTTGATAAATTTGAATTTTTTTTAAAATTTTTCAAATTTTTATTTTTATTTGATCATTATGATTTTTACTTTTTATTTAAGTGCTCTGCTTCAATTCAAAGCTGCAGATAATGCGTTAAAAATGTTAAATCCTAGCTGTACTGGTTTCTACTTTCCCGGTTTTTTGATTAAAATATTCGCCAAGAAATTCAGCGAAAAGGTTTTTTTCGTTTTGAAATATTTTTTATATGTACGAGTCTATATAAATATGTTTTTTCCCTTCTATTTCAATATTTCGTTATTTTTTTGCTCATCAAGATTTTTGCAAGGCTCGTAAGCGTTTATACCAACATGGAATTGGCCGACATAGCCGTGACGATATTATTTCGATATTGCATAACGATATTAGGGCTGTTGATTTGATACTTGGCGATAAAAAATTCCTCTTTGGTGATAAACCAACAACGGTATATATCTGTTTCTTTTACTAAAGAATGGTACTAGTTGGGAATAGAGCAACAAACCAGTTATTTTCAAGAAATTTATGGATAATTGTTATAAAATTCCCAAAGTGGTAAAAATTGGAAGGGAAAATTGCAAATTAATCGTTTGATTAATTTTACTAATAATTTTTTGCAGGCTGATTTCACAGTTTTTGCACATCTTGCGACAACATATTTTCTCCCATATCGACAACCTATAACTGATTTACTGGATGAAAAATTTCCTCGAACAAAAGCTTTAATAGTGCGAATGCGTGCGCATTATTTTCCCGAATGGAAATATCCCACTTGATGAATTTATCAATTGGTTTTTTCCTTATGGTGAAATTTTTTTCGCCTGTATTATTTTTATATTTATAATTTAGTATTTTGCAAAATTTCTCTACTTGCCTACCATTCATTTTTATTTCTCTTTTAATTTTTAATTCTATTAATAAAAAAAATTTTATCGGATCAGAGATTTCAAGTGCCAATCAATAAATAAAAAGTGGATAATGTGGTATAGATAAAGTTGTGGCATCACTGAAATTTTAATCATCCCAGCATGTTGGTCGCAAATGTTTTCCACCATATTTCCGGACAATAAATGAACAATAACAATATAAAACCGATAATTAATAAACTGATAAACATCAATATATTCATACTTAACAATATTTGTTTAATAATATAGCAATATATATGTATATATCAAATGAAACAATGATTTTTCATATAAAACTATCATTGTCCAAGTAAATTGTTAATGTGAATATTACATACAAAGCGATCTATCTTTTAGAGCAGTCATTAAAAGAAAATAGATCAGTTTATAATACAAATAGATGTTACAAAACGTTTTACGCATCGAATGCAGTTGGCCTTGCAATAAAGAATTAGCAAGGAAGAAAGAATGAACGAATGAATGAAGAACGGCATGCGGTGGTGAATAGGGGAGAGGCTGTTTGCCCTTTAACTGCCGCAATCAACTGGAACTACAAGTAGGAAAAAACGAAGATGGTATTACTTTGTGGCAAATGATTAAATGATTATCAAATGGAATAACTGAAGCTGAATGATTATTAAATGATTGTTGAATGAGATTATCAATAAAGGGATGAAATTCACCCAGCTTATCATCATGCATTATCATCATAATATATTTCATTCTGTAAAAACAGCCACCACTTTTAATTTGGCTGGTTTCAGCCGAATATCACTTTGAGACACTCTAGTTGTGAGTTATTTGAAGTCATTTGCTGATGGAACTCGAGTTCGGGTGGCACTTTTAATGTGGCGAGAGACAAGAATCGAACGCATTTTCTCGTTTTCAGCAGTATATTACTCGATTCTCATCACCTCATCACTGTTGATGCATCAATTTTGAAACACTTCAAATATTTTCTACTTATCAATTTAATTATTATGAATTGTGATAAGTTAATGGATTTGAGATTTGACCATTTGTAATCATAGAAAGTAATAAAATCTCATGCATACTTCGCCAGCAATGTTTATCAGTTATTATTTAAACTTTTGCATGAATCTTCTTCATTTTATAAATATTGCTTGGCAGTCTGACTTTAGATTTTACTAACTCACTGGCTTATTTTATTTGCAATAACAAAGAAAATTTATGTCTTAACGAAAAGAATTTGAAGCTTATTTTATCTTTTATCTTTTAATATTTTTATATTATCAAAATAAAATAAAGGTTGTTGTTATGATCGAAGTTCATAGATAATAAAATGTGCTGCGGTAATTACTCTCGAACGTCAGTTGTTGCAAAAGAATGAAGATCGCTTCGTTGCTTCGAATATTTGCTGTGATATTTTCTTATATTCAGGTCAGATTTAAATGATTAATTTAATATAATGTGATAAAGTCATAAGATTCTTTTATGATAAGCTAAAGATTTTTCTATAGGATTTTAAATAAATTTTTTTTATCTGTTTTCTTTCTATCTTTCATTGGAACTGACCCACCACAACACATTTTAAATTGAAGTTGCTTTTAATTTTTTGATATTTTTCATCATTCTCTTTTAGCAGTCGAATAAAATTGCAGTTATTCTGACGAGAGAATTTAGAATTTTTTGTGAACTTAGATATTTGAGGCATTATCGCCACCGCTGTGCACTCATTCAACCGACTGGTCATTAGATAACCGTAACATTATGCATGAATCAAGAGGATATATTTTACTTATCGCATTCATGCCAGTTCATTGTAATTTTTGCCAAAATCAGTTAAAGAAGTAATTTCGATATTTATTACTATTATTATTAATATTTTTTCATATTTTTTTGCTTGTAATTCATAATTTCGGTTTATAAAGTTTTCGAATTTCCAACTCCTTTATTTATATTTTAAATTAAAATTCAAATGAAAAAATTTTTCATTATTCGAGAAATGAATAAAAATATTTAATTTACCATTTTTCTAATTAATTTGTATAATTTATTATTGTTTTAATTATTTTATTTTATAAATTTATGTCATTTTATTAGATTGGATAACTTTTTTTTTCTTCGATTATGGAAAAATATTGGTGGAAAATTTTTTTTTTTTGAAGATTGCAAGTTACAACTCAAATATTTCGAGAAATTCGAGTTGTAATAATCGTCGCAATGGATGAAAATCCGAGAACAATAAATTATTATCAGCAAGAATTTCCAGAATTAACAATAATTAAAGATTCGACTGCGGATCGTGTTTGGGAAAAACATGGCGCAACTCCGCACGACCATTTTATTTACGATCGGTATCGCTTGATTTTTTTAAGTTTTGCTTTCTCCACTAAAAATACGAATCCATTATCGGATTTTCAGATCATTTAGCTGTCGCTAGTTGAATTCGAATAGGTAAATTAGCATGAAATAACGATGAAATGCTTACATTTGCAGTATATGCATTTCATTATTATTTTAGTGTTAATTTCTTCTTTCGTTAATTTTTTAAATAGAAAAGGTAAATAAGATGTGGCCGACTTTCAATTATCATTCGCCATCCGAGAAGTGATATGAGCAACTATGAGGACACAATAAAATCGCTGAAATCGGCTCTAAATTATGCGCGGTGCGGTTGGTGCCAATACGATCCACAACCGTCGTTCAGATCTTTACCGGTGAATTATTTTCTATCAAATTCTATCCTCGAGCTTGAAAATTCTCGTTAATTATCGTTAACATGCAAATTATTCCAAATGAATTGATCGTTTTTCTTTCACTCTCTGAATTTTCATGCAAATATTTTTATTTTTCCAATTTTTTACTTAATTAACTTATTATTCTTATTTCTTTTTATTTAGCTTATTTTTAATTGATTTTTTAAGCTTTTTGTTTCAATAATGATTTATTATTTTAAAAATATTTCTTCAAAACATAATGGCTATTAATAAAATTCTGCAATTCTAGTGAAAGGACTAACATAAACTTATTTTTAGCAATAAAATTTCCAGTTTTTTAGTTCCGCTAAGTTAAAATTAACTATACAAAAACAATAAATATTATTAAATTTTGTTATTGTTATATTATACTATTTTTACCGTCGAAGTCGTATTTTATTGTTACATCATAGTTTTTATCACTAAAATCGTATAATCAGTTATATCAATAACAGTCGAATCAAATTTTTAGCAGATCAGTGCTTATTTTCATTCGTCGGCATTTTTGGGCGAAAATAAGCCGAGAACAAATGATTCAAATATGCTATATGGAAAAACAAATCGAAATAGTCAACGACAAATTAGTCGAAACCAATTTGATGCGGATAAATTATATTCTGAGAGGCAAAATGAATATTATATGGCGAAGCAGCAACAAAGAATTCATCAGAGGTAATAATAATATAGCTGCAGTGGTTAAACGCTGTTGCACTGAATTACCGTAGAGCTGGGCAGCCAAGTGGATAGTGGCTTAGATTGTCACATGAAGAGTTCTAGCCTCAGCGAGAGAAATGTGTCGTTAAAAAACCCGAATAGTGCTGTCGATCGACGATTTGTCTATCGCTAAATGAACTCTCTAGAAAAAATTCTAACTAACAGTCAACGTTGTGAATCGAACCAGAAGTTGCGAGCGTTTCTTAACCACAATGGTTAAATCAAATCCACCCGATTTAAGTTTTTACTGATATTTAATAATTTATCATATAAATCTTCTCGTTCTTCTAACACCGCACTTTTGGTTTGCTTTTGGTTGGCCGAAATTCAAAGTTATTTTTTATATTTTTATTAGACAAGCAAGTTAGTTGATATGATTTTGCACTTATCATAATTGTTTTAACATGCATTCTTCTAGATTGCCAGAATATGTGCATTTTTGGATATGTATGTATGGTTGTATGTGTGCGAGTATGCATGCACTTCTGTGTATTTATGTGCATATGCACTGATTCGCAACTGTTTGCAAACAGCCATTAAAAGAATTTTAAGCATCGTTTATGTTCCCAAAAAAGATTTTATTTCATGTTTTATTACCTTCTTATCTTCAAAAAATATTTTACTATCAAGTTAATTATGAAACGTCCTTTTTCCCTTAGAAACATCTGTGTTCTTCATGTGCATGCATAATTTGCGTGCACATGTGTGTGTATGTGCACACCTCAATTTTAAAAATAATTGAAATCAAGACGATCACCTATACTGCAATATTTTAAAACTGGTAGTTCAGTTCAAATTTATTTATTAAGTTTGTCATCCATATTTGATTTTTTTTTTTCAGTGGCGATAGGAAGATAATCGATGGATCACCAAGAACGAAAGTGGATAAGCAAATACAAGTTCCAGAAATTGACACCTTGAATAAATGGCATAGTTCAAATCGTGAAGAATCGCATTTTTCACATGGAAGTGCTCAAAGCAGTCGTCGCGAAAAAGTACAACAACGAACCGAGATTGAACTTGATTCGCAATTAAATCGCAATTTACAACCACCTCCTAGAAGAAATGAAGACAATCACAAATGGGCGCATATCGCCAGACAAGGTTATTTTATTTCTTCAAGCTAAAAGCTAATCTGCCTTCTCCTGAAATCAAAAAACTATCTCTATGGTTCCATAGCATAGTGATTCAAGTGGGCGATTAGTATGGAATGTAGAATAAAAGGCCCGAAACGCAGGCAACCATCTCTTTTTGCCGTAAGCGTCCATGAGCGAGACCGCGCGAAGTGAAGAACCCGAAACTGAGGATGACCCTGCCAAGATAAAAGCCCTTTTACTAGAGATTTGCTTGGAAATATTGGTGGATTAGCATTTGAATCCGATTAAACTATTCGATTCCATTTCAATATGTAAATATTTTAGAATTTATATTATTGTTCAACGGTTAACTGACTAAAGTCATCGCTTTATTTCAACAATATAGCATTGTTTTTTACCATCGTAAACGAACGATTTTCACTGATTCTTTTATTCTTTCAGAAAATAACTTTTCCTCAAGCGAAATAATCGGAAATTTAATTTTAATTTTAAATGAAGAAAATGAATTAAGAAGAATGCCTTGAAGGAAAAGACGATCAAAGTCGTCATTTGGTCGCGCAACCAGAGCCAAGCAATCAGCATATTTTCACTAGAAAGGAAAACCCTAGCAGCACTGCCTATGATATCCAAAAAAGCAGCGGTGATCAGGTTGTATCTCCGCTGTACGACTCGAAAGAAGAGTACGATTATAGCGATGATTATGTGGCCAAAGTGCCCGAAACTACCGAAATATCTTTAAGGGTATTTTTATTTGAATATTTTAATATTTTTGATCCATGAAAGAACCATTTTTTTTTAAATTTTAATTGTCGCAATTGATAAAATTGAAAATTCTAATAATTGAAAAAATCAAGTGGTCATTTATTAGAATTTGCAGGATTGGATTAATTAAGTAAAATTAATTTTTTTTTACAAAAATAGGAACAAATAATTGCAACTGAAGCGGCTGGTTCTTGGCCAACTCCGTTTGTATTTCCTGAAGTGCCGTGTGCTGCGTTCACTGATGAAGTTTGCTATCAGCAAGTGATTCACTAAATTGTTTTTATTCTTTTATTCATGAATAAAATAATCAAAAATATGAGATATCTTTTATTAATTATTTTATTAAATTAATTTATTAAATTAATTATTTTGTAATTATATTCTTCTTCTGATTAATTTTTAAATGCTTATTTGGCTATAATAATTAATTTATTAAAAATTTAAATTTTAGCTGAAACAAGTCGGTATGACTGCTCTTAATAAATGCTGCACTAAAGGTATTTATTTAACTGATATTTGCATGGCTGGACATTGCTCAAATTCGACGATACAAATTTGCTGTGCACAAAAATTTTTGCAAGTTTGTTGAATTTTCTTCGCAATATTTTAGATTGAAGCAAATATTTAATAATTGTTGAATATAGAACAGAATAGAATAGAATATAATGCATCTGTACTGAGATAGATCGAGTATTATTGTATTTAGCAAAAATCGCAATTTTCAGCTAAACTAATGAGAATGGTTAATTCAAAGCGAAAAATTTTAGTGATGCTTTAATTATCTCTATCCAGAAGAGTCCATGAAAATATCTATTAAATATGTGCTTTCCAATTAAATTTCTCTTTGTATTTAAATATTTCTAAAAACTTTCCTCTCACCCCCTCAGTAGATTATCCTTAACCTCGGGTTTTGTATCAGAAGCCTTAGAGATAAGAGTTCTGCGCAGTGTCTTGGATGTTCCCAATAGTGCGCTCTTCTGGATAGAGATCTCTGAGTTGTTCTTGGAATCTGCTGAAGCCACTTTTCTAGTTTAGGGGGCAAATTCCAAGTGTTCCAGTTATTACTGAAATCACTTTGTTCTTCACTTTCATCTTCTCTAATTTCTCTCATTTTTTTAACTTTCCTTTTCATATTCCTTCTTCCTGACATCACTTCGTATTGTTTTATCTATTATCAATGGCGATTTCTGATTCCGATTTCCAATTATTTATTCTGTCTGGATCGAGAAGTCCCACACGATCTTCGCCTAATTATTCTCTAGGAATTTCTGAGGAATGTCCCATTTCGTCTTGAGAGGCTCCTGTAGATGATGCTACTTGCTTATATCTTTCAATGTCGTTATTCCTGCTTGCATTTTACATCCTGCCACCTGCCGTATGACTTCAGGGTACTAGCAGCGCAATCAATAAAATGCCTTTGCAAAAGGGAGGGCATTGGTTCCATTGGTTATGTTGAGGAGACCTCGAATATGGAATAGCATAGTTTCCATATTCATTAAGATTTATATATTTCTTTATTTATTAATTTATTTTACTTAAATTTAACAAATACTTTCACGTAAATTGAGATCGCTTGCTTTCTGTCTTTTGTTTGCATTACAAAAATTTTATACATACACAATCAATAAGAATATTGTTGTAAGAGAAAGTTTTTACAAATTTTCTTCTACTTTGACTGATTTAAATAAATATCGCAACGGAAAATATATTTGAGCGAGAGACATACATTTATATTAATAATTCATTCGTTTTTTTTTGAGAATATGGAAATCTATTACTGATTAGACTCGCTGTCTTGTCGCACTGGAAGAATGTGCCGGGGGGTGCCTAGGCGATAGATAGAAGCACAAGTGAGTCGCCAGCATCGCCCGGATTTTTCGACAGGTTTACATCTGCGGTGAACAGAAGCTCAGCATCGGCGCTCCGAATTGGGCAACAATCCACCGATTCATTCCTTTATTCGTATAAAATATTCGTAGGAAATAGCAAAAAATTTCACCCATTTCGAAATTTTTCTCGAATTATTTGCTAAGAATTTTCAATGTTTAGGCGAGATATCGATGTTGTGAGGATAAAAATCAAGAAAAGGCCGATGCAAGCGATTCGTTTAGTCGTTGTTGTTATGAAAATTTCGTCGAAGATAGGGTTAGCCTTTTTTTCGAATAGTTTTGCGCAATTTAACAAATTATGAACGAAGAAAGTCTAAGAACTTCTGAGAAAAGTGAAGCAATAAAATCTCAGCAAGTTTAAAAAAATAATTTGATCACTATTTGATTTATATAGTTAAGATATTCATATGAGAAAAGAATTCTATTTTATAAAGTTAACTGAGAAATTCGCTTTGATTAAGAGAAATTAATGATAATGAAATTAATTAATGATAAATAAATGATAGCGAGGTGATATGATGTCTTTTTAGTTTTTAGCTCAGTGGTAGCTGTGGACACTTTTCAGTAGTTTGATCAAAGCCTATGGAATTCTTCCGCGAATAACATAAGTAAAATTAAAAGGAATAAAGGCGCAAAACTTTATTGCTAATAAAATTACAGCTATTGAATTTCATTTTGAAGAGCTTTATCATGGAATTTCATGAAATTCCTGAGGGGCGCCAGAATGTCTACCTTGATTCTCTTCGACTACTGTATTTAGCAATGTGATTTTTAAGGATAATTGTTGCCCTTCGGATGTTGCGAAAATTCATTGGCTATCGCTATACGATATTTGTCTTCCTGACGTGAGGATCGATTTAAGCGAAGTTCAATTAACTGCATCGACAAGTGATACTAAAATGATTTCAGTTGATTTAAATATCGACAGAAGTTGGGACCACAAATGTCGTTATGGAGGAAAAGCTCTGCAATTCCCTTATTTGCCACAACATTAAATGATTCAATTGTGATTTTAGTGAATTTATAGATCAATCGAGTAGAGCTGAGTCGAAAAGATTTTGCGTTATTTTCGTAAACTAAAAATATAAGAATAGTCGCTGAAGTCGCTTTTCCATCGAATTGAATCTCGCAAAAACCTAAATTTTCGACTAATTGCTCATTTTTTTTATATGTACAGCGGTGTGATAAATCAAAAAACTGAAAATCTTAAACGAATAAAAAGAAATGTCATTTTTTAGATTTTCAGCAGATTTCTATTTTATTACTTTAATTTAAAGAATTAAAAATATTTTTTCAGTTTAAAACAAAGCTGTGAAAAATATACGATTTATAGTGTCGTTATTTCTTTAATTCAAAACGAATAAATATTTTTTTAAATGAAAAAATTCGCTTCGCTAAAATATTTTAAAATAATCGACCAACTATATTTTTCGATATTTTTTTTTATATTTCGTATGCAAATTTAAATTTATTTTTTACGATAATTAAGAAAAAATTTTGTGAAAATTGGAAAAATTGGAAAAATACTATATATCCCTATAGTTTGTGAATTAGAAGACTGCTATTCCACGACGTTCTTATTTGCTTTTTCTTAGATTCCTCAGATCCAATAGCACAGTCGATTTCCATTTTGGCTGATTCGCACTGACTGCACGGTTGAGCAATTGAATATAAAGGCGCAGACTACTCCTAAAGCACTCATCCAACCCATCTGATTAAATTCCAGGCGAAAATATCAAACAATCAGGGATTTAGTAAGTAAGTTCGTCGTGCATTCGTCATGATAAGCCACGTTTCCATCTTTTAAGGCTAAAAACTGATTAATTTAATTAATTAAAACGAAAAAAATTTTAGGTTTTAACAGGAAATTATTCAATAAATAAATATCGCTTAATGATGCAAGCTGTATGGAATGCATAATTGAAAAAAAAATAAACAAATATTTCATACCCTAAAGTTTTGATAATTTTGTGATAATGCAGGTGATAAATGATAAATTTTCTTAAAATATGAATAAAAATGTTTGCTGATAAAAATAATAACAATATTAATAATTGTTATGATAAAAATAACATTAATATTAATAATAATATTAATAATATTATTAATATTAATAGTAATAATAAAAGTAATATTAATGATAATAAAGATTTATAGAAATATGAATAAAAATATACTGAAAAAATTTGGCTAAAAAATTAGACAAATTAGAAAGAACAGCCGATTTCGTTCGTTCTACTCGGGACATGGCCATATGTAGCACAGCTGAAAATTAATATGTTCATTCAGCTATGCCAACATCTTGCCTCGACCCGTTCGTAGCGATCTATAATACGACAATTTGTTGTCATCAGTTAACAATGACTCGCTGACAAAACCCACCTTTGCCTCTACTGCTAATATTTGCTTAGTTTTCGGTGATTCTAAATCCCTGTTTGCCATTTCTCCCCACAAATAACTTTTAATTCTCTCGAAACATTCAACTATTTTTACTTGTCAATCTTTTTTTTTTCAATTCATCTTTAACACGCATACAGTTAGTTTTATTTCAGTTATATATTGAAGTATTATTTCAAAATTTTTTCTTTCTTTATTTATTTACTAAATTTACCATATTTTATTTGCTATTCTCAATAGTTTCATAAAGAAAGAAATCTTTGACTTTCGTGTTTTGTTATATCAGCTGATTAATTCCCCTTATTTGAATGTGTGGTTAACTTATAATTATCGCCTTCGGCATTGAATAAAACTTATCGTTTAAAAAAAACCAAGTGATAATCATGATTTGTCCCTAATAATTTATCACTTTCCATCATTTTTATCAAATTTATTGATAAAAATTTCATAGAAATTATATTTTATTAAAACTTTTTATTAAATTGGTTTTTTTTTTAAGAAATATTTTATATTAATTATAAAATTAAGAATGATGCTGCGACGTCATTACGCTCGTTATTTCTATCGACAAATGATTCTCTAGTAAAATGACTTTCTCATTAATTCCCAGTGGATCCGACCAAACCAAAAATGGTGAATTGTTTATCACTTACTGTTTTAAATAAAATTCACGCGAATTTTAAGAACTGAGTTTGGTATGGAAAATATACCGCATTATTAGCTTGGCTTTATTCCACTGGCCACTAAGTTAGAAGGCGTTTGTTTGGCTCAGTTCATTGGCCATTGGTTAAGCAAAAAAGGCATTGGCTTGCTCCATTTCGATTTTTACGATTGCCATATATTTTATTTTTCCAGGTTATTTATATTTGCAAAAATTTTGTTTATATCAAAAAATATTTTTAATTCTATTTTCAGAAAATGCAAATTTTTAGATGGAAAAATTATTTGTAAAGTTTTAATTTCTGTGGAAAAATAATAATAATTTGGCATGCCATTATTGTTTTACCTTTTTCTTGTACACTTTTAGCTTTTTTCTCAAATTTCTACCGTATTTTATTTATTCGGCTTATTTATTAAAGCGTATCTCAATTTCTCCTTCTGTTCAATTAATCTTTCTTTCAATTAATCAGTAACATTTATTGTATAATACAATAAATTGCATGTATGCCTTATTTTTTAAAACGGCCCACAGCCAGGTCGACGAAAAGTACGAATAACCAATACAATAGATGGCACTTTCTCAACCTGGTTGTAGGTTCACTTTATTCAATAAAAATAATGGTTGGCAACAAGTGAATATGAAATTATCAAAACTATAGTCGTTTAGGCATCAAAGCATCAGTGGTTTGTATAAAAATTTCGATCATTTTCATTCCTTACCTACTTTTATTGCGTAGGAATATTAAATGACAAGTTAAAGTATTTCGCAGATGATAAAAGTTAATGGTCCTCAAAGAAAAAGTGGATGAGCCGCGGATAGCATTTGCCATAGATCCCGAGTGGCAGTCGGAGACTCATATATACCCCTCTCTTCCTCTAAGCGAATCTCTGGCGAAAAACCTGCATCCTAGAAGTCGGACAAGAAGTCCACAGCATCGGCCAAAAATGAAGATTATTTTCATATGTGATTTATAAAGAAATTAAAAAGGCTAACCAGCGCCATAAAATGCAAACCTAACAACTCGTCATAATGCTGATAACTGATAAAATAACTGATCACTCGCCTATAATTTCTTTTTGGCCAAAAATGACCGCAAATTGCCACCAAAAATTTATCCGAATTCTCCTTCCCTCATCTTTATCACTAACTTTCAAATATGAAGATCGTTGTTTTTCATCCATTTTGCCTGTGATTTCAGAATAAAATAGTCGTAATAAATTAAAATATCGATAATTTCTATATTTTGTGAAGAAATAAAAAATAGATTATTCAATGGAATGCCCAGGTGCTGCGGGAATATCCACCGGCGGTTTCCCCTTCAAGCTATTTCCTGCCAGAAAACCCCCCCCCCCCCCCCCCCCACTTAAGAAAAAATCATGGAAAACGACCTCACAATCGGAGGAGTTCAGCTGATTTCTCATTACACTAGACGTATATTCGTCGGCTTTGGCTTTCACTATTTATCGGCTTGGTATCGCAATTATTTGTTGAACTAGGAGAAAGTGTAGGGATGGGGTTCATATTTCTTTATTTATTAAAATATTCGAATGAAAAATTTTGAAATTTCGGAAAATTATTAAGTAAACAATTTTTTTAAAAAAATTCTGAGAAATTTTCTATTTTAAAAGCGAGAAAAAATAATTTTATTGCAATCATTTCCATCGTTTCGATTAAAATTTTTTGGAAAATCTAAATTTTTAAGAGTTTTTTCTTCGATAATTTTAATTATTTAGTTTAATAAAATTAGTATTTCTTTATTTTTATTATTTTTCTGCGGAAATTGAAGAAACCTTTCGGAGAAGAAAAAAAGCTTTTTTTAAGGAAGTTTTATTGAATTATTTTATATAAATTTTATTATACTCTTTCCATTTTATCAAAATTTTATTTTTTATTAATTTTCCTTGTTAATAAACAATTCTAAAATAATTTGTTATTAAGTTGAAATCTTAGATTTTTTTTCAGATATTAAATTCAGTTAAAATGAATGATTTGTATTCCAATATCGATAACGAATTGTTTAAATTTAGCGTTCAGCATTTGCGTGAGTTCTCCTTTATTTATAAATTTGCTTTAGTGTCTTTCCGACTTAAATTAATAATTTTTAGCGAAATTTTTTCGGCAATTTCGAAGATATTTTCGGAAATTATCGTTGCTTTTTTTAAAGGCATTTATGATTAAGTAAATTTCCATTTTATGGCAAAACTTTTGATTTTTAATTTTTTGCTTCAAATTTTTGATATTTTTTCTGAAATATCAACAAAAATAAAAAATTTCATTAATAAACAATAAGTAATAAGGAAATTATTTAATAAATAAATGAACACTAAAAATTTTTGTATTGAAATTTATATTGTTTCGTTTTATTACCAAAAAATATTTTCATTTTAATTGTATAATAATTTTTCTAAGTTCTTTGATTAAAGGCAAGGAAAAGCAGTCGATTTCATCGCAGCTTCTTCATATACAACAACAAATTAGCGATTTAGCATATAACAACTATAGAATTTATGCAGATGCAGGCAGTACGACTGAATATTGTCGAAAAACGGCAGTTATTTTAAGCATTGTTTTTCCTCGAAATATTCAATTATTTATTTTAAAAATTTTTATTACTGTTGAATATTCAAAAAATTTGGCTTATTTTTTCATTTATCAGTTCTAATTAATAATTGTTAGCACCAAGGAATTCATAAAAATTGAGGAAAAATTCTGCAATCTTTTGGGAGATTCAAGGGAAATTCAATTTTCGCTTGATTCTTTTATTGATTGCCATTCTTCATTCTAATGTTTTTTAAGATTTCCATTTCGATCTTTCTATTTCCTAAATTCTTAAAATTCTAAATGATGCTTTATTTTTGGTATTACTAATATTAACTTTATTGCTAATATTTATTTTTTAGCGCTTTGAAACACCTATTAAAGTCTGATATTTGTAGTTTTATCAAGCTGATAATCTAGTGGACTCGATAAATACTGATATCGATGGAATTAGGAATAGTCTAAAAGAATTTAATACAAAGAAAAGTGCAATTCTCACGGAATTAAATTATTTGAAGCTTGCTGAATCAAAAAGGTCGCATCTTTGGGATATTCTTTCGTTACCTGCCGTAAGTAATTTTAATTTTTGTGCTTTAATTTTTTTATTCTATTTGATTTCTTTGCTTAAAAGAATTACTTTTAACCATTTTTATATATGGCGTTTCGGCTGAAAGCAAAGAACCATGTTATTGTTTTATATAGGTATGTCTGATGTTTTTATATAGGAAGATTCATTGAAATTCCCAAGCTGCTAGAGATTAGCCTTCACCGATTCCATTTAATTTTTGCTTAAATATTGATTTGATAGAAAGGTTTCAAAGGTATAAAAATATTGGAAAATCAAAATTGAAGTTGCAAAGTCATAATCAGATGAAATGCCAAAAAATCTAAAGTGAAATGAAATATTCCCGAATAATATTTTAAGCGAATGGATATTTGCATACGCGCTGGTTATTATGAAATTGCTTATTCAATAACGAATTGCGCTGTTCAGTTACAACAACATGGTTTGACAAAAAATCCCGCAATTAAGGTTTCTATCATTCCATAAAATAAAATATATTCGTTTATTTTCATTTCTCTATTTATAAATTTCTTTTAGTATTCATAATTTACTATTGTTATTTAATATTCACTCATTGTGAGGTTATCACCATTGGTCTTTTAAATGTGTTAAACTCATTTTTTGTGAAATAGTATGAAAAAAGATAGATAAATAGTCAAAACCTGAAATGATTCATTTTTCTCCATTTTCAGAAATTCGTTAATGAAAAATTAAAATTATAATTAGTATTGTTCAGTTTTAGTATTGTTCAGGCTGTGGTTGACAAAATAATAGAAGCGCGCCATTATTTACTTGATGAACTATTTAACAGATTCGCTGGGCCAATAGATCTGGCCACTAGTATTCAAATCATGAATAATATCCGCAAAATTCCTAATTTGTCAGCTATTCAATTGCGGGTGGCTGTGCTTCAGTATCGTGATATTTATTTGGAGAAACAAATATCAGAAATAAAGGTTTATCATTTTTTATCTTTTTTATTTGAAATTTATATTTTTCTCTCTTTTCGTTCTATTTTTGAATATAATTAATTATTAATTATTAAAATATTTTAATAATATTAATGTTTAATAATATTTAATAAAATATTATTATTATTTTATTATAATGATTGATGCAAATCTGATTGTGTAAAAGGAAAAAAGTTTTTATGGATTTTACTTTGCATGTTTTTTAAGGAGCAGCCAGATTTTATACTTCGAGTTGTCGATGTTTATCGAGATTGCATGTATGATACAATTGTCTTATACCTTGCAGTTTTTCCTGATGGTGAAATTATTAAACGTGATGTGAGTTTTTTTTGATTTTTGATGCTTTTAATTTCATATTTTATCATTGAATTCAAATTTTGGAAGTTTTTCAGTTCTTAATTATAATTTCTTTATGGTTTTTTAGCCCAATGTTAATCCACGATGGGATGTATGGCAGGAAACAGAACAATCTGCCATATTAAGTGAGTGGGCAATACAGAAATTGGATTCACTGTTTGAATTTATTAGGTACTTCTATGTTCTATTTTTGTAAGCTATTTTTTTGTAGACCATTTTTTTCGAAATTTTAATAATCTTTATCTAAGTTATATTATATTTTCCATGTCATCACCTAATACATAAATTTTTTTATGTTCTTTATAAAATTAAAATTCTTTTTGTTAAAGGAAAGTCGAAAATAAATCGAACATTGACGTAGGGACATTATCAAGCAAGTTAATGAACTTTGCATTTTCCTTTGGAAGCATGGGAATGGACTTTAGAATACAAACTGCTAATGTTATGCATGAATTTACTATGGCGAGATTCACTGAAAGAATACAAAAGGCCACATCAAAGTAATTTCATTTTTTCACCTTTGCGCAATTATTTACTTAAAAGACAAATTTTTTATTTTTGAATTATTTTATTTTTATAGGATTGCAAATCTTGAAAAATTAATTATTGAAGGCGACATAGAAGAGATGGAATTTTTGGCACATTCGAGTGTTTCTATTCAACCATCTCCTCCATCTGCTTTAGCGTTGTGGGACGATCTCTGTATCTATGGTAATGAGTTGTTAGAAGCAATGAATGAATTAAGGAATGGTCTTTCGCTTTTGCAGGTATTTCTGGTTTTCGAATGTGAATATAGGTTTTTTCAAATTTTTTCAATTTATATCTATATAATTTTTTCTTTTTGTAAGAATAGAAGCATCATTATAATCTTAATTTGATTAGTCTACCTGTTCCTTTGTTGTAGTTACTGTAGTTGTTGAGGATTATCTATCGCAAATTAGGAAATTGATTTGGTATTTAATTTGGTTGCCATTGAAGCTTACTGGGATTCCTTTAAGTTTTTCATTGGAAATTACTTGTATAAACTCTATTTCAGATGAAAGATGTGCTCAGTATTTTAAGTGAATCGATTAAAGCAGTATTTATTTCGCTGGAGCGTTTCTCAGAGGTTGCTGAACACAAAGTAAAATTTTTACTAATTCCTTGTTGGTAAATAATTGGTAAGGGTAAATGGATCTATACTTCATTAATTGTCTTATTTTCCCTCTTTTTGTTTAAGAATATTTAAGAAAAAAACAATTTATTTCCATAAATTGTTCTTCTCTTGTATTAAGGAGAGTTTCACGAAAGCGGTACGGCTTCTCATAAAATATTTTGTACCATATATGAATCAGTGCCTCTTCGTTTTGTTTCCGTATGAGAAATGTTGTCGCCATTTCTTACACAGTGCACTCAGTTTGGAAAAATATGTGAGGATTTTTTTTTATGGTTGCTCATCCACTTGTTACCGGAAAATTGCTCATGTTTTAGTGCAGATAAATAAATATGCAATTTCAATGAATTTAGTACCTTTTAAATTCATTCTTGACACTTCAGCATAATCTTTTTTCAGTCATAATTGTACATAATAAATAATCCATGAAATTTTTAGGAAACAAAACTTGCATTGCCTGTGGAGCTACTTTATTCACAATGCGTTAATGTTACTGAATTAGTTAAATTGATGGAAATTAGTGCTGTTTCGGTTATCGATTCAGAAAAGGAAATCCCTAATGAAGAAAATGGAATTGCAAATGGAAATTCATTGAAATTCAGTATTCCAAACGTTGGTTTCAATTGTTACTCAAACATTTCATAAATTTTTATTCGAATATTTTTAATTTGATTTTGGTATTCAGCCATATAGTGCCGTTGAAAAATGATATAACTTTAGGAAATTAACCGTGATAGCGAACCATCTGCAGAAATTTTGGGTGAAGGTATTAGTTTCAACGCTTCGACAAACATATTGCACGGTACTGAAACTATATTAGAAAGCAGTGGACGTGGTGAAGATTCGTTTTCTTAGCTATCATTTAAAGAATATATAAGAATATATTATTATTTTTTCCATTCTGATTTTTTAATTTTTTATTTATTTTCTTTGACTTTCATGGTGAGTACAACTTTTTATTTTATTTGTTTTTTCATGCAAAAATTATTTGTAGTCATTGACGATCGAAATTCACTTAATTTCTTACTTAACGGTAATTTCGAGCGAAAACATGATGAACATTGGATGTCAGTAATGGGTAATAGTGGTAATAGTGGTAATAATGCCTTATAATTATTTCAGAATTAATTCAATCAGTTCTATATATAAGATTGTTGTTTGACAATAAAACCAAGAATATAATAAAAATAATATTTTATTTTTGTTTTTTGTAACATCGGAATATTTCGATAAATAAAAAGGATGAGTTAACCTCAAAAAACATTAAAAATTAAAGAAAAAACATTGTTAATAAATTATTTATAAATTTACTGCGGTAATGACATTTATAAAATATTAAAAAAATTTCGTGTGAAAATTTTGCGGGAAATTTTGTTTAATAAGAAATAGAAATCAGAACAAATTATAGAAATTATTTTTACATAAAATTATTTTTACATTATTTCAATAAAACAAAAAAATGCAAATGAAGCAAAAACATTTAATTT
Source organism: Dracunculus medinensis (assembly GCA_900625125.1). Taxonomy (NCBI): domain Eukaryota; kingdom Metazoa; phylum Nematoda; class Chromadorea; order Rhabditida; family Dracunculidae; genus Dracunculus; species Dracunculus medinensis. The sequence continues at coordinate 2,322,902 of UYYG01001152.1, read as the reverse complement.
CAATAAAACAAAAAAATGCAAATGAAGCAAAAACATTCAATTTATATTTCAATTTAATTTCTTTCTTAATTTCTGAATTTTAAAAAATTATTTTTTATTTTATCATTAATGATGATCAATTTTATCAATTTTACCGAAACGAACTGCCACAGATTTCAAATTTATGCGTATGAAATGCTGTATATTTGGAAAAAAATTACTAACAACCAATCAAATTATATAACTTTTAATAATTTTTTAAATGTGAATGCCACCACGATGGTTACTTTTAATTATACAAAAAAAGCGTTTAAAAGTTTTGAATTCTGTAAGAAATTCTTTGATATTATTACGAATTGTATGATTACACTTGGAATAAATGATAATTCGTATAGCGCTCGCAAACATATAACAAAAGCTTACTGTGTCCGAAAACGCTGAAATATAAATAATTTAAAGTTATTATTGAAATCATTGCTTATTATATTTATAGTTATTTTATTATTAGCGCTAAATATCATTGTTTTTTTCTGGTTTGAGAAATTTCTGGTTAGGTATGGTCCGCTGGTTTTGTTGGACCAGATAGATTTTGCTTGAAAATCATTTATTATTGCTTGTTTCGGAACAGAAGAAGAGGTAAGTCGCCAGCATCACTTGGCTTTTCCTACGGAGAGTACATCTCGGCGGATCCGGAATGAGAGCAGTAATCTGCTGAGCTATTCTACCCACAGTCATTACACTACTTATATTTATTATTTCAAAACAGCTGAGCCCGTATGCTGATGGCAATTAATTAATTAATAATGAAATATAAAATAGCAAATGAAGTCGAACTAACTTTTAATATTATAACGGTAAATAATAATAAAAATAAAATAAAAATAACAAATAACAACTGGGCGAAGGATAAAAAAAGCAATAATAAATTGTCCATCCATGGCCAATCCATAAACAAATCATCAACTTATTCCAGTTTCATATTCCTTCACGTTTACTTTTTTTCTATTTTTTTAAGTTTGAAAACGTTTAGATACTATTGAAGTATTCAGTAAATTAATGATATTTAGAATTAATTAATGATATTTCGATTTCGGTCGAATATATTAATAATGGTAATAATAATAATAGTAATTAATAATAATAATTAATAATAATAATAATTAATAATAATAAATAATAATAATCAATAACAAATAATAAAATAACAATAATAATAATAAATAATAATATTTAGATAATTTCCATTGCATTAACAATAATTATATTTAATATATTTAAATTTAGTTTTTAGATCGCTTTTGTTTATTTTATTTTTATTGCTTATTTTTATAATCACAGTGGCGCTTAATGAGTCAGTGGTTCAGCGGTGATTGCCGGCGGAAATTTGGTTATAAATCCGTCGACGCATTACCCTTCATTTGCTCTCGCCTAACCGAGAAAAACAAAGAAGAATAGAATGGTTCAGTGGGTTGTGCCTGAATTCAAAACGCTGATGTTGAGGTTCCACTCCTGGCAGGGCAACCTGTCCAAAAATCTGGAGAGTCACCTGTACTATCTCCAAGGGATTCCCATTTGTTTAGTGCGAAAAGTTTAAGGGGCGAGTTTAATAAATGATGGTGAATGTTCTTAAAAAAAGCGCTTGTCGACCCTTTTCTTTTTTAAATAAATAAATAAAAATAAATTAGCGAAAAAATTGCATAAAAGAAACAATTTACAACGAAAATCATTGAAGAGATTTTTAATTATCAATTTTATTATTCTTAATTATTATTGACTATTTATTAATTATTGTTGTATTACTACTATTATTATTATTATTACTACTATTATTATTATCACTGTTATTATTATTATTATCATTATTATTAATATTTTTCTTATTATTGTTGTTATTATTATTTATTATTACTATTACTATTATAAATATAAAGATTTCATATAAACGCTCTCGTAAAGATTAATCGAAAAATCGAAAATTAATATTTGTAAATATTTCTGAATTCGCCCTTTAGCCAATTTTGCATTCATTACATCAAATGTTTTCTTCCGAAAATATCAATTTTTTGACCAATTTTATGAATTTTCGATGAAATATTTATTTTGCTTTCTAGGATTATACTAAAGGAAATTTCAAATTTCAATAATAATCTCAAATGATTATTTATTAATTATTATTATTACTATTTATTATTATTTATATTTAATATATAATTTATTATGTTATTTATTTGGCATTTTTGCCTGGTGGTAGGCGTTTGGCCATTTGCCACAAATATTTAGAAGAAATTAGGAATAAATTTAAATAGCCAACCTATATAAAAACTCGAGCTAATATTTGGATCTGCATCGTCGACTAAGACATCCGAACCAGTTCGTTCGAGTACGGTTAATAGCAAATGCAAAGTATTGCATATAAGATACGAGCTGACGATTGCTATCATCGTATGAATCGCATTTTTTAATTCTTGCTTTCTATTATTCCTTTGACTAAGAAATAGAAAAAATCACAACTATTGCTTCTCCAAAATTTTTTTCAAATAATTTTAAAATTTATAAATAATTTCTTCATAATTAAATTAAATAATTTATATTTTCTGTAATTATGTTATATCCTCAAATATTTCCTCGATATCACTTAGAATTATTGAGCTTAAAATTTATTATCTTTTGATAGCACTGATAAAAACTGATAAGCTTTTTACAATAATCATAAAACAGTATTCTTCTAATAGAACCGTCTCGACTTTGGCTTGTTCAGCTGATCACTGGAGAGGTCTTCTCAGCAGAAAATCCACAAGATAGATGCACAAGTGGATGCCCAACATCTGCTTGAATTTAAGAGGGATTTAATCGAACCGATCGAGATTGCTACTTGGCCAAAGCGACTCGGCACTTATCCACTGTAACTATTTTTTACTTCCGGTTTTTTTTAAAGCTAATTCGTTTTACTTGTCAATCTCGTGAAGTATTCAGTTAAGCAAAAATTATATATATTCTCTTAGAATTTTTTTCTAGCGCCGTTGGCCTGTTTATAACACCACTTTTCGACAAAAGTGCTAAATTATAAATAAATTATAACTGAAATTTAAATTTTTAATAATTTCTTTATTTTTTTCCCAACCTATTCAAAATAATAATAATTTCTCTTATTTGTTTTATTAGTTCATAAAAAATTTCTATTTGAAAAATTTGATTAAAAATCCTTTTAAATACCTTTTATAAACTATTTGTCGAAGAATTTGAGTTGTAATTTGCATAATTAGTAAATTTTCTTGAATTTCTACCGACCTTCTCGTTGGTACTTCTGTAGACGAATACTGCTGTTTGATCGGCGCATTTGATGCATTTGATGTCCGCGATTTTTTTAAAACTTCATAGATCTTCAAAATTTATCTTTCCAATTCCATTCGTAAGAAATATTCGCAATTTTTTTCGCTAATTCGTTAATTTCGAATTTATTTAATCCGAATTTTTCACCTGTTTTTTTTTATTCCAATTTTTTAAAAAGTAATAGAATAATTTATTATATAAGAAAATGCAAAATGATTTACACGTTTCCTCTTTGCTCGTAATAATTTCCAAACGATAAATGCATTTAGCCAAATAAGAATTATAAATGGAAGTAAAGTTTGAATAAAGGATATCACATGGAAATCAAAAATATAATATGCTTTATTGTCGATTGCCCAATTCGTTGGTGAAACGGACATCGTTCGAAAAAAATCCGAACAATTCAAGAATGATTTCACCTGTAAATTAATTAGTTTCATTATTCTATTATTGTTTCTAATTAATAATTAATATTGATAATTATTAATGATCAAATTTAGATTTAAATATTATTTATTATCAATATTAGTGAAAATTTTTCAGTGTGAAAATTTTTATTAATTTTTTAAAGAGATTTTTTAAATAAAAATGCACAAATTAATAAATTTTTTATTTCAAAAGTTTTAATTTATTTTCAATTAATTAAAAAAGAATTATTTCATTCATCAAAAACTGTGACCGAAGAAATTTTCAAATTATTTTATTGAATTCATATTATATCACAAGTGACAAACTACTTATTGGTTCACTTGTAGCCAATCAACCTTAAATAATTTAAATAGGAAATAAATTTTAATAGAACGAATCAAAATGGTAAAAATATTGCCAAAAAGGGCAATTCATTTATTATTACTATTAATATATTTATATTTTATATATATATTTTTATTATATTTATATATATTTATTATATATTTTTTATTATTATTAAATTTAAATTTATTTATTTTTTTATTATTATTAAATGTATCAAAAAAATGTGATTTCGTTGTTTTTAAAAATTGCGAATTGTGATATTTTTATTTTTATATTTATATTATATATTATTATATATGAAACTTATATTTTTAATATTATACAGTTAGAGAACTTTTATTTATTATATTTTTATTATATATTATATAAAATTTTATAAAATGTATAATTATAGTTATAAAATGTCATAAATCAGAATTCAGAAATTATTGATAACCTATCAGAAATTTTTTAAATTTTTATGAGTTCAAAATTCGTCCACGCCATTTTAAATGTCTTCTCAATAAATGTTTATTTGCATTTTTCCATTTAGTTAGAATCGGAAAAAATAAATTAGTTTAATTTATTTCCAAATTTGCATTCGCTAAATTATTTTTTTTGCAAAAAATAAAATCTGAGTTTAAAAAAATAAGTTGAAAAATTTAAAAAGAATTGGAAAAAATTTGATAATTATTAATTTTTATTTCTTATTAAAGTTAACAAATAATAATTTGCAAAGGAAAATTTAATCGAAAATTTGTATTTTAAAAATAAGAAAAGAAAATGTTAACTTCATTGATTTCAAAAATTCATTTGTTCGTTCAGCTTTAACCAATTTCCTAATCGGCTTTAACTGCTAAATTCGAAAATTTCATGTTTTTAACAAAAAAATTTATCCTTAAAAGCACAAATATCTCCGTGAGGCTCTTTAATATCCTTAATTTAATCGAAAGTGGAGTCGAGCTTTGGTGCTTGGGCGATAAACTAAGCAATGAGCACTCGACTACTGCCTCCACAATTCGATAATTTTTACCAAGAATTCGATTAACTGAATAGAAGTGGAATTAACAAATGATATGTCGAAAACAGATGATTTTTTCTTTTACATTTTAATGTTTTCTTAATTTATTTAATAAGAAAATAATTTTTATGACATTTTTAATATAATACGACATTCAATCACTACACTAATGGCACTCACCATTTGCTTGTTAGACTCGCTGCTCTGGCTTGCCGCACTGTACAAATATGCCAGTGAGTCCCTTGGCGATAGAAGTACCGGTGAATCACTCAGGTTTCCTAGACAGGTTTATTCCTGCTGGTCTCAGCATCAACGCTCTCAACTGAGCAACAACAACGCATTGAGTCACTCCATTCTCGTTTTTCGCCGTTAAGCGACTCTGCCTCACTGCAAAGAATGCTGCAAGAATGGTGTCGATGGATTCAAACCCGAGCCTCAATTCACTTGTCTTGCTATTCAGTCACCGACGCATCAAGCTACTAAATCAACAAATTCATTCGAGTTAATTAGAGCACGATAATTTTTACTAGAGAAAAAATTTAATATAGCTTTCAATATTGTTTAAGTAGCAGATTTCCCTATAAACGTTCAAATGGTACTTCAAGTGATAGAATTAAAGGGGATGCGACCTGTTCATATAATTATAACCTATATTTTTTCTTCTAACATCTAATAGCTTTGTTTGATTTGGCTGAATATGACCACGGGATGAGGCGGGAATGCATTTCGATTTTGTTCATAATCTTCGCCATTGCACGAAATCTCACGAAAATGTGCAAGTGAAAAACCTAATATTGAATAGAACAATATGCAGAGGCATTCGTTGCAAAAGAAATATTAAATTACACGTGCATGCAGTATTGGATTCGAAAATTTGGAAAATTTTCGCTACCAAAAGCGATTTCAACAACCCCATTAGTGATTCGAAGAGAGTGAGAATTTTCGAATGGATCATATTGCATCCAAAATTTCAAAATTTCAAAAACTTACAAAATTATAAAATATTGTTTTTATTCGATAATATTCATATAGAAATAATTATCGCAAATTAAAAAAAAATCCCTTTCCTCATTTTTCCCATTTTCTGATCATTTTTTATCAATTTTTTCATCTTTTCAGCTGCATAAAATTTATTTTAAATGAAATAAAAATATTCATTTTTCAAAAATAAAATTTTCTAATAAATCTTATTGAATTTATATTATTTAAAATGATTTTCATCTGTAAAATGAACTCGTTTTTTAACCGAAAATAAAATTTCGCAAATTCATTAATTTCCTTAAAAATGAATTCGTTGAAAACTAATTAAGTAAAGAGCCTTGAAAAATGGTAAATTAATAGGTAAATAAAAACAAGCATGGAAGTGCGAACACTTCAAATTCCAATGCTTCAGTGTAAATGAATCGAATCTTTTAAAATTACTGAAAATTCATTTCATCACTCATTTCCTAAATGTATATTTTTTTTAGCCAATCAACCACGAATATTTCCCTAAAAAAAGAATTTAAAGAAATATTTATATATTTTGTGTCAGAGAAATGGGTCGCTAAGGATTGCAGTAAATTAATGGATTTAATGCAAATTTTATTCTATTAATAAATTTGCAAATTTTCGAAAATCATCGAAACTGGATTTGAGAAAAAAATTATTAAAAATTGCAAACAAAAAACAAATGATAATTTTTAGAATTAGCAAAAGTCAGTTGACAATTAATTTATTTTCGTGTAACGCTAAAAATATTTAACCAACCTAATTTTCACATAGCCTTTCGCATGAATATTTAACAAAATCAAACAAATCAAACAATCAAACAAATGAAATTTATTTAAATATTATTTTAAATAAATTTAGCAAATTAAAAGTAATATCGAAAATTATTTCTCTTAAACTACTTTCTAAAGTTGTTTTTTATTTTAATGAATTCTAAAATTCGATAAAATTTTTACAGTTATCTTTATCAAACGTTTTTCGATCAATCTATGATAATCAATTGGATAATAGAAGCGAACCAAAGGGCAAATATATTTTTGTAACAGAAACTAATCGAGATAACTTTTTTGTCAATCCTTACTATTTTTTAAATACAATCATTTTGATAATCTTTTTTCTAACAGGCTTAGGAGCAGTTTTTAAAAAAAATTCAGTTGAGCATCGTAAATTTGCTAAATTTCTTCGTTCATTTTTCTTTTTATAAAAATTTTTCCTCAACTGAAAAGGTTTCTTTCATTTCATTTCCGTTCTTAATTCACCGTATATAAATTCAATTTTAAAAAATTCTATCAATAAAAAATCCAATTTATTATTACTTCTACATATGAATGTCTTTTGGTCGATTTTTTTTAGTAAAATTATTCTTTTCAAATTTTTCTTAAAATTTTTCGAATTTCCTTTTTTTTAAGACTATCTTTTTTTCTCGCATTTATGCATTTGCACTTATTTAGAAATCAATTATTTTATTCTATTTAAAATAATTTTCAAAAGAAAAAGCATTTTATATTAATAAAAAGAAACAAACCTCAATTGCATAAACGATTGGTGAACGTAAAATTATACTTATTAATATTACTAATGTAACTGAAATATATTTCCCACGAATGCTGCACAAATATAATAATCTTTCTCTGAAATAACAATTCAATAGAAAATTTAGAAAAAAAGTCGATTAAAAAATGTAAAAAAGGAGATAACCTCGTTCGCTTGCCGACTGTCCACAAAAATCGCTCAAATGTCGCCAAAATAAGCATATAAGGCATAGCGAATTGTGTTATTCGACTTATTATAAATACGGGTATTATATAGGTGTGATAAGCGATAAATAATGTTTCATTTTTTAGGAAAACAAGGCTTGCATCAATTCCAAACAATAATATATAAACGATGCATAATAAGCAATCTAATAATGATATCACTGTTAAATATATACTATTTGGTAATGAACGAATGAATATTATCAATAATAACTGAAAATTTGTTCCATAATTAGTTCTTATCATTTATCAGTTTTATGAAAATAAGAAAATAAGAATTAAGATTATAAGGATAGTTCGTTTCTTCTAGTTTAAACTTACTTACTTTTAATGACAGATTCACTTATCCTTGTCAAAAGACGCGGAACACGTCAAATCTACGATAATTGCTATCATCTGGCCGGGTTAACCAGTATGTCTATGAATGCGATTCAACCAACGTAGAACCATTCAACGACAGTTAAATGTGCATAAATTTTATTTATTTATGTTGAATGGTTTACTTATCGGCGTTGTTCAGCTGAGATTTGTGTAGGAAAGGGAAAAAGTTGTTATCCATTTTCAAAGCAAAAACAATGAGAAATATGATTTGAATAAAAAAACCAACAATATTTGCAAAAAATCCAAAAATTGATATAATCGATGCAAAAATAATAATGGAAAATCGCTTTTCACTATAACCTTCATAAAATCCGCATTCCTCGATAAAATTTTCACTTAAATTCATTTAACTTTTTTTTCAAATCTAAATTTAGTTTTTTTTTTTTAATATATTATAAATAATCGAAAAATCAACGTATATATCAACGAATATATTTCGATGAATTCACCTTTAAAAAATAAAAAATGAAAAAAAGACGAATAATTTCTAATTTAACGCTTCACGTAAATATAAGTTCTTCTCGTTCAACTAATTTTCACACACATATTTTTGTTTTTTCACGAGCACTCACCATTTCTTGTTCAGACTCGCTCCTCTGGCTCATCGCACAAGAGAAATATAGAGTCCCAGGGAGTCTCCTTGGCGATACAAATAGGTGAACCTCAGCATCACCCAGATTTTTGTACAGATATACGCCTGCCGGAAGTAGAGCCTCAGCATTGGCACTCGAAATTGGGCAATAAGCCACTGAGCCATTCTACTCGCCTTTTTTGCTTTTTTCCGCTAGGCTAAGTGTGTAGTTTTGGACCGATTCGGTACCTAAACTTCGGTTCTCGGTGGCAATTACCTTTCTATTGAGCCATCGACCCACCACCTTCACAATGTATATAATCTTCACGTAGAAATAATTGAATTTTAAAAACAAAATTTATTATTATTAGAAATAATTTATTACTCGACCATACACCATTTAAAATTTACATTTGAAATATATAATATTAGTAAACGATTGAGTGAACGCCCTCTTCAACAATTTCAATATAAATTATATAGAAAAAACGGAAAATTTTGATATTTTAAATAAAATATAAATTTAACTAATAATTTATTAAATTTACTTCGATATCAATTTTCTTAAAACTATTTAATAATTCATTTAAAATAAATATAATGAAATTTTTTTGTTTTTATTTTTTTTTATTTTTCAGCTAATAATTTTTTTTTAACGCTTATTTTAACACTAATGATTGGTGAGATGAAAATCGTTCAAATCTCCCTCTCCCTCTTCTCACCATTACTGGTTCGCCATTCACCATTACTGGTTAGGCTAAATCCACTGCAGAGGTAAGACACTGCCAAGCTCCGCGATTTGATGCCGTCGTTGACAGTAATAGAAGTCATTCCTTTTTCTTCCCCTTTCCATTGTTTGCGCTCATATATCGCTTTATACGTTTATACGTTCAACTTGGGATTTTTCTTCTTAATTATGTCAAAAGTCATATAAATTGGTTCATCATATATATAATCTAGCCATGCATGTGCATCAACCATCAACCAAAGCTGGCTGTATCAATCCACGTCTTCATTGGTCCACCACCCTCTATGATAGTGATACTGTTAATGCAATTGGTATTTGAACGAAGGTTGATGATCTGAGATTTATCCACTCGAAGAAATAAAATGTACCTTAGACATGAGTGATCAAAGACCGATAATTTCTTAACATCCTCCACTCCATTCCACTGGTCATAAGAAGTCATATAGAGAGATAGAACGAATTGCGACTATATAGATGCGGACTTTCGTTTTTATGGTGATTTCGCGACGGTTCCATAAAGATTTCGTCAACCGGAAGAACTCATTTTTAATGTGCTGTGATCCGGGCTATAATATCGTCTTTTGCCTGGCCATTTGGTATTGGAGTGGATTCTATTTAAAATCGAGCAGTTCATCAACTGCCGAAGAGTTTATAAAGTTTAGATTTTATAAAAACAGATATGTTATCAGTTTCTTGTACATAAAACGAAAAGGCTTTCGTTCTACATTGACCCTGAGTCCTATTCTTGCTGCAGTTTCTGACACATTTATTTAGCATTACTTGCATTTCGATAACTGTCAGCAAAAAGAACTACATCATCAGCGTATTCAACATTTTGTTATATACGATGCTCTCGACTGATTTGTGCACCTCTTGAGGACCGACAAGCGATGCCCATCATCCAATCTATCATATAATTGAACATTGTAGGGGAAAAGACGCAGCCCTGACGGACATGCTCTTATTTCGAAATCTGTCAATTCCTTATATATACAAACCTGTGCCGACTTATGACGCCTTTATGATATTTTCTGGGACACTCATCACATCACCTTCCAAAGTATCAATTGAATCGATGACAACCGCAAAGTCGATGAAACATATAATAGTGCGTTGTAAATATTTGAAGCGATGTTCCAACACTCTTCTTAACGTGAATATCTGGTCAGCGTGCCCCGGTCTAAACCCAGGTTATGGCGCATCCGTCGGTCCCTAATGAATAAAAGGGATGCAAAAATTTGCGCTGAGAAGAATTGGGAATTGCTTTGCACTTCCTCATCTGGCAGTATTTCTTAGTTCAAGTCACTTGGAGGAAAAAATTACTACCACCCATTAATTTCATTTTTAAAGATAAGTTCGTGCATCCTTTTATATTTTAAATTTATAAAAATAAATTCAAATTACTGATATTCAAGCTTCAAGCAATTTGAATAAAAGAAACTTTTCTATAGAAATGCATTTAGACTTTTTAAGGAGAAAACATTTACGCCACTTTTTAAGGTCTATGAAATTTTAATGAATTCGGAAATAATTAGAAATTCAATCTGTAAAATCATTAAGGAATTCGTTGAATGGCAAAAAAAAGAAAACTTTCCGCAAAAAAGTTTTTATTTCATTAATATTAATTAATTTATTAATATTAATTTATTGATATTAATTAAAATATTTACATTTATCTTTATTTATTGGAAATATTTATTTATTTAATAAATCTAAAATGAAAACTTTAGTTTTATTTTTTCACTGACTTAATAAATTAATAAAATTAAATCGTATTTAATCATTCAATTTGCAAAAAAAATTTTCTTAAAGTTTTTTTAAAATTTATCCAATGTAATTAATTCAATTTAATTTATCTGCGCGTTAACGATAAAAAAATGAAAGAAAAAACCTCTTTGAAAAATTTTTTTGGAAAAAAATTTGATTTATTAGGGAATTAAAATGAGACTTATTAGGGAATGTTTGAAGGAATTTTGAATTATATCTTTTTATCTCAAAAAAATTTCCACAATTAATTAGCCTTTTTTTTGACGTATTTAAATTCTACGGGGAGCCATTCGTTTCGTTTCGCTTCTGCCATTTCGGTCGTAAATCCCGCGGTGATTGGACTGCGAACGATATTAAAAAATTATACAACTAATTCACAATAGAATTCCCAAAGCTGAATTGAGGTTTTTGAGAATTTTACTTTAATTTAGAAAATTTCGAGAGGTTTTCCATTTGCGAGTTCAATATGTTCTCATTGCTTGCTTAGCAAATTTATTCTTTATTACATCTTTAAAGAAAATTCTTATATATAATTATTGATTCATATTATAATTATTAATTTTCGCAAAAAAAAATAATTAAAAAAACATTAAAGCGTGAAAGCGTGAATGCGCATAATTAAGTCACCATGTGCTTTTTTTAGAGATGTGAAATGGTTCATTGTTATCATTTGGGGACGCTAATGCTGCTAACAGCTTCCATCTCCAACAACAATAATAAACTGGTCTTTCGCAAACTAATGGTACCAGCAATCGTTACACTTATAGCCAACGAAATTCTTAGAGTGAGAAAATTAGTTTGGTCCAGCTAAGACAGTGAGATGAGCCTAGGCAAAAATGGTGAGCACATTCCACAGTTTAATGCTGATTTATGGATCTACAATTATCTACGTTAAATTTTACGGAATTATTCATCGCATAATAGGCCAAGAAATCTGAAATCGAGCGCAACAGAATAACTTCAAAATTGCCACGGAATAATCATCAAATTGCAAAATAATGGTCGCTAGGCTTTTTTTGCCGAATTACCAGGCCATTCCGTATAAAATCCATCGACCCTAGTGGAGTAGCAAATAGCAAGATTTTAGAACTGAAATAAAAATGGAGATTTCGCTCGTTCAGCCAATCGAGCGGTAGCAAAACAAACCGACATGACTGCAAAGGGTTATTCGTCCATTCAGATTATTCACCTCATCCGCCTCAAATGAGGCTTTTAGCCTAGAAAACATCGCCATGGACCCCAAATCCGTTCGTAGAATCCAGCTGACCATTGTCTTCCGATACGTCTAAGTTCCAACAAATATTCATGCAAAACGCTTATAAATATATTAAAATATAGAAAACAAAGGAGAAATAAATAATTTATATGCATTTGCATTCTATTCTGCGATCAAAAAAATTCTTCTTCTTCTTCTAACAGCATTACCATTACTCTCACCATTACTGGTTAAGCTGGCTCCAACGGCTACAAGGGTAAGACACTTCCAAGCGGCGCGGTCTGATGCCATCGTCGACAGTGATGGAAGCCATTCCTTTTTCTATCGTCTAATTCCATATATTGTTGGTCCACCTATACGTTCAAAATCTTTTCTTACCGTATCAGTCCAGGTCTTGATTGGCCCATCTCGCTTTTGACGTCACACGGTTTAGCAAATAACGAAATATGCGTCAACTCGAGTGGTGGACGATGGAGAATGTAAGGCGGCGCTCTGTGATAACATTATTTATGCAAGTGGTATTTGAACGAAGGCGGATGCGATCTAGTGAGATTTTATCCGCTCGCGAACCCGTAAAATATACAAGAGTGGTCAAAGACGGATAATTTCTTAACATCCTCCACTCCACTCCACTGGTCATAAGAAGCCGTATAGAGAGATAGAACGAATTGCGACTATATAGATGCGGACTTTCGTTTTTATGGTGATTTCGCGACGGTTCCATAAAGATTTCGTCAACCGGAAGAACGCATTTCTAGCTGCCGTGATTCGAGTTATAATATCATCTTTTGCCTGTCCATTTGGTATTAGAGTGGATCTAAGGTATTTGAAATCAGGCACTTCCTCAACCGGCAATGAATTTACAAAAAGAGGCTTTTTATCAGCTTCTTGCATATAAGACGAAAAGACTTTTCGTTTTATTTACATTGATCCTGAGCCCGATTCTTGCTGCAGTTTCTGACACGTTATTTAGTATTACTTGCATTTCGTTGTAACTATCAGCAAAAAAGACATCATCAGCGTATTCAACATTTTATTATACGATGCTCTCGACTGATTTGGACACCTTTTGAGTGCCGACAAGCGGTGTCCATTATCCAGTCTATCGCATAGTTGAATATTGTGGGGGAAAGGGCGCAGCCCTAATGGACACCTGTTCTTATTTCGAAGGAATCTGTCAGCTCCCCATATACACAGACCTGCGCCGATGTGCGCTCATAAAATGCCTTTATGAGTCTAACGATTTTCTCTGGAACACCGTCACGTTCCATCATCCTCCAAAGCGCCGTTCTCTCAATTGAATCAAAGGCAGCCGCAAAGTCGATGAAATACGTGAGAGTGGGTTGCAAATATCTGAAGCGATGTTTCAACACCCTTCTTAACGTGAATATCTGATCAGCACAACCGCACCGCGATCTGAATCCGGCTTAATTAGGGCGCATCCTGCTGTCTCATACTTCCATAAGTCTATTGAGTAGCATGGAAGCAAAAATTTTTGCTGAGACATCTAATAGGCTGATTCCTCGATAATTGTCGCAGCATGACTATCACCTTTCTTGAGAATTGGGAGCAGAATTGCTTTGCTCCAATCATCTGGTAATATTTTTTTTTTCCATACTAAAGAGCACATTTGTTGAAGGTGCCTTATGAAGGACAATGAATAGCATTTGAAAAGCTCAACCCGAAGACCATCTTCTCCTGGAGTTTTGTTGGCTTTAAGCTTATGGATAACTGAAATTTTTTCTTCTGTTGGAGGCCCACAATTGCAAAGCTATATCAGGAGCAACAGATGGCGCTTCATGGTTAAGTTTGGCCTCAAAGAATTCTTTCCACCTTATGAGGCGATCCTTAATACTTTTAATTACGCCATTGCTATCTCTTACCATTTCACTGATCGTTCTTCGAGTCATAGTTTGTTTATGAAAAAGGCAGAATAGTTTCCTATTGTCGCCTAATCGAGCCGCCACCTCCATTCTTGAAGCCATGTCACTCCAATAGAGATTTCTGTATCGCCTTGCTGCTTTCGTTGCAAATCTTTGAAGCAACCGGTAGTCAGGATCACCTGACATTCGTGCTTTGGCAGCTTTTTCAGACAGTTGCTTCCGATACCCAACTAGCGCACTTCCTACTAGTATACCCTAGCGTGGAAGTGGCTGATGTTCGGAGACATTCCTTTAGTTTGGACCAGTATTCATTTGCCGTTCCAGAAAAATCATTGATATTTGTATCATTGAGATGTTTCAATAATTCGGTTTGAAATGCGCTCAATGCCCCCGAATTTTTTAATTTGAGATAGTTGAAGGAACTGGGGGGGATGGTGTTTTCTGCGAGTTGTCAATTTTATGCGGATCTTGGCTCGAACCATAACATGGTCAGATCCATGAAGATTGCCCGTCTCAGATCCGCGATAGGAACGACTATCTAGTGCGGAACTCTTCCAACGCGACTGGTTAAGATATAATCAATCTGGTTGAAGTGTTGGTTGTCCGGGAGTTCCACGTGACTAAATGTTTTCTATAATTCCGGAAGTAATTCCGAAAATATTAGTAATAAAAAGTTCATACTCTTCGGCATAACGAAGAAGACGTTCCCATTGGCACACCGGTCTCCGATGCCATATTTACCAATTGTTGAGGTCATCGCAACTGTATTATGACCTACGCGAGCATTCCAGTCTCTTCCGATTATAACCATGTTTCGGTAGAGTATTTGTTAGTAGTTGAAGTTCCGCATGGAACTTATCTTTATCACGGTCATCTGCCGATAGCGTTGGAGCATAGACACTGAGACCGATATTGCAGAACTTACCCTTAAAACGGACATAGACCATACGGTTGTTTACCGGTTTCCACTCAATCAGTGGGCCTTGTCAGACATGACGATCGCTACGCCATTTCGTCCTGAGTTATTCGAAGCACTACAGTGATATAGCCAGTCTCTCTGAACCAGGATTAATAATTTCTCGAGACCCAAAGTGAGGAAGACGGACCTCTGGGCAATATCCAATATCCACACGGTACTTGGACAGGGTGTTAATCGCTTGGCTTGCAACGTCCATAAGTGTTTTAACGTTCCACGCTGATGCGGCTAATACCTCGCCGCGTATGCAGAGAACTGTTCCTCTTCTTGATAGGTTTCGAGCAATTACCCTGGCTTGAGAGCACATTTTATTTATCATCCTTGGGATTGCTTTAAGCCCGGATTGTAAACTTATCGAATGTACCACCGGGTTCAAAGTATCATGCGCGTCGGGAGACGCAGACGCAGTATCAAATGTGTCTGACCCTTTCACCATAGATCAAAAAAATTATTTTTGATTGCTTTTATTTTTAAAATTATACAATTCTTATTAGATTATAAATTCACCAGAGTACAGTAGTATTCTGTGTTAAAATTTCTGAGAAAATTTTTTATAAATTTTCATTAATTTTCATTTTCTTAAAACTTTTCGCAAAAGATACTCTGAAATATTTTTTGAATTGTAATTGGTCTTATAACGAAGGTAGGAAATCTGTATCTTTTCGAATTTTTTTGTGTTAGCTGAAAAATGTGTGAATCGTCTTTGAACGGTGATTTTGTAATTGTTTCTTATCCGGGATGCGTGAAAAATGTTGAAAAAGCACTTGAAACTCTAGGTGGATTGCAAACAATTTCATCGGTTCGTTCGTTTTTTTTCACTGCTAAATTCCAATTTTATTAAATAAAAATAGTTAATATTTATAAATATTTATTAAATAATTATTGCGAATATTTTTTTGTTGCCAATACTGAGGATTGGGCGCTTCTAAGAGTTTGGCCAGTGACAAAGACAGAAAGCGACGAAGACTGCTCATTTTCCCATGGTCCATCCATCTGCCGCTGGGCCACTTATAGTTGTTGGCGCACCATAAGATTCAGCATCAGCGAGTGGTGAGGTTTGTATTAATTCTTGCGGCGAGCTTAGCGAGAAGCCATGTGAAAACTGTTTGCTTGATGGACGCGCAGTTTAGGCAGGAATGGTCAAAAGTGGGTGACTTTCTAAACTTCCACTTTCATTAGCCATGTTTCGCAGGCGCATGGTAGAATTTTGCGCAACATAGCTAGATAAATGCAGGTTTTCGTTTTTATTTCGCGACGATTCCTGAGTTGATGGCCTGGAATTTCGTCGGCCGTTTGGTATTGAAATGGATCCAAGATAATAAAGTAAAGTAAAGTATGGCACTAATTCGTTCATAAATAATAATAAAAATAAGTGTTTATTGTCGTGAAACGACGAAAGCAAAAAGCTGTGGTGTCATAAAAATGGTAGATGCATTCGAACCAGAATTTGTCTTATCAATATAACAATTACTGACCAATCAAGGATCAGTGAGGAGGAGATTGTCAAAGCAAGGCAGTTTTCATGAGAGTGGAAGACCCCAATGGCCTTTTTTTCCACAAATATTTAATAATTTAATATTAATATTTAAGATGTATTTTTTGATAAATTTTGTTCGCAAGTTTCATTTAATTGTAGTTTCAGTTTTTCAGTCCTTTTTGTGTTTTTTAATTTAAGTATTTAGAAAATTCGGATTAGTCGAAATATTAAGGTCTATTATATCTTAAAACTTTGTTATGTTCAGATTGAAAATTTTTTATGGTTTAGACGGCATGAAATATTCAATTAATAAGATTCCTTCATTTTATTTTTTATGGTCTCTTCAAACTAATAACAAATTATTTGACTTTTTTCAACCAGTTTTGATTTTATATGCAATTTTAATTCATTTAAAGTTCATTTAATTCATTTAATTTCGATGATTACTAAAGTCACACCTTTATTTTTATCCACCCTCTGCTGAAAAGAATCATATTATCAAGCAAATACGCCAATCCGACTAGTGCAAGTATTATGAGTATTCAAATAACTACTAGTTTCAAATAACTAGTTTTTTTTATAGAATCATATATCTGGCCGACCACTGGAATTACGACATCATCTAGAAAATCCGTATGCTAGTGCACTGATATCGGAAAGAAAAAAGTCTGAAAAATATTCATTAGATGGACAATTACTTGCTGTTATAAAAATTCGAAGGAAAAAATCTGATCGAAATGTTGTTGAATCAAAGATTCTTGGCTTTGTTTGTCTTTTGTATTTATAAAGCGAATGTTTTCTTTATATTGGATACATTAAAATTATGCTTAAGAAGCAATTTCCTAAGATTATCCTTTTTTTAGAATTTCGTTTTTGTGATGCTTAAATTATCTCCTTTAAGTTAATCTTTTAAGAATTACTGGGCTTTTTTAAAGAAAAGGATTAAGATATTGAAAAACAATTAGTCCGATCAAATTTTCTAATGAAAAATTGATAATAAAATAATAAAGTTTATATTAGTTTAGTTTAATACGGAAAGAACATAAATATTTGCTTTAATATTAAATTAAAATTTATTTTATGCAAATTGATTTAATTTTTTGCAAAATATATGAGAATCGTTTTTCAATTCTGCAAAAAATTTTATAATTTTCAGGCAGATACCATATACACATTTTCCACTTTATTTGATTTCCAGTATTTACCTTTACGAAAAAATAATCCCACCGACAAACACTATGAAGACTTGGCAAGTGCTTGTAATTTTTTGTTTCATTTGAATCAATTATCCTTTCTTTTTTAATTCTCCTAGAAAAAAAGATGGGAGACTTTCATTGTACTAGTTAATTTAATGTTTTTTTACAGGTTCCAAAAATAATTCCTCCTGATTTGTCGAGTGCTATTAATTGGTGGGACAGATCCGATGAAAAGCTTGGTACACCGTTGTTTTTACCACCTTTTCAGTTTTCGAGGTTCATCATAGATTATGAAAAAAAAATTATGAATCTTAATCCCTATGAATTTTAAACTTTTTATTAAGAACTTTTTATTTTATGGAAATAAATTTTATATATTCATAGTCTTTGATTTTAAAATTACTAACTACAGGTATAATATGCCAAGCAGCAGACTTTTTTGTAAAGAAACTGTTTTTGTATCTGAAAGAATTCAATCTCAGGTTAAAACAGGTGGTCACGGTCAAAGTAAGCGCTATTATTTTTTTGTTTCAATTATTTTTTATTTTTTCACTGTTGTTATAAAAATGAAGCATAGGATAGGTCCCTTAAAAAATGATTTTCACATTTTCTTTTAAACTTACGTAGTAAAGCCGCATTTTTTTCCCTCATTTTTTTCCTATATATTTTTTCCTTCATCTTATTACCAATTGTATTGTATTATATACAACTGGAAAAAGTGAAATAATAACTATCGAAATTACTTCTACAGTGCAGTATTTATTTCTACAATGTATTTCCACATTTCTCTATATTGTTTTTTTCCATATTTTCTTTGAATAATAACGGTTTAGGTTTGAGGAACGAAAGAAAAGCACTTTCTGTAACAGTTCAAGCAACAGATAATTTCCCATGTGCACCTTCCGAAGAAGCCGTTAACGATGCTAATTTCAGGTTTTTTTTTTGTGGTTTTTACCAACTCTATGTAATCAATTATAATCATTCAAGGTGCAAGGATGAAGAATTACATCGTTTATTGCAAGAAATTTTCGAGGAGAGGCCCTTATGGACGCGAATTGCTATTGTAAGGAAGACCGGTTTAGATGAACCTACATTAAGGTTCCATCCTGCATATTGTTTTGTTTTTTAGTTTTGTTGTTTTAATATATTTTATTCAAAAAATTTGACTTTTACATCTAATTGCAAAAATTTTTTGATTGCAGCAAAGTTAATATATCTTCAAATTTAGGGTACTACTTCCAAAATTTGCTTTTTATGTATCGAGTGGTGCATGGGGACGATGCTGGTGCCGTTTCGGATATGATCCAAGAATAGATCCAGATGTTAGATTTGACAATGCTTTTTCTTCATCGAGATATATAGATAAATAGAAAAAGTTAATAGTTATGGTGGGCGAATAATATAGCAAAACGCGGTCAATGCTCTCCATATTTTTCATGAAGATGCTTGGGCGATATCTTGTGAAGGCTTGTCTGCATTATCCCAGGCATCTCTCAGGCATCTCCCAGAGATTGGACCCGGCCCGTACCACCCACAAGGATGAGAAGAGAAAGGGCTTTATATATATATATATATATATATAATAATAATATGTAATATTAGCTTCAGGCTAAAAAATATCAAACTATCATGGTCACTTTTCGATTACATTCTAAAATTCCTGAAAGACAACGGCTGAAGGTGGCCTGCGTAAGTTCTAAAAAATTTCCTTCTTGGTTATCTGCTTTAAAGAACTTAAAATTTTACATTTATAATATTTTATCATTCTCCAATGGTTTTTAGCAGAACTCTGAACGACCCCAAACCACATCTCAAATAGAAAACATTCAAAATTCGATCGACTTTATTTACACATCAGGTAAATATTTCTTATACTTTAAAAACAATTTGAATATAATTTTACGAAAAATGAAATTAGATAATGGCTTCTAATTTTCGCTGAGTGGATAAAATCTCATATGATCTATCTTCATTCAAATATCATTTGTGTTAACAGTATCATCGTGGAGCTTCGCCTTCACTGATTAGGACATATCCTTCACGCCCACCACACGAATTGACGCATATTACTTGCAAAACCCTGTGATGGATCAAAAGCAAGGTGGGCCGATCAAGACCTGGACTGATACGGTCAAAAAACTTTTTGAATGTATAGATGCCAGCAATATATTGACTTAGACGATGGAAAAAAAGTGGCTTCTATTATTATTATTGTCGATTATGGATTAGATCGCGCAATTTGGAGACGTTTCACCATTGTAATCAGTGAAGCCATCCTAACAAGAAATTTAAGAGCTATTAGAATGGCTTATTTTAAAATTTTTTTTAGGTAAACTTCCACATGTTCGTCAAATGTGGTATAGTATCTGCGACATAAAACTACCATTTGCTGAGGAGGTACTCCGCAGAGACTTTTTCGTGCAAGGAGAACAAGCAGACCCTCAATCTGGATGGATCCCACCGGTAATCATTTTTAGATTTTATTATAGAATAGCCAAAATTATCAAAGATTTGTTCGATAGTAGAAAAACAAGTGAACAAAGTTATATTGTTAATTTATTCATTTTGCCACAAGAATTTTGTTTGAATTTTTAAGAAAATTTTCGTTTCAAATAAAAAATAATTTAAGAGTGTAATCAACAAAATTCGTTCCTCCATAAAAGCAGACGTATCAAAGATAAGTCAGAAAATTGATGAAGAAAATGATCTCGAAGAAATTGAACTTGCTGATGAGGATTGGATATAATATGATTTTTGACAATTTACAAATAGATGTCAAAATATAGTGTTTCGCTTTATAAACTTTTTCATTCGCTTTCTTACAAAATATTTTTGATTTTTATTCTTTTTATTGGATTTAAAATGAAAAAATAGAAGTGAAAAAAATTAATTAAAACTGGTTAAAATAAAATTTCTAAAAAAGCAAAAATTCTAATTAGGATAAATAAATTTAAAAAATTATTCATTTAATGTCCATAATCCATAATTTTTTTCACCCTGCGAATCAGCCGAATCAAACAGAATTATCTGCAATAATGAATATATAAATAATGCTTTAGTATTTCGTTCAAATAGCGTCGCAAACGGTCAACCGCTAAGTATACTTTATAAGAAAATGCGACAAAATATCGTTTGTAATAAGAGAAATGTAAATGCATTTTACCAAACTTCTAATACAATAGCAAAATAATGATTCGGTCGAAGGTTCGACTGTCTGTTGAGATAACTGTCTATTCATCAATACTAATAGTTCATAATAGTAATAACTTTATAATAACAGTAATAGTACTAATACTAATACTAATAATAATAATAATTTAAAACTCATAGTAAAAATTGATAAAAATAGTAATAGTTTGTTTAATTTTGCTTTAAAGATTTGTTTCATTTGAAACTCTTATCCGAAGGGGAGGAAAAAGTCTTCAAATCGAAATTATTAAATTTCAATCAAAAAATCAAAAAATTTTTGCAGTAAAATTTTTCACGATTAAGTAAGAAAGCGCCGCAGGCTATATCCTTTTTCGGACTATTAAGATGGATCTATTTTACTGTTGTAAAAAGCGAATATATCTTGCGCAGCTATATTATATTATGCATATGACACCTAACACCTAACAGTGGTTAGCGCACATATTTTAAGTTTACATACTATTAGTTGATGACGAATTTTGTCATTGAGTCAGCCGAACTGAAATTGGATCTTCATTCACCATCTGGGAAAAGAAGACGTGAGTCGTGGTGCGAGTCTTAGTGGATGATGATCTAAGTAACAACTACTTCGCCCCAACACCTACCTAACTAACACAAACTAAATTTGACCACTGGTCTCGAAGTCTGATCCTTAACATTCAAAAAGCATAAAAATTTGAGGAAATATTCGGTGCTCTTTTTGGTTCAATTCAGTTGCAAACGGCTGTTATCAATAAAATATCATAGATTTGCAATTAAAGATTGATTTTGCACTATAAAAATCACTGAGAATTGGATGAATTTATTATAATAATAAATATTTTAGCTGAAAACCACCGCAAACAAATTCTACTAATCGTTTTCCTTTCCACAAATTTCAAATTCCGCTAAAATTTTCTTTTCACAATCGTTGTTCTAATTTTCTAATTCTTCAAATTTTTTTCACTATTTTAACTCTTTTTATTTTTTTTGGTATTTTCGTCCACTGAAAAATATTGAAATTCTTAAATTCCGATAGTCTGGCATTTGGATATTTGGATTTTCTATTTCCAAATGATTATTTCTCTCCGTAGGGTCAAATTCGAGCTAAATTTGAACCTTTTATCGCTTGAATGCATAGAATTCTGATTGGTTTTCACAGTCACATCGAATAAGTCACCTGACAAGCATCGAAATTACAGCATCGAATTCATATGCAAATGCATCGATGTCTGAAAGAAAAATAACTAAGAAGTATTCACCTGAATTGGACTAACAAAATTTTGTGGAAATCTGAATAAAAATACCGCTGAAGACCCACTTAGACCTCTGAAGTGACTTTATGGCAAATAAAATAAGCAAATTTCAAATGGTATCGATATACTTCGAGGATTTCTAAATGCGCGATACAATATGCGAACCAGGTTCATCCATGAAGTAATATTAAAAATTCTCCTTTTTACAAATTCTTTGGCTGAAAACTGTTTTAGCTTACATAAGAAAGCCGGACAAATTTTTCCTGGCTGTAATTTTCTATATTGCTGTGCGTGGAAGGTGAAAACGCTTATGGACGTAGGGATTTAGGAAATACATCCAAATATCGAGTATTTTTTGCCGATTGCTTCCTAGTCCCGAAGCAGCAATTATATCTGGTTCGGACGGAAAGTACTGGCTATACAACAGTAGTACTGATAGGAAAAAACATGGTAGCGATTATCATACTCGAAGGCGTACAATTAGCGTTGATCGTATGGAATCCTATTCATGAGCAGTTCACTGTTGCTCACATTAAAGGCAAATTATGCAACTTATTAGGCATTAGTTTTTATGTTCCTATGTTTTCTACAGATGACCTGGATAAAGAGAGATTCTATATTGGGCATAATATACAGATAGCATTTTCCCATAAAATGACATAGCTGCGACAGATTGGAGTATAAAAAATGAAGAGCCACTTTTTTCTATGGTCACCTATGGCGTTGGGACCCATCGTGCCAATAAAGGCAGCGATAAAAGTTATCGCTTTGGGTATTCGCTTTGAACTCCCAATGGGTATTGGTCCCAGAATTCGGCTAAATCCACTCTAGAATACATATATATAGAATACATAAAGAAGGTAAGCTGGACCTTAAAAAGAGCGATCGACCGACTGCACTCCCAGTGCGCGTGTCAGAATATGTTGGCTGTTGGCCTGGCTATCCGCAACCCTGTAAGACTTGCAGTGGTCGAGACAAGATAGAACGAAAGTATCAATGGAAGGACCACGAAAAGAAAGGGACAACTCGAGCAGGCGATCAACGAAAATTATTCCACCACTTGTACAACAATTAAAATTAGAAAAATGGCTCAAAATAAGAATGAAAACCCTCGCAAAAAAAAGAAAATCCTCAGAAGAAATTTTTTTGAACCTAAATTTAACTACGAGCAAAAAAAACCAGCATTCCAAAGATAACCTGAAACACATCTGGAACTATACGACAGTGAGCAAAAAATAAACTTGCTTTCGGAATCCCGAGTAATGCTGATAACTCTACTGCAGAGCTTTCTTTGATCCATAAAGTCAGCGCAGCAAATTTAACCATAGTGAAAGCCCTTGGAAGACTGTTCGCTCACAGGCTTTCGCATGAATAAATGACCTTTCAAAATGCGGACAGGAATGCGTCAATGTTATGCCCACTCCCTTACAATTTTCAACTATGCGATAGTTTCATTTATGAACATTGTTTGCCAGGACTCAACAAAAGCAGAAATTAATCAAGAGGACAGAACTTCGATAAGCTAATGATATCCTTTTCAATTATGAAGAACTGCAAAGGTACTAGAATAGCTATAGAAAGCAACAACCAAAATTAACCTTTAAACCAATGTTAATCAGGAGAAATTTCCTTTATGTCAGATCCTATGTGATAAGACCGATAATTCCTGCAAATTTTTCCTATAAATTCATCGATGAATCAAGAAGTGCCATGTTTTAAATACATCCAATATTCTAAAATTTTACATCAGACCAAAGAATGAATAGATGCATCTACAGGTACCTACCTGGTGAAACCTTTATGAAATCATCAGCTTCAAATGAAAATTCGCATTTATCTGGCTGTTACAATTATCCTACTAAATAGCCAATAAGAATGGAATATGTCAGGGAAGTTATTTGCCTTTCTTACCTAAGGTAAATCCTTCGCACACGATAAGCAGACAGAATCATCGTTCCAACTTCCTTCGAATACCACCTGCATGAAGAATAGCCACAAAGCATTACCTGTGCAAGTTTTTTTTTTAAAATTTCACCATTATTGGTTAAACTCGCTTTGCTGGCTTGTCGCACTGGACAAATATGCCAGAGAGCACCTTGGCGATAGAAATACAGGTGAGTTGCCACCATCACCCGGTGCCTGCGCAGATTAGATCATGTTCCTCGTCTTTTGCAGGAATTAATACCATAAGAATTAACATACCGCTGACTAAACCAAGAATATTCGATGATCAAAAACGAGGAAGACCAAATAAGATCTGATGTGATCAGATGAGATTTTGAACGCAATCGACCTAGCAACACACGAGCTTGAACAGTAGAAAAAATGGTTCCACTTACTTTCACCAACAGATCGATATTGGGATTGGAACTTTTATTTTAGTTGCCTGTGGAAAGAGCCAAACCAGCACCCACTCGACCCATAATTGCGTTCGGCGACCAAAATTTAAAGAGTGTGCTGCGGACGTCCACCGTGACACGCCTATATCTCTTACACCTATATCTCCATTCCACGCACCCATCGGGATACACCTGCACCTCCATTCCACGGGCCACCGGGACCTCTATTCCAGATGGTCGCGATAGCTATTAGGGCAATTCGAGCCATAAATTATGGCCTTTAAAACAACTTGGAAAAGATTAAATAAAAAACGAAAAAACTAACGATATAAACTTTCTTGTTTGCAATTGTTGCATTTATAAGATCAAACGAAATATTCAAAAAGAATTTCTTAAAATGGAGCTTTTGGAATGGAATTTTTCAAAAATGGAACTTTAGAGGGGAAGAAAAAAATTTCCGTTATTTGGCAATCGACCGTTCCTATGAAAACCGTTCACGAACCAATAAAATTAAATTTATAAACTGATAAAGTGGAAAAAAAATTTATTTGCAAAAGTTATAAAAATTGTATATCAATTGTATGCAACTTTTTTCTATATTCCAAACTAATCTACTTCGATATTTTTTGTAGAAATGCATTAAAATTTTCAGTTTTCATAAAAAATGGCTGACCGGTTGGTTCATTTTTATAAAATTTTCAATAAATGCGTTCTTTTAAACTACAATCCTTTTAAATCGACTGCTCCTTTTATTGTGAAAATTTTATTATCGATGTTTCTGGTCGAATTCGCTGGTATTTATCAAATAATGCTTGGCAAAAAAAATGTCTGCGCCAACTATGCCTGAATTTGCTAGTCTAAAAATTTCTTGCCAAAGCAAGTAGCCATAATCAATGCTTTCCGTATAGAACGCAAAACCGGTCGCCTTTAAAAATATAAGTTTATACGAATATTATAAGGTTCTCCATCACGAGCCTTATATATTGAAGATTTATTCAAAATTCTGAAACTTTTCCGGAGAAGCTTGTTTTTTTCCTTCATTTTTTTCTTTTGTTTCCTATATATGTTCCTATAAAATAACTGTCATCTAAAGGAGGAAAGATTTAGATTTGACTGATGCCAGAAACTGGGAACCGAGAAACACCCTTACATCTACCCTCGAGAAATTCTCCTCAAGCTGTCACATCGACTTTGCGTCTTCGCAAGCAACATGAGTCTGATTCTAACAAATAAATGTTTACGATGCCATCTTAGTTAAAATGTGTATAATTCTGTATAATTTAACAAGAAGCAAAGCAAGAAAATTAAACTGTTTACTGCAAAGTCGAATTATTATTGCAAGAAATTATTCTTTATTATTATTTTTTCGAGTTAAATGTCGAGTTTAATGCATCTTTGTTGAAGAAAGATGTTATGCTTGAGTAAATTGGTGAAAAAGAAATTGGTAAAAATTGCTTGTTTCCTCTTTATGCTTTAAGTTTTTAGAATATTCTTTTAAATATTTTCAATGCGAAAGTTTGCTTTTTATGATAAGTGATGAAGGCGCTTAAATATGATCCAGAGGAACATTATCCTCAAGCGTTTGCAAATATTTCCTGTTCTTTATCAAATATTAAGAATAATATGGGATAACGTGGAAAATGAAAATTTAATGCAATTTTTAAAAAAGTGAAAGATTTATGTGAAAGAATTATCACGATCATTTTTCAAAAGATCGTTTGAAAATATAGTTAAAGGAAAACAAAAAGTTCTAAATTATTTTTTCGAAGAACCTCCTCAACCATTTTTATTAAAATGAAATATTCTATTTCCTACTATTCTAGATATTCTTTTATTATTTGGCAATATTTGGTTGGAATTTTGATATTTAAGAAATTGCAGTATATGTCTGAGTTAATATGCGATGTTGATGAATTTGACTGGCAATAAAATAATAAAAACTGCTAATATCAGCTAAAACAATGCCGGTAACTA
This sequence comes from Dracunculus medinensis, assembly GCA_900625125.1. Classification (NCBI taxonomy): domain Eukaryota; kingdom Metazoa; phylum Nematoda; class Chromadorea; order Rhabditida; family Dracunculidae; genus Dracunculus; species Dracunculus medinensis. Next base: position 2,296,138 of record UYYG01001152.1, on the reverse strand, counting down.
GTAAACTGGTCCATCCTATGAATTTTTTATCTTTCGACCTTTTTTTTAAAAAAACTTTTAATGACGAATTTAACAGCGCAATTATAAAATCCTTTTTTCTTTTTTTGAACAAAGGCAGATTATCAAAAATAAGCTAGAATACAAGAAAATATCTCAACAACTTTTTGATAAAAATTTTTATGTTTCGATGAAATCCTTTTTGAAGCTTAGTTATTAAAACGAATACAATTCTTACAATACTTTTATACATTTATAAAAGTTATAGAATAATTACTACTGTTGCAAAAGGCATTCCCAAAATATTAAAATTAGAGAATATGAGCCTCGAAATCTAATCCTTTGTAAAATTTATATATAATAAAAGCAAATGCAAAAAAACCAGAACCAGAAAAATAAATTAAAACTGGTTCAAATCAAATAATATGGAAAAAATTACTTCTTCGAATGAAGGTCTTCGAATGAATGCAGGCAAATTTCGCTGTAATGAAACAAAAAATTGAAAAATGGCAATTCTTTACCACTGATATATTTTTTCTTGCATTATCGACCAAATCATACACCACTATAAAGCCTGGACTAATGAAAACATGAATGAATATAATCAATGTGTGTTATAAGCGTTTAAAATCATGTATTGAAATTTATAAATAAAGAAAAAATGGACAAGAGTTCAAATTTAATACCTTGACGATATTTTTATTCATTACCCAACAATTTACGTAATTGTTCATTGCACAGCTGCAATAAATCTACTTAATCAAAATCTATAAAAAAATATGAAGTTGATTACAATCGTTTTAAACCTTTTAGATGTTTAATATCCCGAAAAATTTCTACATTTTTTGCTATCTCATAATCACATAACATTTTTTTAGATCTTACAAATCTCACTTGTTCGATTTTGGCGCTAAACTCCTTATTGGCCAGCAGAATCTTTGCAAAGCCCTTTTCCGCAACTGCTCCTACTACCTCGTTTTGAAGGGAAGTGTTCGATGTGCCTTCATAATTTGGAAGTTTAGATGGAGGAACAACGGGTCCATTCTTAGGTCGATTAGAAGGAACTCCAGTCTAGGAAATTAATTAGAAGTGAATTAAAAGAAAATGATAATCATGGGCAAAATATTAAGAAATAAAATTCGTGTCACACAAATTATTAGGAAAAAGTGCGAATGTAAACTCACTCGAGGAAATTCACCGAGCAAAGGAGGTTTTAAAGAAGACTGCTGCAAAACCGGCGCCTTTTTTTGCGGCGTTGGCCCATCTAGTAGTCCAGGTCTTGAAGAAGCCAGAGATGACGGCCGTTTTACATGTATTTTTGAAGGTCCAGCGATTACTGGTCCAGAAAAGAAACCATAATTTTCATGAGGCTGCGATTGCGATACTGAACACGGAGGTTTCTTTAGCAAAGGTGCTTTTATATTCAAGGAGCAGCTTGATACCTTTACTGAGGAAGCTTGATTTGTAGCTAAAAAATTTTGATAATATTATTCCTGAAGCCTTTATATATCTTAATAGCTTCGTATAGCCTTCTTTAAAGGCTAAATTTATTCTAGCCCAAAAAAATATATTTAATAAAAAATATATTATTTAATGAAAAATTACCATTTTCTTCAGTGCTAGAAGAACTCGCATTACTGAGCTTTTCAATGTAATCTTTTGGATCGATATCAGGGCTAGAGGAAGCAGAAAAATTTTGATGTTCGCCACTAATTTTTTCACTAGAAATTTTCATTTTATAATAAAATAACCAAAGAATAATGATAATGATAATAAGGGGCAACACAAACTAGTAATATACATAAAAAGTACGAAAGTAAATATATGAGAATTTTAACGAAATTTATGAATGATAAAGAAAATTTTCGTAAAAAACAAATTTATAAGTGCTTCTTAAAGTATCAATCTCAAATGGAATAAAAAAATTGAAAAATTAATAACGCTACTTCCGAATGGCAGAGGAATTATTACTTAGAAATAACTCTGAAAGGATCATTATAGTGGTTAACGATCCCCCTTTTTTTACATCATCTATTCAATATTTACAATATAATCTAAATCGCTACCTTGATTTGGAACTTTGAGACTTCATTGATTTCTTTTTTCGATTTCGCTTTTTCCTTGAGGTATTCGGTTTAAAATAATGAATTTGATCATGACCAAAGTCCTTTCGTATCACTAAATTATCATATTTTGCATTCGACTCTGCTACTTCTGACATAAATGACGACTGATCTTCGTTCTTTATGCTGTGAATATTATCCAATTTGGTATTCTCTATGTTAACTGCAGATTCAGCTATCTGTGAAAAGCACTGAAAATCTTTAATTTTTTAGTCATGAAATACCTTAACAAAGCATTCCTTTCTTTTTTCATATAAATAAATCTTATTCTCTCAATAAATAAAGAATAAAGTATAAATTCTTGGTAGTTTCAAAACTTAAAATCAATGAAAATTTGATTTATAAAATATAAAAAATCAACAGTGAAAATATCAATTTTCTTCTTTCAGATAAATTTTTATCGATTTTGAGTTAGTAACCAATTTCAAACCTCTTTGTTATTTTCTGAATTCTTATCTGCTTCGCCATCTTTATAAAACAAATTTTTCTTTTCATCTGAAAAAAATTTCTTTTTTCTATTTATCTATTTATATTTTTCGAAGAAAACTTAAAGATCACCTAAATCTCCAACAGAGCAACTTTTTGAAAATTTTTTAAATCGGTAATTTTGTATATCGTGAATTCTAAATCATTTCCCTCCGAAATTCAATAACACAACTTACAAATGAAGTAGATGAAAGCAATAAACATAAGGTAATAAAAAAGGAATTGTGTTTGTGTATTCATGGAAACGCAAAGGAAAAATAGCCTCAAAGATAGCTCAGCCCATTAGTCCAGTATCGACCAAGATGAATTGGATAAATCAAGCAAATGTAAAAAATAATTTTAAAAAACTAATAAGCGTAAAACCTTGTTCATCAACTTCTGTTGATTCAATTGGTTGATACTTTACATCAGATTCTGAATATTTGGGGAAAACATTCCTTAAAAAACTTATTTTTTTAATACACTTCTTATGTCAATAGTCAAATGCATCTCCATCCTGTTGTTAAAAATTATCAATGAAAAGATTTTAAAAACCAATAGGTCACGTCATAACGCTTGGCATATTTTTTCTATGAATGGTCACCACATCTAGCTCGCCCAGCTAGCTCCTCAGATCTTACATATCTTATACATCACGGATTTTACCAGCGAGTCACTACCTGAATTAATACAGTCTACTTTCTGTTACGAATTAAATATCAGTATTCTGCTAGGAATTAGCGTTTCAAAGTAAGAGTAACAACCCACTGCAAAATTCTAATGCTAATGATATTTAAAAATGAAAAACACTTTTTAATTTCTTTCGTAAAATGCCACAATATTCAGTTAAAAAACTTAAAAAATAAAAAATGAAAATTAAAGTTGGAAAATCTTAAAATAATAACTAAATAAATAACTAACTGAAATACGTTTGTGGTATCACCTTCTTTTTGACCATCGACAGTTGAAATATTTGGTACAAAATCTTTTTCAGGTTCGTTTTTTATATTTGACGCAAAATTTTTTTCAGGTTCGTTTTTTATATTTGACACAAAATTTTTTTCAGGTTCGTTTTTTATATTTGATATAAAATTTTTTTCAGGTTCATTTTTTATTTCCTAAAAACAAAGCAGAGACTAATTAAAAATTAAAATCTTTAAGCAATAAAGCTGGAAAAAAGCTTAGGAAGAAAAATTTAAAATTACAAAAATAATAAAAATCCAAACAATTACAACTTTTGTCTAGGAATTTAAGGGCTCAATTACTAATAATTTAAAAATATAAGTAAACCAGATTTAAAAATTAAAAAAATGAAAAACATTAAAAGTGATATTGAGATGAAATGATGATAGAAATAATTTACAAATTTACGAATGTTGAAAATATAGAAACAGAAAATTGGCAAAAATACTTTAAGAGCAAATTTAATAAATAAAAAATCATACATTATTTATTAAAGGAGCTTTCTTTGTATGCATGCTTCTATCGTCATATCTCCATGAATCGCTGAAATTATTACAAAATAGTAAAACAAATAAAAAGTTTTCGCAAAACATTTTTAAAAAGACTTTAATGAATTATATTGATTTGAATAAAAATTTCGTAAGATCTTATTTTAATGTAACAGATAATAAATAATAAAAAAAAACAACAATTATAAAATATAAAAAAGATAAAAATTATAAAAAATTTTTTTCAGTCAAATTTGTTCCATTTATCCAGTGGGAAATCTTTTTATTAAAAAATAAATATTTTTAAAAAAATGCGAATTTTTTTAAAAGTTATTTTACTAATTTTTATTTAATTTGTTTTTCTCTTTCTTTGGTAGGAAACTTGTCATGAATTGTGAATCCAAATGGCTGTTATGCTTCCCCACGTGATTCTATACACTATGCTGAAACGACTTTATCATCTTGACACTCGACATAGGGAACTTCATCCACTCTATGCATGTTGCCAAGTGATGGCTATAGCAGAAAAGAACAAAAAAATTAGAATGGTTAATGGTTTTAATTGGACAATCACAAATCATAGTCCACACCCTATCCAAATATCGTACATCACCGGCTCTAGGAAGCATGTTCACCTTCATTTTAGGATCTCCAGCAATTGCTCTACCTGGCTATTGGTACTGCGGTATTGACCATATCACTGTGGCGTTTCGGATAAATCAGAGGGAAATGGCGAATGTTTGAAGAAGCCCACTTTATAGGAAATGCCTTTTGCAATGTCTCGACTATAATATATTTCCATTTCATGCGCAGATGATCATGAGAACGGTAAGTTTTATACTGAATTCCAGCTGACGACAGCATTCTTTCTATGTTCAGGGAATGCAGAACAAAGAACAAGAAATAATTTCTGTCAATCAAGGCTAATAAAGCTCTAGAAAAAGATGATTTGTAAACTGAAATTTTCAAATATTGTCCATTCTCCTTCACAAATCATCTTCAATGTATAGTGTTAATAATACGTGAATGAAACAAAAAAATAATACTTCCAATCGCTAAGAAAGGTATATAAAAGGTGTAAAGGTATATATGTATATAACATATTGTGATAATCATCCAGGAACCGGCCTACAAGATATCTCGGACTAAAGATGTATATTCAAATATAGGTTACTGAAACATCGTTTCAAATAATGACGGTCCGCCGTCACCTTGTTGATTCTGCTGCTACTTTCGATTCAACAGATTCCACTGAAATGTATTAGAATGCGACATGTTCTAAAGATATATATATATATTCGACATAGATCTGTGTAGGAAGAATTTTTCGAAGCTGTGTCCGCCAGGCACGATGTTCTTTTCCTTGCAGCCCCAACTATGCGATGGGATTAAGGACATCAGGACATGGACAAGAATACGAATCAATCAATAAATATAAATACAATAGAACCTGAATACGCTGACAGTGTAATCCTTTTTGACAGAAGAAATGAAAGAAATACTAGACAAAGTGTCAGTGTTGAAAAATTAGACTTAAACTCAGCGCAAAAAAAGTTTTTTTCATCTTATAATATGAGGAAGTGCCAGACTTTAATATCTTGGGTCCACTCTAATAGCAAACAGCCAAGGGAAATTAACGTTCTTAGCGAACTTTCTGCGGAAATACCGCAAAATGCCATAAAATGAAACGCATTTGCACAACTGCAGTATCATTTTATTATATACGATCTTACATACGATTATTTTTATTAGCGAAATATAACCAAAGAGAATGAACGAAACCACCAATCTCTGCTCAAATACGGAATATTGCCTAACGTGGTTAGGTCATGTTCGCCGTTCAATGAAAAAATTGTCACAAATCTTGTTAAGCCATGGCTATATAGCGTCAGAAGCGAGGAGGACCAGTCGATATTTGATTCAATACAGTTAGAAAAGAGATTTTGAATATATGAGTGGCCTTGCGATATATAAGCTCAGAGGGACGGAAAAACAAATGGCGCAGATAGAGATGGCCTAATCAATAATGGTGAGAGTTGTTAGGAAATTTTTTAAATAATTTTTTACGCAAAAAAATGATCCATCTAATCACAATTTATGATAATAATTAGTTAAGTTATTAGCTGCCACGATATCTACCGCATTCTGATTACATAAAAAACCTAATATTTAGTGATGCCGAAATTGACGCATTTTTTCGTAAGAAAAAATTTGTAAGAATTAAAAAAGTGTAAAAAAGTGTAAATATAAAAGAAACTAAAAGAAACTGCTAAAAAGAATTGAAACCTATAACCTACTTCACCCGCTGTCTTTGTACTGTTCGATTATAGTTCGAAGGTGAAGGTGAGATTTCACTGAATCGTCGATTATCAAATGATGGATAAAATGCAGGATTTTCTGATGAATGATGAGGATAAAAATTCCTATTAAACTCTCTGAAATGTCCTCGAGAGAACTCATCATTTCGCCAACTATCTTCTCGAAATTCGGGAAATGGTGAAGTCATCGGAGGTCGATTATAATAACGGTCATCATCCATCCAACAATTAGAATATTCATTAAAATAATTGCCAAATCCATCAGTACGATAATTATTAAAATCATTAAACCGATTATTAAATCGCCCATTTTCTTGCCATGAAGCTGTAATAATTAAAAATTAAATACATTTAGACAAAACAAAAAACATATAAAAATTAAAAAAAAACTAATTAAGAAGGAAGGTTTATATTTAAAATATATTTTTTCATATTTACAGTTATTACATTTTTATTATATTACATTATATTTATTACATTTTTATATTTATATATATTTATTTTTTTATTATATTCATAATTATATATTTTCATATTTCAAAATATAATATTTCTTTTAGAATAAAACTATGGAAAAACTGCCAAGAAGAAAAATTTCTGGGTTTCAAACTTTTTGAATTTTATATTTTTCTAAAGTGAAATAGAAATTATAAAATTAAAAGAAACGAAATTTTTGAAGATTTAATTCGAATAAATTAGAAATTCTTTAAAAATTTTAATATGAATAAACAATTCAATTATAATTAATGAATGAATTTTTAAATTGAAAAAAAAAATACTTCCACCTCTGGAGAAATTCTTTCTTGAATTTCCATTGTGTGGAAAATTTCGAAAATTATCGAAATTTGATTTATCTATATTATACGGCGAAAAATTGTTTTTATTCATTTATATAGTTAATTAATCACTGAAAAAAAAGCTTAAGAAAATATATCAAAAATCGGACTAAATATGGCACAAAAAGCAGCCGCAGTTATTTTTGGAAAGCTAGCAACTGCCGCGAATATTGCAAATAGATGAACCAGTAGTATGAACGGCGTGAAGAGAAGAATGGCGAGTAGGAAAGGAGAACAGAGCACTTGGATGGATTCTTATGAGCCGATGCTGATTGAAAACATGCTCATTTGCCTTCCCCATACCCTTTCCAACATCACTGGAGTCCCTTCCTTCCTTTCCTATCCCACGCAACCACCCCATTGCTTCAACAACTTCACCCGTCGAACCCTTTTTCAACCTCTACATTTTTCCACGATTTTCCAAAAAAACTGATAAAAATACAGTAATTTACAGGAAAGGATTAGAAAATCTGCTCATGAGCCGAATCAATCTCTTGCAGCTCTACAACCTACAAGTATTGTGTCGAATTTTGTCGAAATCAAGGTGCCACTCGGCTCTTACTCCCTGAGAGAGCTAACTTATGTTGAAAAATCCTAGCGGTGCTGGCAGTAGTACCACTTTTCTTGCCAAATGTCTCCTTGGCCAAAATTCCTAACGGCGAAATAAGCTCAACGAGAAATATCGAATATCAGCCACTTTCTTTTTATTTATTTTATCATATCGTATTATTTTATTCAATTTCTTTTTTTTATCAACAGAGTCAGTGAGCGTTTTCAGATTTCGATTTGAGCATAATCTCATATTTTATCACTTTTCCACCTATCAAACCGTATGAACTTCATGAAATAAAGTGGAATAATATTGGGTCGATTCCGGATCTCAGGATCAATGTTTAAAAGTTTTTTCGTCTTCTATATACTTATATAAAAGAAGCTAATAACCTCTTTTTATCAATCCATTGCCGATTGAAGGAGTATTCGGTCTCAAATATCTCGGATTCGCTCTAATCCCAAACTGCCAAGCGAAAGATGAAGTTACAACCTGGATGAACGTTGGCTAGAACTGCTTTTTTCCGGAATCACTGTAAAAGTGAAAGAACGCGTCGTCACAAAGCGTCGCCTTCACCACAAAAGTTGACATATATTTCGTTACTTGCTAAACCCTGCGATAGATGGCTTCAAAAGGAAGACTGATTCGTTAGGAGATTTTGAACATATAGGTGGACCATAACATATGGACTTAGACGATGGAAAAAGGATTGATTTCTGTTATTGTCAACGATGCCATCGGATCGAACAGCTTGGAGATATCTTAGCGGAGGCATCTTAAGCAGTAATGGTGAGAGCTGTCAGAAGAAGTAGAAGAATCAGTTCGAAGGAAATTTTGCTTAACCGACAATAAGGAGATATTTGATCGACAAAATACCAGGAAATATTCGAAAACTGACGATTTTGTACCAACTAATCATATCGCTTTTATACCAACCATTATATATTTAGATTAAACGTTGTACGAACAATGGTAAATATCAACCTAATCCAAATATTTCAGAATGTCAGATTAAAAATTTGAAACTATTCATTTTGGTATGATATTGGTGTCATTCGTGGTACACTAATATGCAAACATTCATCGGTGCAACACCATGCGAAACAGTAAAATTAAGGCATTCTCGAGGTCCCTATCTGCCAACTTAAACTTCGCGATTCTCTTTCCCGAGCTGCTCTCTTGTTCGACGAGCACATAAAGTTCCAAGTGCCAAAAATCTTATCTTTCTACGTGTGACTGCGATAAGAAATTTGTTAATTTGCTCGAAAAGACATGAAAACGCTTATGTGATACGAAATAAGGAAGAAAAATACTCGACTCTGAAACCGAACGAAAGCCAAATAAATGATAACGCCAGTGCACTATCGACCATCGTGCACGCTAGAATCACCTTGCATTACTGCACGTTTACGATCACTAACACCTTTTTTTTAACGTTCCCTTTTCGCCTCGTGAAATGCACATTTAAACGAGGTGAATTCAACATATTTATACACTCGTAGCAAGAGAAGTGCTATTAGGGATAGAATGACTCAGTGGTTAGTCGCTCGGAGCGCCGATGCTGAGGTTCTACTCCCAGCAGAAGTAAACATCCAAAAATCCGGGTGATGATAGCAACTCGCCTATATACTTCGATCGCCAGTGGACTCCCTGGCACATTTGTCCAATGCGACAAGTCAGCGGAACGAATTTAGCCAGTAATGGTGAGGACTCATAAAAAAAGAGAAGTGCACTAAAACTGGTGTTGCAAACATTCTTGCAAACTTTCAAATCTGCCATCTTTGTGTCGTAATTTGGGTCGACCAATGATTTTCCTCTTTTAGTACTGCACTATGCTTTTTGCACTGGTTGGTGCATTGCAAAAATTGCACAAATAACATTTGCACAATATACATTAACATTTTATAATAAATGAAATTCGCCTAGGAATTGAAAAAAAAAAATTGAAGTACAAAGGGACAGAAAATTTTATTTATTTATTGAATCATTTGTTTTAATAAAAATAAAAAAAATTTGTGTTTTTAGTATTCAAAAACTATATTTCAAAATTTTATTTTACATTATTTTTAAATTTTCAACAATTCAATTTTAAATAATTCAAAACTAAGAAAGTTAAAGTGAGAATAAATTAATTTAATTGAAATTTTAATTTTAATTTTTTATGTAAAATTTTATTTCAACAATACAATAATTATAATAATTATAATAATAATTTTATTTCAATAATACAAATATTGCAAATATTGCAAATTACAATAATAAAATTTATAAATCCAGAAATACCAAACAACAAACGATTAACTAATATTATAATAACTAATCTTATGTCAAATTTGTCATAAATATTCTTAAAATTTTGTTAAATTGTGAAATATCAATGAAAAAAACAACTGTCGAGTAATATTTTGTGATAAACAAATAATAAATAAAAAATATTGAAAAAATTTTTTATTTAAAATTTTTTTGTATTTTTTAAAATAATTTTATTTAATTTTTAACATAAATTAATATAAAATAAATTTTAATTAAAATCGTTTTAAATAAATTGAAATGGGCAAATATAATTAAAGCGATCGTTTTTGTTGTACGAATCCACTTAACCTTACTTAGTTGTTTGCCAAGCAATATTATTTCTTTCATTACACAAGTTATTATTAGTGGACATTTAGTGAATACGACTAGCCTCATTCCTTATAATATTTGGTGAATTCCTGCTTCATTCCTTATTAGAAGAACATTTATTAGCGAATATAAATTCGGTAAACGATATTTGACATTTGATATGATAATTGATTTTATCATTTTTTGGTTAATTTTAAAATTGGAATGGACAAAACAAGAACGTATCGAATGTATGGTTGTTTTAATTCAGATTATTAATTTTTAAATAAATAAAAATTATTTCATTTGTTAAAATTTATTTAATTGATTAATTCGAAAAAAATGCGGAACTAATTTGTGAGAAGTGTAGAATGCAAAAACTAAATCTAATTTTAATTCTAATAGATAAATTCAAGATTTTTAAGATCTTTGTTCTACTGGTGAAGTACCATTTTTGGAAGAAATTACTGGTCGCGCTCGTCCATGTTCTTCGCGTGTCCGTTGTCCTATAGGCTATTATTGTAATATTAATAAAATTTGCTGTGGCACGCCTGGAACATGTCCAGGCAATCAAAAAATTGCGATCGATAAAGCAGGTTCATTTAAGAAGCTGTGGATTTCCAAAATATGTAATAAAATCTTGGAGAGTGTTTAGATATAACTGGGTTTGAGAGGATGATAAACCAACATGGAAGAAGTGGGGTGATAAAGCGGTGCAAAGACCGAGATTTCAATCTATGATTGCAATATGCAATTTAAATATCACCTGTTGTATGCCGAGCAACAGAGTGTGCACGGTTTGCACATAATCCGCAACTGTCTTCGAAATGTTTGCACATATCTTCGCAGCATTTGCAACGCACTTCATAAACTTTGCACTCGTGTTCATAGCGTTTACAACGCATTTCATAACTGTTGCATATAATTTTATATTTTATAAAATTATAAAAATAAACTGAGACGCCAGAAAACAATTTTTTTAAACAGTGCTTTGGAGTTTTTTGATGCATACATATGTATCCTTTTCAAGGACAGAACATTGCTGGTTGAATTTAATCCGCTGGCTTGTCGAACTAAAAAAATTTTTGCCAGGGAGTGGTGATAGAAATATAGGTGAGTCGCCAGTATCACCTGGATTTTTAAGGGCAGGGCTAGTCTGCAGGAAATAGAGCCTCAGCATCGGCGCTCCGAACTGAGCTCACTCACCAAGCCGTTCTACACTCAAATCTCCGTGTTTATGAAAAAATCACAGAAATATAAGTAAATGCCATTTAAATGTGGGAAATCATCATTCGCATAAAAATTAAGCATAAGCATTTGTTATTTTTTTCAACATTTAAATGTGTTTAGACGTAAATTAATGTATTGTCGAAATGCTTTGTTTCTATGAATTTGTGCCACTTGTGAATGGTACTGAAGTACCACAATTCGACTTCACTTAGATGACAATTCGCGGAGACTGATTTGCTCCGAGGCGAATCCAAAAAAGATAGAACTTCGAATAAAGTATGTGTAGAATTAAGCAGACAAAGGAATAGGCTCAATGAGGACGGAATTCAGCCCTGAAGACAAGAAGAGCAATTTTAGAAATCCAAGAAACTTTGGAAATTTTGGAAATTGCTTGATTTTGGAAATTACTCATCACCGCTAAAGAAATGTCTATAAATATTATGAAAACAATTGCATTACCAAATTATTTGATAAATTCTAAAACTCTTTTGGGTATATATCAAGAAGAAAGGCAACCTCCAATAGTCTCGACTTCTTATAATGAGACGACACCTTTCAGTATGCAAACTTATAGTCTGGAAGAAACCTTCTGAAATATTGTTTTGGCCCTTCAGAATGTATGAATATTTTTTTTCATACCAGTTAATTCATATCATATCTGAAGAATTATACCATTGATAATATCTGAAGAATTCAGATCGCCTTCTCCAGAACTTTTATTGACTCCATGATTTTGGATAATAAAAAATATTCCAAACTAGAACGCGTTCAAAGGTTCGTAATTGCAAAGATATGACTGGGAATTTCAGTCATTTTCAGGACAGTGAACAGCGTTTAAGTCCATGGCTCTTGAGGCGATCATATCCCACTCTCTCGCATCTTTAATTAAGTGAGCTTTCTCGGTGAGATCCTCTTAATGGGAATGTAAATATGAATAGCCTTTCCTTTAGAGCAGGCGTAAATCACCTCATCAGTAGACATGCCATCAAGGTTGTTCCAACGAGCATCGACTCCCAATCGGTATCTTCGAGAACAATCCATCTTAACCATTTTAACTCGTCTAAACTCTACGAACTTTAAGGATTTTCTCCGAGACCATTTGTTGCATCAAACTCGTGCACCTGAAAATCCTTTTGCCAGTAACATCTCCTCGCTCTTCTTCTCCCTTAACTCACTCAGACCGCTAATGATCCTTAAACTGTCCAACTTTATTCTCCTGCTTTATCATCCATTTCCTCTTTCTTGAGGCCTATTGCCTCGCTTCAAGATCCTATTATAATTATTATGTGAATAACGCAATCAAATGAGGTCTTCACAAATTGTTTTGGATTACGATTTTGGTAAATTTAGACTTGAAACTGTTCAATCCTATAGGAGAATTTCGTCATAGATTTTGCAGGTCGGATACATGTATGTTCCTTGGCTGGTGAATCGTGCCCATTATCATCTATTTGCCAATCTTCATCGACTATATCTCAACATCTTTGTTGCAATCCAGAAAATTTTACTTGTGCAGGCGGGAATACACCATATCCAAATTCAGTCGATCCTCTAGAATGTGATCCACTAGAATCAGTCAATTCATGTCCTCTAGGAAAGTGTTTGTTGAGGTTTTATCTTATTTATTATTAGTTAGATAGTTAATTTGTAATATTGCCGTTAAATAATCTATGCATAGAGTAATTAGAAGAAAATCACTTGCTTCGACTGCGTATAAGCATAACTTGGATATTTGTACTTTGATAGGAACAAAATGAAATGCTGGTGGTAGGTGAAGTTTGCCTCAACTTCTGCCCACAAATTTGCAGCTAACCTAGTTGGATTTAGGCTTAGGCTGCTACATTATAAATATTAACTATTAACAAATAAGATATAGCCACGCCGCTCATGATAAAATGGTAGATTCCTATAACTTTGGTAATAATTCCTTATAATACTTTATGGCTTATCCTATCGCTGTACCATACTGATAGATACTTTTAGCGACACAACTGATAAGTATATTTGCTGCATAACTCGGCGTTTTCAACAAATAAAGAATCATTGTCCGCAAGGTTGGATTCCAGATATATCATCGTCTACTAAGGTAATTTTTCCGAAATACGATAACGTAGAGATGTAGAGACTTTGGCTATATTAATATTAATATCATCAACGCACCATCTCAAGTTTGCTACAGTATTGCAATCCATCGCAACCCGAAACATGTTCAATGAATGCGGACTGCTTGCAATCAGTCGCAGTTCTGGATAAATATGTATGTTGCTTGGAAGGTAAAAAAATTCCAATTATTTATTCAACTCGATTAGGTGTTAGAAAATGCATGCAAAGAATATATAGTTCTATAGCTAAATAGAGAAAAAGCCAGTGGAACCCCGAACTTGCAACCTGTGATGAACATTAATTCCCTCAGCACTGTCGATCCATTCCTGTCGACGAGCAACAATCCTCAATTCTTTTGTTATACCAAAAATGTTTTGCCATTCAACTTCTTTTTTTTATTTCTTTTCTTTCAATACTTTGTTTTTTTTTTAAATTATTGAATATTTTGAAGGAAATTTAATTTTCTTTTCCTTTATCTCCTTATGGAGATTGGGGCGAACTTTAACTAATTTAACTAATTTATGCAATAATTCTTTAAAATATCCATTTGATTTTCGATGTGGTTGCGATTTCTAAGAATTCGCCAACTTGCGGTAATGCGATTCCCGAAATTTTATCAAATGGTAAAAAACGATTATGCACGCTGGGAAATTCGTTGTGTTCATCTGGGTAAATGCAATTTTAATTCAGCCAAAATAAATTAAATAAAAGCTTAACAATTAACGATAAAAGTATTCATTGATGGACGAAGCGAATTTCTAAATTATCTTTCCGTAAGCTTCAGTAGGCAAACAATGCAAAAGCAAATTAATTCAAATGTTTGATGGATTTTCATGATGAATAATTTTGAAGTCGTTGAAATATTTGCTCGGAAACAATCACTATTTCCAAGTGATTTTATGGCTAAAGAGAGAATTTCGCAATTTGGAACTTTTTACTTTTTTAATTGATTCAGCATGAAAGTAATTTAAGACGTTTTGCAGATATGAGTGCACACGAGCTTCGAATAATCCGTCGATTCATCTGTGTTGCTCGTTAATGAAACAGCTAAATGCCATGAACGGTTCACCTTCGTGTCCTGGAAATGAGCATCTTCACATGGTTGTCGTGGAAATTTGATGCTTATAATTTATTTGTTTTATGAAACCTTGAATTTCCTATAAGTGAAATTCCCCATCAATCCTTAGCTGAATGAATCCTACAATAAAAGCAATTTGTTTATAGGAAGGAGAAAGACCAATGTATTGTAGTCCAACTCATCCAGCTTCATGTCCAGTAGGTTATCGATGCAAAACAGCGGTCAATGAGCCGGACACTTTCGTTTGTTGCTCGATGGATTTGCCGGAGACATGTCCACAAAATTTTATTCCAGTTTTTGACAATGTTGGTATGCAGGTATTATAATCATTTTCTGATATTTGACGCCAGCAGTTCATATATAGTTTTCTTATACAGTCAAGTATTCAGTTTTTCCTATACTTATACAGTTAAATTGTATATATTTTCTCTATAAAAGACACGTTGCTCACCGAACAACCCCACTACGTGTCCTGGCGGATCTATTTGTGTCGAATCACGGGTTGCTCGCAATATGTTCGTTTGTTGTCGCCGTGCAGAATCACCTATCGTCTGTCCGAATAACCAAGAGCCATTGCTATTTCCAAATGGAAAAGTAGAGACTTGTTCAGGAGCAGGAGCTGTATGCAGTAAGGTCTAGTCTTTTGCATATTCTCAAAAAATTTGCATGGATAAGGACGGTTTCACAAAAAATTCTGCATAATAATTTCCGGGGGTACAAAAATATGAAAGTCCTATGGGATGGAATCAATTGTATTTTATGTTTAGGCAGGATATACTTGTGAAGTATCGCTAGCAATGTCTTCATGGATTTGCTGTGCTCACAAAGCAATTGCAGCGACATGCTTTGATGGAAGGGAGACATTTTATCAAATTCAAGGTTTTCTTCATACAATACAAAATAATTTATATATGGTCTTCGAAAATATTTCTCAAAATTTAACCGCTCATTAAGTGAATAAAGTTAATAAAGGTTGTTTTATTAACCGCCTTAACCTACTTTTGACCATAGTTAATAATCATTTTCTTAAAGATTTAAACATCAAATATCATTTTAGATCAAACGTTCAGTTGTCAAGCAGGAAAATATCCATCCGGATGTCCAGTAAACTACGAATGTGCACCATCTAATGTTAATGGGATTTCCGTTTGCTGCAAGATTGAGGGCACATCATCGATTGCACCGTTCAGTTCCACTACATTGTTCCCAGTCACATTCGGTTGTCCTATAGGATGGAACCCTTATCGAAATGAAATCGATAGCAAATTTCATTTTTGCCGAAATGTTCTTGACAATAAGTAATATAATTTCTTTTATATTATTTATATAAATCCGGATTTCTATTTCCGAGATTTAGGCGATTATTCGAAATATTCACCGCAGTAATTTCCCTTCAATTATAAATAGTGAATGCCTTGAATTCATTGCTTAACTTTAATAAATAAATAATATTTAATAAATAAATAAAACAAATTCAAATTTTATAAAATAAATTTTACTAATTTTTTGATCAATTTTTAAAATTTTCAAATTATTGGTTCATATTGATAAATCGTATTATTTAAGCTGTCCAACCGGATTTTCGTGCACTCAGTCAACTCAAGTGGGAATATTTATATGTTGTCGATTCGGAGCCACTTTAAATTGCGCACCCGGTTTTCGAACTCTACTTTCGAATAATCACCCGAGACTTTGCAATAATGTTCAGGCGAATATATGCCCGACGGGATACACCTGCATGCGGTCCACTGTCGTATGTTTTCTTAAGTTTTTGCGAGATAATGCGAGATACCAGGCAAAACTAATTTTTATATATTTAAAACGAATAGCATTTCCTAATTCGAATTTATTATTTCCACTTTTATGTTTTAAAAATTAAATTAAATGCCAAAATTTCAAATTCTTTTTTCGTTTCTCAACTATTCGCATTTTTTTTTTTTTCATAATTTGATCGAAATTATTGATGAAGAAAAGTAAGGGACCGAAAATAATATTATTGCCATTAGAAGAAAAAGGTTATTAATTAAGATCTTTCCCACTTCTTAGAAACAATTTGCATGAGCCTAATGGGTTTATTTATTTATGACGTTCATCTCCTGTAATTTCGCATTTTTGATCTTTGGAAAATGCCTCTTTCCTCTGCATTCTAATTATTTTGGATAGACAATATTTAATTTGTATATTACCAGCAAGTAAAACTGCAGGCAAATATAAATATTTGTTGTGGTTATATGCTAGCACGCGAGCAACCACTATTTTTGAATGATAAACAACCGCTATGTCTTGCTGATAATTCGTCTCCAGTGATGAAAGGCGATGAACCAAAACGGTGTCCAGAACCTGGCAAAGTCTTTGGATGTCCGCCAAGATTTATGTGCACATTATCCACCAGTATTGGAATCAATGTTTGCTGCAGATCAACTCCTATTAAGTTCGCAAATTCTGATAATCTCAATTTTTAACGATCATGCAACATAATTTAATTTTAAATGAATCGGAAATTTCTAAAATATATGTATATATAAAACGGTTAAAATTAAAATCTTTAGTAAACGGTACCAATCGGACCATTCGCTGGATCTCGTGTGTGGTACAAATGCTATAGCTTACAAACAGAACGGTCGACCGGTCGAATGTTCTTCCACAGATCTTCTATGCCCCGAGGTTAATCTACGAGATATTTTTTAGACGAGATGTTCCATTTCTCAGATTTCAATGTTTAACACTTTATAATTTAACGAATACCAAGCAAAGAAAAAAGCATATAAAACAGAATGGACTTTTCAGATTTAAATCGAAAATCGTCGAGAGATTTCAAAATAATATATTTATTTCAATTTATTTATTACTAGCTATGGACTTATTTCAGACGTTCCAGTGTCGACCATCACTAACCAATACAAAAATGTACTGTTGTCAGGAACCTATCTGCCCGTCTGGATTATTTCCTAAAAACATAAGAAAATGTAGTTCAGACTGGCAGTGCCCGATAAATCATCAGTGTATCAATTCGAGGAATATTGAAGGTTAATAATCGGCAAAATTCCAGTTTATGCATGAACGAATGGTTTTTGCCCCTACAAAAATCTAATTTATATACATTTATACATTTTTCTATCCTAAAAGCTCTCACTATAGCTAGTTAGGCTCGTTCCGCTGGCTTGTCGAACGAGACAACCAGAGAATTATTCAACGATAAAAGCACAAATGAGTCGCCATATAATACAATTCAAATTTTTTTCAAAAATATAGGATATCGAATATGTTGCCCATTAGCAAAGAAATGGACTCGATGCCTGGGACGTGCGACTAAACTTTTTGGAGATGCGGCAGTTGCATGCAATCCAGATTCGTCATGCCCCATGGGTTACCAGTGCTCAAATTTTACATCAACACTAGAACATGTGTGTTGTGAAGAAGCATCTCGTAGGACATTAATATGCCCCCAAAATAGGTCCCTTATTTTACTTCATTACTCGTTTATTTACTCGTTTCATGGAGGTTTAATTCTGCATTCTGGTGGTTCAGGCTTAACTCAGGGCCAAGTTTTGGTTTGCTTTCAGTTAAGAGAAATTTCATTAACAATAAAATCTCTTATTCTAGTTATTGCTGAGCCAGTTAGAGATTAGAGATGTTGACTATCAACCATTACTAGATAGATAAGAATAGGCAAATAAGAAATGGATCTTTAGTTCTGGGTAATTTGCTAAAACTGAACCAAAATTGTAATAATTATTGGTTAAAATTTTAGAGAACCATACCGAAAACCTGGCGACGATTCATTGCTATTCTGCAATTCGATAGATTCAGTGTGTCCGAAAAATTATGTTTGCAAAAAAATGGTCAATTCAAACAAATCTCTGTGTTGTTCAGCAATCGCATTCTGTTTATCAGGCTCACCTCTTATCGACATTACAACTAATCAAGCCAAAAGGTAAAGATTTACATTTGGACTTGGCCATATTTCTTAGGCCAATCAACTAGCCAGCCAAATACTGTCTGCGCATACCCAGTCAAAATTAATTTTCATCAAATTTCCTAAAATATTTTCAACAATTTACTATTTTTATTATTTTTCCAAACATTACGAAAGCATTTTTCGTTTTTAAGATGTTTTCACGATTCACTGACTGGTAATAATGAAGCTGATTCAGTTGATTGTTTAAACGGTTTTAAGTGCAAGGAGTCCACCGTATCACCACTTAATGTTTGCTGCAGATAAACGTTAAATTTATGGTGCTTAAAAGACTTTTGCCAACAGTTTTTTTTTAAATGTATATATTTCGACAATTTTTTTATAATAATTATTCAGCTTACATATTGGAACTCACAATCATTACAATATATACCCGTAATTTTCCAAGATTTTTAATCAGATATTTTATTTTTTGATAAATATCCGAATAAATTTTAAAACTGATTGGGAATTTATATATCTATTTTTTTGCCTATTAATTTTATCTCAAATCAATTTTTCATTAAAAGAAACCAAATTATTAAGTCCTTCAATTCATTCATAAGTTTTCTAAATATCTTTTAAGAAACTACGAAAGTTTAATAACTACAATAACCACAATAACAAAACCGTCAAAAACTTTTTTAAAATCAACCTATTCTAAAAATATTCTAAAAAAGAAAGCCCAATAAATTTCTATGAAAGCATCGCAGTAATTACCATTGTGGTTGGAAATAAACAACAAATAAAAAACAATTTGAAAAAAAACAAATAAAATAAAAAGAAAAGCTAATGAATAAATATGAAATTAATAAGAACCGAATGAATCAAGCAATTAGATCATGAGCAATGAGCATAAGCAATCTATAAGATGAAAGAAAAGAATCAATTCTAGGAAAAAACATGGAAATTATTCGAGAATGCCTGAAATTGACCATATTTTAATTTCTATTCAACTTTTTTGTTTTAAAACCATAGAATTATTTAAATTATTTAAATATGGCCGTCATAGCAGCCATAATTTTAACGACGGATTCTTCCGTTAGATCACTAGAAAACATTCATATTTAATGTAAAAAAAGAAACAATGAATAACCTGAGAAAATTGTTAGTTTACCTGATTCACTTTTTGTTTTACTATGGTTAAATGCTTCTAACATACTTTGCTTATATGACTTTGATAGCCCTGATTCCCAGGTGCATAAGACTTGTAAATCCTGCAAAACGAAATATATAAAATCGTTCAAAAAAAAAACTGGAGTTCAAATGCCGATGAATATATTGAAAATTAAAACAATTTTTCTTCATTCTCGATTATTCTCGTACGATTAAAGATAAATTTAATAAAAACGCATACACTTTTCGTACATTTAACAATTCGAATAGCCTTTTCCAGATCCATTTTTTCAATATTGAACTGGAAAAACAGCTTCGTTTTACTTAACCAATATTCCCGAGTGTTCTTGATAATAACTTCTTGAGCACATTTGCTGAGATCTTTATCTGAATTGTTTCTTTATCTATAGCGATTTTAAGGAATGATGGAATATAACAAACTATATTCTAAAAGATTTTATCAATTTTTATCAACATTTTTTTTCTCTTATGATCAACGTTAAAATAAAATACCTAAAAGTATATCCTTATATCGTGAAACAACAGTTGGAAATTCGGATCTCAATAAATAACTATTTGGATAAACAAAATTAGTAAAAATACATGATTCAATATCACGCAACAATTGCTGATTATTATAAGTCCTTGTGTTAACATAAAAATCGTATTTGAACTGAAATAACTAAACTTTATTTAAATCAAAAATTACTTATTTATTTAGAAAAGAAACAAATAGAAGTGAAAATAAATAGAAAAGAAATAAATAAATAAATGAATTTAATGATTGTAGGAGCCTATTTCAAGGAGCTAAGGGTAATCCTGTCGACAAAATATTTTGGCGCTAAATCATTCTTTCGACCAGAAGATTGTAGCCGAATTTTTCTCTTCTTATGACTTTTTGAAATTGCCATATTGAATTTAAAATTGCTAGATTTCATTTCCCTCTCCCCCTTCCCCCCTCCCCCCTCAAATGATGATAATTCCTGGCTATTTTCAACTTATTTACTTTTTGTGAAATATGCGACCATTAATGAACTAATCATCGTCGAAATATTTCAAAGGGAAATAAGGAATTTGTACGGAAAATAATGAAAGCAACGATGAAAAATGGCTATGCATAGTTTTTACATGTAGCAGACTCAAACACAATAAGAAAATACATGTACCAAACACAATAAGCAACAGGATAGAAAAACAGATGTTGGTTCACATTATCCCTCTGGGAGGCGTGTGTTTAGCTCCTGCTCTAAACCAAATCAAGTGCAGCTGATTAGCCATTTTTGATTCGCTGAGTAAAATTTTCTAATTATACAAAAGTCATCTAGCGAGAAATGGTGAGTGCTAGCACTGAATTACTTAAACTGAGCTTCAGAGAAATTTTTTTCTTATCGAAATTTACAATGAACTGATTGGATATTCTTTCTAGCTCTGGATCTATAATTAGACGACCATGAAATAATTTCAAGCTCATTTTTCGGCGTATATTTTTTTTAGACTTTTAGACTTTAGACTTTTTATTTTTAGACTTTTAAAATCGCATTAGATTATATTAATTTATTTATTTGTTGATTGCAGAATTTCGTTGTTTAAACCTTTCAGTTTCTTATGACTTAAAGAAAACAAAAGAACATCTAATAATTTTTCCAAAACCCAGACAAAACATAATCTTCACAATTAAATTAATCATGTGATAGCGCCAAAAGATGCATCGTCACAACAGATAATATAAAGAACCAAAAAAAAAGATTAGGGCGAACCTTGTCCGCTTCTCCGCTTTTGCTTTCATTCAATGAATCTGATTCATATTCCTCAAAAGAAGACAAATCTGGAGAAAATTCACCATTTAAGCCATTTTTAAATACTTCACCATTCATATAACCAGGCGTTGATATGGAAACGGATACAAAACCATTTTGTTGTGGCAAATACATATCAAAAGGACAAGAACATAGATTAAATCTAAAAATATATTAAAAGAAAGAATATAGAATCTTCTTGGACGATTTTCAATTTTCAATTACCTATAGCATTCATTGTAGAGAGTGCAATAACCCAATCGAACGCACCCAAAAGGCAAGAGATTCGCTATTGCTAACAGAAAATGATCTGCTAGTTTTCGATTATCACACTTTAAAATAATCTGAAATTATTTCAATGTACTTATTTTTTGCATATTTTGGCATTATTTATTTATAAATTAATCTGATGAATTATTAGAATCCTTCTGAAAATTAAAAAATTGGAGTAATTTTTCCAACAAATATAAAGAAAAAAATCCAAAAAGACATAGTGGTAAAGTATAATAGTGAAAATTTCCAATCTTACTAACAAATGATACAAATAGTGAAACAAATAATGAACATACCAATCCACCAATTACAACCTGAGTCAGTAAAAATTTCAAGAAATCATTTTTCGCTTCAGTTCCCAGTTCATAAATCTTCTTAGCCAAAGTTTTCAATGCATCAAAATATAATAAATTTTCTCTGGCATTAGAAGTATATAATAATAGATTCTCCTTTTTTACTTCGTCCATTTTCATTTCCATTTCAACAAGTGTATCTTCATTCGGCAAGCCTTCCATAATATTTTCGATGCAAAGACAAGTTTGCATCCGCAGAATCCAAGAGATTTGCCTTAATTTTGAAAAAAACTAACAAATAAGCTTTGAAAAAGGATAAAGAAACTTGCATATTTCACAAATTATTAAATATCTTAAAATTATTAAAATTATTATTAAATATCAAATACTTATGCAATTTCGTGAAAACTGCCGGACATCCACTAATTGTCGTAAGATTCCTAGCTGAACCAGAGAATTTCAAGTCAGGAAACTGCTTTTCAAGCAAATTTGCAGGAGGATGGGATGACCGTGTGGTAGGGGCATTCTTCAAACATTCCGACTGATTTTGTTCTTCAATAAAAACTTCGCGACATTTTGTCTGAAAAACATTTATCTACTAGAATGAGGGATTCAAATGAACTTTTCGATCAAGTCTTTTAAGGATAAAGAAAAATTGATCCCCAGCAACCACGCAGATTGTACTTTTGATGACAGGCATTCTTTAGTCAAAGAAAATGAATTTGACAGCATTGAAAACATGAAATATAAAATAAAAATAAAAATGTAAGTGAATATTATATGTAATCCAGGAAAAATAAAAACCCGTCTCTTTCCAAAACTGACTAAAACTAAAATTCATTGCTGAAAACTCCACTGAATAAAATTTTGTGCTCCCTCCGCTCCAAATTCAGTTTTTAGAGTCGTCGCCACCATTCATGATTTTAACTTCATTTAGCAATATTTTTTAAAATTTTGTATAATCCTACAAACTTGTGAAACAGCTATAAAACAATATCGCCATCATTTTTAAAAAGATTTTCTCAAACTCTTTTATATATCACTTCCATCTCTTATATACTAAGTTATTGCACTATTCTTATAAAATATTAGTTCTATCAAGATACCCTAGCATACCACGACATATATAGTAGAGTGAAAAGGTGAAAAGACTCTAGTATAAGTCGTATTTTATCCCATTAATATTTTTCATTCATTTCACAATACCATCAAAATTTTCATTTCTGCAAAATTCTTTGATTATCCCAAAAAGTGCACAGTTTGTAAAAACACTCCCAAACTCTGTTAAATAATTCTTTGTAAATATTCTTGATAAATATTCTTTTTTCATTCTCAAAAGCCCACTTAGAACGATCATAAAGAATCAACCACAAGAGATTTAGAGGCATGAAAGGCGACTGTTAATGGAATAAGAAGGGTTTTGAGAAAATACCAATTTTAAGTCACCTCTTTTTTACTTGCAACAATAATTTTCGATAATTGTTTGTGTCTTCACATCAATTCTTTTCTAAAATGATGGAAAAAAGCCAGAAAATTACCTGCAAATCTTCAATAATCGCTGTGAAAGCAGATACGAAAAAATCATAATTACTGGTTAGTACAAGCTTATCCATTGAAAAAGCAATTAAAGAAAATAAGCGCTGAAGACCACGTGCTTTACTGTCACGGAGCCTGAAAAAAAAGAAAAAAAATGTGAAAAACAAAACGAGAAAAAAATTTGGATAAATGCTAATGGTGAACTACCGTACCTAAATGTGTATGAAAGGGAATATCCATATTCGTCATCACCAAATATAACAACGCCATCCTTTTCGGCACTATTTCTAGCCTCAAACCAGGCATCTTTTACCGGTGATGGAAGTGATGTATCATGTGAATCGGAAAATTGAGAACAAGAATGCTTATTCTTTTTACTGGATTTGTTGATATTTAAAGTCGAAACAGATATTTCGCAGCTCAAAGATCGCAAACAAGCATTTTTCAACAAATTATATACACGATCGTTCAATGCAGCCTTAATAAAAAAGTTGAAGAATTAACGAAAATCAAAAGGTTAAAGGTTTTAAATTTAAACCAATTCTCAAAAAGTTCAAAAAATTCAAAATTTTAGTGGTCAGTGATTTTCGTTGTACTGCTTAAATATAAATATAAATATACAAATATATAATGCAAAATAATTCATGCAAAATTCATGCCAAATAATACCTTTCATTTTCAAAAACTAACTAAAAAATTTTATATAAAATTTTCCAAGAAAGCAAGTAAAATCTAATAAAAATCTAACAAATTATAACAAGTTTTTTATTGGAAAAGTACCATAAAAAATGCCATAAATGAATAAAAAATTTATTGAGAAAAGATAATAAAAGAATTAAAGAGTAATTTAATTACCTGTGAACTGATATAACTGCATTTGTTATCACTAGAAATAAGACCTTTTCCATCAAGAAATGAAGAACATGCTAAACAACGAGCCTCATCATCAATGTGATCATAATCCGGATCTGAAATTTAGTATGGATAATTGAAGGCTAATATTTTACTGAATAAATAAACTAGAAAATCCTGAAATAATATAAAATAAAATAATTATATCAATTAAAAAATTAAATGGTAAAAAAAGAAAGAAAATTCAGAAGGAACTGAGGATAGAACTTACTAGAAACATGCGTGGAAAAATTTTGTAATAAAGGTACAAATCCATTCTTAAACATTGTTATCAATTTAAAAAGTGCTATTGTTTGAAATATTCAAATTACTTATTCAATTTGTAAAATAACTGACAATTATTCAACACAGAGTAATTGAAAAAAGAGTGAGTCTCAAGCAAATTCAGGTGATCCGAAGGATATAGCAGAATATGCCTAAAAGAGAAGAAAGGAAAAGTAAAACGCTGTTCCAGCATATTCTTCGTCATCAGCATTCAATGAGAAAATCTGCGTGGAAAATTCTTACCCAACGTCGAATTTAGAAGGAACTGTTCTGAAATAGATGTGTTCCTAACCGATTGTGTTGTAAGCACAACTCGAGGTCCATGATTTTCACAAAAATGGCATAAAGCAATAACTGTTTGCATTTACCATAAATAGCGAATAAAATAAGCTGAAATATGGAAAAATTATTTAAATTTTAGATTAAATAAATCTTCTACAATCCCGAGAATTTAAATTTGATCGTCGTCATTTTAATAATAAAAAATAATTTTATGATAATTTAATAAAATAAATATTAAATAAAAATTTAAAAAATTATAAAAACAACTGTATTAATAAATTTCACGTAAAAATTTAACAGATCATAATGATGATTAAATTCAAAAGTTAAATTTCTATTTATTTATTAAAGAGAAATAATTTCTATTTTCTGAGAGCACTTAACCAGACAAATTTTGCCAGAGGGTAATACTTGGCAATAGAAATACGTTACCATCCGCACTTTCGAAGTGTCCACGGATTTCCCGGATAGAGATTTATGCCCGCCGAGAATGGAGAACGCATCGACATTCCAAAATGAAGAGAAACAATCCATTAAGCCATTCTTCCACTGGGTATTTAACTTGGTGTTAAACATATAAACTATTATTAAAAAACGTTCTGTAAAAATATGCCGACAATTCGTGGTACTTCTCCAGCTCTTTCAAAATCTTATTTTCTTTAAAATCAGCGATTTGCCTCGCCCGAGTCAGTTATCGAATCTTTGTCTTTTCCTCTATAAAATAGTGAATACTACTGACTCGCTTCATTGGCTAGCAAGGTGGCACCACTAGGAGGAGCTTCCAGCACTACCAGTTTTTCGTTATTAATAGGGAATTTCCTCTCCCCAAAAACTAAGTACCAGAACTTAGGCTTTAGTTGACGATCGCCCTTCCCCTATCCCTACTAATATATTCTCCTTACCTTTTGCTTTCACCACAAAGCTACCACGAAACCGTCCTTGAAATAAACAACCAAAAAGTAAACAAAATCTCGAAAGGCCGAAAAAAATATTCCGTCCAGTCAAAATCGATTCAGACAATTCAGCTGCAAAGTAGTACTCACCAAATGAAAAAATGCAGTAGCGGATTAGCTAATTTCAAAATTTTTACGAAATTTCGGCGATTTTTTACTAATTTTCTAAAGGGGTTTTGATTTTGTCGGGGAATTTTTCTTAAAAAAGTTTTTCTAAAGTGGTTAAATGTTTATTTAAAAGAAAATTTGCTGATAGTTAATTAAAAATTAATGGAAAAATTATTTTAAATTTTTTTTCATTTTTCAATCGAAAATATATTTTTGAAAATATTTTATTAAAAATTATCTAAGATATTTCTTAATAAAAATTAGATTTATGGAGTTTTTCAAATTATTTTTTCTTTATTTTAGTTAATTTTTTTATATTTCAATGAAAAAAATGCTGAAAGTTTTCATTTTCATTTGAAATTTTTTCCTTAAAAAAATTGAATTATTTTAAAAAGAAGCAAAAGCGTTATCAATGGATGGCGACGATGCAGATGGAATGGAGAGTTTCGAAATTGATGACCGCGACTTGGAATTCGCCCTCAATCCTGGTTCTTATCGTAGCCTTTCGAAGAACCAACATCTCTATGGTACTATAGCTTTTTAACTTTGTGGCTCTATGATAGTTCTTTTTTTTCTTGACCGTTTCGCTTAAGATGAGTACTTTGTTCTTTCTTTGGTTGTTTCGATTCTTCCTTTCATTTTTTTGTATATTTTTAAGAATATTTAAAGAATATTTTTTAGCATTTTCTATAGTGGGAAAAATTTGGAAAAATTTTTTTTCTTCAGGTATTTGGGCGGATCGTGAAGAAAGTGACGATGAAAATGGTTATGCAGGACTTGGTTCATTAGGTTCACGAAAACGGAGCAAAAATTATTCGGCTCCTGTTTCATTTGTTAGTGGTGGAATTAAACATGGTAACAAAATTGAAGGCGAGGTTATTGATCGTATTTTTTGATAAATATGATAAATAAATATGATAAATGTGATGCTTAAATTAATTAATTTATTTTATGTAATCTCCATTTTCTCATATTTTGATTTGCAACTGTATTTAATTCTGATTTTCTTATTTTTCTAGTCGAATGATGTTAACGAAGAAGAACCAATACGTTTCGAGAAGCGCATCCGGCAACAACGAAGGGCTGCCGGAGCCAATGTTCTTGCAGGAATGCGTACATCGTGAGTATATTCAAATTTTTCTGGCTTACTTGGTTCTTTTGTTTTAGGTCCAGTTATCTGCAAATTGCTAGACCGAAGCGATTATTTTGGCATTTTGGCAAAGTGTATCTCTTAACAACACACATTTTCTTCTTGTTTCCATATATATATTTGCGATAACAACTTTAAAATAAATAAATTTTATGGAAATACT
This sequence comes from Dracunculus medinensis, assembly GCA_900625125.1. Lineage (NCBI taxonomy): Eukaryota > Metazoa > Nematoda > Chromadorea > Rhabditida > Dracunculidae > Dracunculus > Dracunculus medinensis. The sequence goes on along the minus strand of UYYG01001152.1, from coordinate 2,268,585 downwards.
TTTTACTCTTTTGCCTCTTTAAATTTGCTTAAAATTTATATTTTATGTTTCGTTTTAAATTTTAAGTATAGAGACATTCAGATCTTCCCATGGTACAATCGACCCTGAGAAATTCGCTGATTGGGCTAAACATTCAAAAAGTGGTGTTATTATGAAAATGATGACAAATATGGGATATATTCCTGGCCAAGGTCTTGGAGCAAAAAAGCAAGGGATAGTAGAACCTATACAAGCTGTAGTCCGACCAGGTCGCGCAGCAGTTGGAGCTTATGGAAAAGAAGCAAAAGGGCCAAATTTTGGAGGTTAAATCGTTTTTTTTGAAGATTTATTGATGTAAATTTATTTCAACTCTCGATTTCAAATTAGCCTTAATTTTTCAGAATCAGCGGGAAATTCTCAAAAAAGGATGGATGAGGGTCATCCTAATGATTCATTATCCTCTAATGCTGAAAAGCGTGGGAACTGGAAAAAAAATAATTCAAAAAAAGTTTTGACTATCCGTTATAAAACCATCGACGAAGTTTTGGCTGAAGGAGGTAATTTGAAAAATTTACAAAAACGAGCAGATTTAAGCGGTTCAGGAGTTAAAGTAAGATTTTTTATTGCTTAATTGGTCTATCTCTTCTTTTGCAATTTAAGGTTTACTTTAGGGAACTAATTTATGGGGATGTTAATTCTTATTTATTTTGCCTATTTTGCCATTATTTTATAACTTTATTGAAACTGATGATTAGTTGATTAAATTATAGGTGATTGATATGACTGGCAAAGAACAGAAAATATATTCTGGATACGATGCTTATGCAGCAAAAGCCAGGTTTGATTTTCAACTTTTTTCTTCTGTTGTTTCTTTAAAAAATTTAGTTTCTGTTTAAAAAACTCATATAGTTCATTCACTATTCCCTAATTTTTCCTCAGCTAATATAATTTAATATTATTTTATAATCTAATATAATTTTCTCAAAATTTATTTTTCTTCACCAGTGAATTTATTCTTACAGTCATGCAAATTAATGCCAAATTAAGAACTACTGATTTGAAAAGAATCATTTCAAAAATATTTCATAGGTATTTTAAAAAATTGCGTAAAAATGAGTTTTTAATTGACGATAAACGAATTCTTTTTTATTCGAAATGGTATTTAAAGAATAGTGGCGGAAGAGCACGATGAAAAGTTGGCTTTTGATGTACCCGAACTAACTTATAACATCAATATGCTTTTGGATATGACCGAAGAGACAATTCGACGAACAGATCATCAGCTTCGCTTTCTTTATGTTTGTTAAAATAAAAATTTTTAATTTTTATTTTTATTTCTTCTTAATTTCATTTTCTAGGCGTATCCGTTTTATTTGTTGTATATCTTGTTTATCTAGTAAAATCATTTTATAATTGCTTTACAAACAATAATGATAGAAAAATCCAGGATCAAACGACGGCTCTGGAAAACGATCGCGATCAGCTTAAAGAATTGCTTATAAATGAAAGAAATGAAGGAAGGCGAATGAATGAAGTCTTAGCTCTACTTCAGCGGTACTCATTTATTAGCGTTTAACATTTCCTTTTCATTTAATAATTTTTCTTTACTCAAATATTTAAATTATTTTTCAATTTTTAATTTATATTAAACTTCTTAATCCAATTTATTTAGTTTTACTTGCGCCGATTCTGATCCGCCAACTCTCGCAGCTTGTTACAATCTTTTCGAAAAATTGCAGACTGAATATTTTGAAGAATATCGCTTGTTTAATTTGGAAGAAATCGCAATCGCAACAGTTTTGCCATTGGTAATATTTTCCAAGTTTTTTTGCGTTGAATGAATGATTTGTAAATGATTTTTAATGAAATAAATTCACATGTGTACCATTTTTTACTTAAATTTGTGTTAAATATTTTAACTCGATTTTGCGGGAGATAAAAACTTATTTCAAAAAATGCTGATTTACATGGTTTCAGCGTTGTTTGCTTCACTTTTTCTTAGGGATGTTTGGGGTTAATTTTTATTTATTTTGCTTAATCTGTTGCATTTTAGATTCAGAAACATTTTTCTACGTGGAATCCTCTAGATGAGTCACAAACAAACTACGGATACGATCTGATTATTACTTGGAAAAGGATATTAGAAAAGGAAGACCAAGGCGTTCTGACAAGAGTAAAAAATCTTGGTAAAAAAAGGATTTTTCAAAATATTTATCGCTATATAATTAAATTATAAAAAAGTTATCTTTGAAGAGAATTTAACTCCCTTCGAACGCTTGCTGTGGGATGGTTGGATGCCAAATATCAGGAGATCTGTATTGAAATGGAATCCACGTGATAGTATATACCCAATGTTGAAAGTTATTGAAAAATGGTTGCCTCTTTTACCTTTGTGGTTGCGAGAAAATCTTCTAGAGCAGGTATTTTTTGTTTGAAAGTGTTAAATTAACCTTTTAATGTATGTGCTGGAATCAGGTTTAGAATTTGCTGATTTTTTTTGTTATTCTCAGGATTTTCTTTTCTTTAGATCATTATACCACGAATAGCTTCTCAAGTTGATGAATGGAATCCATTAATTGATAGAGTGCCAATTCATACCTGGTTGCATCCTTGGCTAAATATCATGGGCGATCGCTTGCACTCTATATTTGCTCCTATCCGGCAAAAATTGGCTAGGGCACTGGTGGAATGGCATCCTACAGATCAAAGGTTTTTTGCTCTATTTATTTTTTTTTTGCAAGAAGAAGTTATAAAATTAATATTCATAAATTCTTTTTCAGTGCTCTATCGATTCTAAGACCATGGAAAGGTTGTTTTGCTTCTGCGACAATGTCTGCTTTCTTGGCGCAAAATATTGTGCCAAAATTGGACAAAGCTTTGCGAGAAATGATTTATGATCCTACGAAAAATCAGGTTTATAAATATTTTTATCATTTTTTGCAATATATATTGGTGCTTTTAAATTTTTACCAAATTTTAATTACTCATAGATTTTAATCAAACATAAAGTGCCATAAGTACTCTAATGGCATGCAACATTTTTGCTTTACGAAGTTGCACCGATCGTAACAATCAATTGAGATTTCGCACTTTAAAACATTTTTTTCCTTGATATATTAGTTATCCTTGACATCCTTGACATACAGGTATGATAATTCACTGAATAGATTAATATATGTTACTCCCCTAGACATCGCAAAACAGGTAAAATAATCGAAGGACTCCAAAAATATTTTCTAAGACGCCTCTCTCCCAATAAAAATTATAATTTTAATTATAAAAGAACACTTCTACAACATAACATGGATTCTCTCTCAGTTCGTAGAATTAAACAAGACTCAATTTACACATATAAGATATGTATGGTTATGTTAAACTAGATTGCTCGAAATATTATAACTTTGGACTGAATTTGGATCCAACAAGAACTAATGGCTTAAAATTACTAAAACCTATATGCAAAACTAAATTGAGGACTCATGACTTCTTTATTCGTACTTTTAACTACTGGAACAAATTACCGAACGATGTAGCTTGTGCGTCATCCTTAGCTGTCTTTAAAAAAAGACTAGATAATATCATTTACGATATTATTTAAAAACAAAAAAAAAAAAAGAGTTTACACCAGGCAAGAACTGCAGAAAGTGAGAAATCTCGATTTTATCTTCAGGTTATATATGTTACTTCGAATTGTACTATATTATATTGATCTGTAATTTCCTCTTTAAATTGTTAATTTTTGTCATATTGTTTTATAATTAATTTTGTTTATGTTTATATTAATTTTATTTATATTTTTTTTTGTGTTTTTTTTTCTGTTATCTTAATTGTTATTATTAATACAAGCACATGGCGTTGTCGCCCTGCTTGGCTGGTTATCAATAAATAAATAAATAAATATTTAAGCGATATGATGAATTTTATGCAACTCTATCTTGGAGCGAAATGCTTGGTACTGAAGGTGTTGCTGCTATACTCGTTCGAAGTTTTTTCCCGAAGGTATTTTTCAAGCCTAAAAACATGTTTTATGGTTTATTATATGCAGTAGATCTTTTATTATTTCATCTTTGATTTACATAACTTTTATACAGTGGTATGAAACATTATGCACATGGTTAAATTCTCCTCGAGTCTTAATGGATCAAGTTGCAATGTGGTACAATGAATGGAAAACGAGATTGCCGATGGAAATATCATCCTTGCCAGTAATTCGAGGTAAATAATTTAAATTTTAGCGAACTTATAGTTTTTTCTTTTTTTAAGATTTGATATATTTTGACAAATGTTTTAGAGCAATTAACTCGTGCGTTAATGGCTATGAATCAAGCTCAGCAAGGTGTAAATGTGCCAATGCAACCACTTCCTCCACCTGAGCCTCCATCATTTGTAATAAATAGACCTCATTCGCCTCGAATCCCACCGCCTCCTCCTCAATTATCATTCAAGGTTATCACTTTAATTTTTGGTTAGAAATTTTCATCTTTTGATAGAATGGAAGCTTTTCTTCTTTTTAATGTTAAAATTCATTTGAGAGGATAAAAAAGATAAAAAGTCCATCATAATTTGTTTTAAAGCTTTGTTTGAGATTATTTCAGGAACTTGTAGAAATGCGAGCGCGTAGCGCTGGAATTACATACGTCCCTCAACCAAACAAGTTTAAAGAGGGTAAGCCAGTTTATTGGTTCGGTAATATATCTATATATATTGATCGTAATGTCATTTTTGGTTTCAATGTTGAAACGCAACAATGGGCTCCAATCGGTCTCGATCATCTAATAAATATTTGTTAGTTATACTGTCAAGATTTTATAGTTTTTTTCTATTGTATTCTATTTTTTATTCTATTTCTCAGTAGTTATAATAATACTATATATATTAGAATTAAGTAAAGCTACATAGCCAATAAAAATAAGAAAAAAAGTTAAAATTAAATTTCCCGAACAATTTTTGAAGAGCGTTCTTATTTATCGTCCAGATTTGAATGTTTAAATGTAAAAATCCGAGATGTAGTTATCTATATAATTATATGCCCATACTCTTTGTGTTTGGTTTTTTTCATTTTTCATTTTTTTCGTTTTTTGACCACCAAATGTATTTTTTCTGCTTTCATGGTTAATTGTAATTATTCCATAAGAAATTAATTTTATTTATTGTTTATTTGTGCATATGAATAATTTTAAAAAACATTTTTTTAATATGCAAATAACGCAAAAAGCAAGTATAAAAGTTTTACTTATTGCGTTTACAATACGCTTATAAATTTTCTTTCCTTTTAAAGGCAATTGGGAAATTTTTGCCTTATTTTTCGAAGAAGAATTTATAAACACAAAAATATTATTATATATGTTATGAACTCAAAAATAAAAACAAAAAAACAAAATAGACAACCATTGAAAAACTAAAATTTAATACATAAAAATTGACAAGTAATGGAATAATTCCTAATAATACTGAATTTCTCAACAGTACCAATGATAAATTTAAAAGTTTTTAACAAATAAAGGCTTTATTAGGGAACTTATTCCATATATTTACCACTCTTATTTACCAAAACCAAAAAACGCGGAAATATGTCATTTCAAAATGGACGCCAAAGTGAACATTGTTTAGGTATATCGATGCCTATGTTCTTATTGAAAATTTTCGAATTTTCCGGTGTTAAATCCAACAAATTATGCTTTGAAACGCTTGAATTGGGATTAACAAAGCGTTTCGATGACGTTAAATTTGTTTGTTCACTTTCGGAAACAGAAGAGATTTTCCCAACTTCACTTATATTTCCCTTTGAAACAACTGATGAGGTTCCGTCTTTGATCGCTTTAATTTCCTTTTCTTTTTTAGTGCCTACGTTTAATGAATGCTCCATAATAGTCGGTTCACATGATAAGTGACATTGTTGCACCATAAATGTTTGTGGATCAGGCGGTAACATTTGACCGCTGTATTGATGTAATTTCACCGGTGCCATCGGAAATCTATTATATAAAAGCACTGAAGGCTGAGATTGCAGCTGATTAGTACAAGGTACCTGCTCTGTTGATTGATTAGTCAAACAACTAGAGATAATTGATTGTTGTTGTGATTGCAGATATTGTAGAAGTTCAACTTTGAATTGATGGGCTAAAAATGCGGTTGGAAAAAGGCCATTCCTTGTCTCTAAATAATGCCCACAAACAGCAGTAGCCATCGAGAAACCCTCTGAATACCACTTGCTGCAGAGTGGTACCAAGTCTAAAATTGAATTATCATAAAAATTGAATCATCATTAAAAAATCAGTCGTATGAAAAAAGTATGGAATAAAGGGACAAAGAAAATAATTTAAATAATATAAATAGCTTAAAGCAAAAGAAATTTTAAAAATTAAATTGCTTTACATCATAAATAATACGAAATACCTCGGCTTTTCCTCGTTCTTCGCCTAAAATAATTTAATCCAACGAGGGAAAATTTATAAAAAGCAAACTAATAAAAAATATTGTTTATAGCATTAATAGTATCAAATATTAGTTTTCTATAAAATATATAAAAATATGGCTTTTAAAAATTTATATATTATAGGAGAAAGGTATATGATTACGACGCTAACGCCACTAACCACGATCAACGATTCCCAATATTTTTGCTTGATGAGCGCGTCGTACAAATTCCACTGTCCATTCAAGGATGTCTGCCTTTTCCAGTTTCGTTCCTTGCCGTGGGGTGATTTCCAACAAAATATCTTTTAATCTATCCAAGCATTTATTTATTCGTGTTCTCCTCATTTTTTCCATTAAAGGCTTCTTTATCTGCAAAATTCTGAATTCTGTTTTAAGCTAATTTTATTAAATATTAAGTTCTTCAAATATTTTAATTTTATATTTACTCAATATTTTTTTTGCAATAAATTAATTTGCATATATATAATAAAATGATGTTGGGGGCTCATAGCTGTTTAATATTGAAGAGATAAGCCTTTTTCAAAGCTCAACAAAAATTTTGTATAAGTTTTGCTAGCAATGATTTTTCTTATGCATAAAATCATGTGGAAATTTTTCAATTTCCTTTATAATCAAAAATTCGCAAAAAAATTTGCCATTTTAAATTCACATTAAATTTCTAAACCTTTAAGAAAGCACTTAGTTAAACTGCCAGCCTTCTAAAATATCCTTTCTTTGAGAAATATTTTTTTTAAAATTTCCAACCAATAAGATTGAAATTTGCCAAATTAAAATATTTTTTTGAAAAAATTATAAAAAACGCAAACTTTTCTTGAAACATGAAAATCCGGAGTTGTGTCGGGTGAATCAGACATTGCTTTTTGTACCATCAGATTTAACCTAAAATCGAAGAGTTTTAAGGGTAACATCAAGTCAAATATGAAATGCTTGCTTGATTATACTGTAGTAAACCAAATTATAATCTCATGCACGACTCACCCGTATCGCCAAGCGACTCCCCCGGCATATTGTCTAGTGTGACAAGCCGAAGGGGCGAGTCTAATCAGTTATGGTGAAAGCATGAGAAAGCATGAAAAAGTTGTTTACATAAGCATGGAAAGCATGGAACAAACAACTTTGTTATTATTTTAGTTAATTTGCATTTTCACATTTTTTTTCATTAATTTACTTAATTTGCCCCGATAAAAAAAATATTTTTGAAAATAAGAAAATGAAAAAATTTGAAAATTTTCAAATGAAAATATCAGCAATATTTAAAAATTTTATTTAAAAAAAGTATGCGAATTTAATAATAAATTAATTCTATTAATTTTCAGAAATTTCAGAAGAATGTAAACAAAATTTATAGAAGAATTATAAAATTGATAAATAATGTGCATTTGTGGATCGAATGAAATTTATAATAAACTGCTAAGAACCATTGTAATACTTAATTTAGGCCGATTGAAAGTATTAGAAGAAGAAGAAGGAATTCGAGGAAAGAGCCAAAAGTTAATTTGTTCGATTTTTTGACACTTTAGCTTTGTCAAAGATTGTTCGTTTGAATTTAAAGGAAAATAATGGCGATTGGCTTAGTACTTAGTACTTGGATATTTAATAACAATTTTATGATACCATGGATAAGCTAAAAACGATTTATGATAATTTGATAATAATATGATAAGGAATTTTTGTATTTTTGATGATTTATGAGTTATGATTTATGATTTTGATGATTTATGTATGAAATTTCTTAAGAATTAAAGAAAAATTCCTCTCATTGCTTCATCTTTCGTTATAATTTTTATCGTAGCCAATGCTTATATCTTATGGCTCGTCTTTTGGCTATTGGATTTAATTCATTGCGTCGAATTAAACTGTAAACTATAAAGAACACAAAATAAGAATGGTAAACATTATAACATTATATAGTGCAAAAATTAAAGAGAAATAGGAACGAAATAACAAACGAAGACAAGATTTTCTACTTTTATGAGATTATTGTTATATTCTAGAGCAAATGAATCTTTACCAAAGATTATGGGCAAATGCAGGTGATATGGAGGACAAATATTGGCAAATATTGTTTTAACACTTTATCACTTTTATCAGTGCCCATTTAACACTTTATCACTTTTATCAGTGCCAATTATTAAAATGACCTGATAACTTCATCGCATGAACAAATCAATCGCATGTTTAATTCAAGTGATAAAAATTGAACTCATGTTGCTTTACTCATAGGCGAAATAAAATACCGTTCAATCACCGTACGGCAGTCCGTAATCAAATCGAAAATGTTGTATTTATTCGCTTTTTTCTAGGCTAATTTTCTCCGAATAATTCATCTTTCTCTTTCAAATTTAATTAAAATTTTTTATTTTCTAAAAAATAAAAATAATTTACAAATAGTAAAGTTATTGTTTAAAAAGAGAAATAGAATTTGGCGACGATCGTCGGTTGTCTCGTTATTTAATAACGCGAATGCATTATTAATTCCTTTGAAAGGCTCAGTTAATAATGACGATGTATGTATGAGAGAGGCCATTCGTTATGAAAAAAGTAGAAAAGAACCATTTGGTGGAGTTTCCCACGATTCGGTTCGGTAGTTGAAGCCAATGTTTATGACCCTCACTAAAATCGTAATTTTACTCATTCTCAACGATTTTCGCCTTCTTTTCCCTTCACTTTTTGTTATTATTTCCCATAGTTTCTCATGGCTTAAGGATAGATTGCATTATTACGATTGTGCAACGACTGTATAATATTTTATTGTCCATTGTTTTTCACTTATACCTTTCCTAAAGTGTGCCGATCGTACCTCTGTTGTTGTTGTTATGCGTCCTATGACAATTTAGGTTGAACTTCCTAGTTAACCCAGATTTTATTGCTTGTAAATCTCAAATTTTTATTAAAATTCAATATAAAAATTCTATTAAAAAAAACAAACAGTTTTTTTCGCCTTTTTTAAAAATTGGATTGTTTGAAACGATTAAATAAATTATCCATTAGATTTAATAAATCCCACATTATAATAGATTTTTGCAAAAATTTATAAAAGTTAATCAGTTTGTAACTGATTAAGCATTGAGCCTCCGAGCATTTATTCTAATTTAATATTTGTTTTGCATTTAAAGATTATTAATTTTTATTCAAGTGTGCGGCTGGTGGGGGGGGGGGGGGGGGGGGGGGGGGGTGGAGAATGTGCACATACTTCTACCGCTAAATGACTCCCCAGTAAAAAAGTTTCCCTCTAGTGGTCGGCTGAATTATCCCAACCAAAAATTGATGCATACAACTGAAACAAAATGACATTTATTTTTATTTATTGAGGCTCAGATTTTTTGCAGCTTTTTTTCTAATAACAGAAGCAATTTGCATTTATTTAGCAAAAAAGTTAACACAGAAAGGAGATAGATATTCGTCTTATTAACTAATATTGGAAAATACCAAAGTATAGTGGATCTTCGACGGATATACAAGATAAATGTCAGAAAGTCAGTAGGGGTTCCCTAATATAAGTAATATTATAGCGGGAAAACACCTGCCTGGGCACCATGAGATTGATAAAAGTAAGATTTCTCTTTTCCTTCTCGCTTACTGGTTTTAGCGTTCCTTTAAAACGAAGTAAAAAACTAATTTGTACTTAAAAGCTAATTTTTTTCTTTTGATCTTAATTGAATCTAATTTTTTGGTTTCTTTTCGCTAAACGAATTTTTTAAAGGTTAATCAAATCCTAGTTGGAATAAATCGAGGAACTTGGAATACCTAACGAGTTGCAGTTTTAATTCGTGGGCATTCGTCAGCATATGTACTGCTATAAAGCTACTATTCAGTCGATCTAACATTCACCACTTAACCTAAGATTTGTCGTAAAAATTGGAGTAGGCTAGAACTCTGGTTTATTATATTCCCTGAATATTTCAGTCACCATGAATTGCAGAAATAATAAAAGAAAATATCTTTTCATGTATGTAATGACACTTATTATAAAAATTTAAAAAATGATAGATAGAAATTTAATTAATGAATGAAAACTTATGAGGAGCAGGGTAGCCGAGTGGATTAACCTGTTGCTAGGCAAAAATTTAGCTCTTCTCTACTGCAGAAATAAACTTTTATGTTAAAAAAAGCACGGTGGTGTTGCCGATTCGCCTACATTTCTATCACCAACTAAAAATTTCTATTCTTTAACCATATTAATAGCCAGTAGGGATTAACCAGAAATGATAGACGCTAATCAATGGCTTACATACTTTTACTGATAAAGGCTTAATTATTTGTAAGTTCTGCTCCTCTTAAATTATTATCTCCAAAGATTTATAAACTTTTAAATATCAGAAATTTTACTTCAAAAAAAAATCTTCAGCATTTTTCATGTGAAACTTTTTATTTTTCTATTATTCAATATTTATTCATCTTTTTTATAAAAATAGTTTTTGCTCAATACAGTGAAATATTTTTAGACAATTGGAAATCATGGGAAACATCGATTATTGAATGGTTTTTGAAATATGTCACCATTATCGCTCAAGTTTTTAATAGTATTGGCATGAGAAGATTGCGCTCTGACCATCTTCCAAGCATTATAATAACCCACTACTAAAAGCAATTTATTATAGTAGGACTTAACGGGATTGCTTCAATCGGATTTCAAATATGTATCAATCAAATGCAGGTGGCTTAGTTTAAAAGATCAAATAAAAAAGCCATGGGAAAATGGACTAACTAAGCCAGTTTAATTTGTTGGTCTAATCCGTTTGAATAGATTTTTTCTTCATTTATTCCAAATTAACTAACTGATATCATCCAAATAATTAACTAAATGATATTGATAATATTGATGTAGATATAAAGACAAAAAAAAATATTTTTTTTCTATTTTATCACACTTTTCTTTATACTTTTCTTTTAAAACTCCTTTAGAATATTTTCTAAATTTAGAAAATTTGTATAATAAATACGATAAATCAGAGTATGAACACCAAATCTTTTAGTAATTATAAAGTACGCTAGAGAATTATTCCAGATCAGTGCTACAGATCATTGGATTACAACTTCAGATTTGCTCCGGTTAAGAGTCGAAATATTCCTACTTATGCCCAGTTGAAATATTTAGTGAAAAGTGGAACTCTTCCGAATGTGCAGCTTGCTTTATAGGTGCTACGAGAATCACCTCAATAGGTTACGAATACAGAGAGAAAATCTGCCATTCATATGGAAATATAACCAATATGATAAGAAAATGGTGAACTATTGCTAATGATAAGCCAGTCTAAAATTTTTAACAAATTATCAATTATCAAAAATTATCAAATTATCAAAAAGTTCTAATGCTTTCAAAATAAATATTTTCTTTTTAAATTCAAGTAATCACTCATTATTATCAATTATCAATCAATTAATTATTATTTTATAATTTATGACAAGCAATTTTAGGAAAATTTTGAAAAATTTGAAATGATAATAATTCTTATTTTTTTAGCGATCGCTCCTTAATATAGAACCATTAAGGCGCGTTAAGGGTGCGTGTTTAACACGGATTATAAGAATGCATTAAACTTAAATTAAGGATGGCAGTCTCGCTAATCTCCCAATTCACCTTTTGATTTCACAAAAATTTTCATATTTTCGATAAATATTAGAAATATTTATTTTAAATGTTATAATAAATATTTTTAAAAAATATTTTTTTTAGGTAAAAGTGCTAAAATATTTCTAAAAATACTATAATATTTATTTTGCAAAATGCAATGAATACTTGGATTTGGCGGAGTAATTGAAGCGCAATTAAAAGCCTAAAGATGAAAATAATTTATCGAATTTGCAAAATTCATTTGGACCAAATTTCAAATTGCTTATCTATTTTATCCCATCGATGTGAGAAAAAAAAGATGATAATCATGGATCGTTTTTGTTCTATCGCCGTACACACTTCTCCCAAGTTCTTTTATCAGTCTTTTCTTTAATCTTTTCGAATTGCAAACGACGAGTTATAAGCAAAAATTTTATCAAAAGGATGCATACGTATATATTTCTAAATTCTCTATTTTTTGACTGCTATTATTAGCCATATTTTGCATTAAAAAAACAAAAATTTTTGCAAAATTAAAATTTATAAACGAGTGTCCTTTTCAATATTAGCTTTTTTATTTTTCAAGTTATAGCGAACAATCGCAATTTTCGAATTTTAATTTCATTCTAATTCGATTTTGAATTTAGTATAAAAAATAAAAAATTATAAAAAATAAGAACTGCAGCTCGCGCGGAAAGAGCTAAAATTTTCTAATACGAAGGCATTGACCAACATCGAAAAAGGGATTTATAATAGATGGCCATATAATAACGAAAAAAATAAATCTAAATTCAATGAAAATGATAGAATATTTATTAAAAAGTAACCGAATAAAAAAAAGGATGCATGCGGTGAAAAAAAATATTACCGAAGAGGAAGCTGGACCGCTGGTGTATGCGGTGAAAAGGATATATTAGCAAAGAGCCCGGTAATAGGTCAGAGATAATTGCATAAAACCACAAAAGCAATTCTTTTACGAACTAATTAAGAAGACGACACATCATGTACTACTGTAAATGACACTTATAAGAAACTGTTGATCATTGTATAACACCTACACTGGGTGAGCACGCTTAAGAAAATCGCGCACAGGTCAACGTTTTCAAGTAAACTAATGATCGAAAAATATTGATTGGATCCGTGCAATCAGTTCAAGATTCCAAATTTTAGGAAATTTTGAGCATTGTACATACTTATTCAAGTTTGGCTGGCTCCACTGCCTGCTTGGTCTTTTTCCTAGGCAGTCACCTGGGAGTGGAACTTGAGATGAGATTCATAGCCGAATTTCGCCTAATGAAAAATTAGCACAAATTGTTCATACTTGTCAGAAAAAACATATTAAACAATTTTTAAATAATATAAATGCGTTGGCTGCAAGAAAATTTTAAAAAAATGAAAAATTCTTTTAAAAAAATTTTATTCAAAATCTTCAGATTCCAAAATGTTTTGCCTTATTTATTATATTTCTGGAATTAATGAAGAGAAGTTAATATTCGATATTCAATTTGAATATATAGAAAGCTCTAACCAAACGATGGTTAGCTATAACCAAAATTTTAGCAGCATGAATTTAATTCTCAAATTGAAACCCGAGTGGCCAAGGAATCTATCTCAGGTAAATCTCCGACGAAAGATTCGAACTCTAGCAGATCAGCCAAAGTAGAAGTGGTGCGTGCTATCAAAAAAAGAAGATGGAAAATGGCAACACAAATTTCGTTGTACAAACGATAAACATCATTATTTTTTTTAGAGCATTCATTACTGGTTAAATTCGCTCCCGTGGCTTGTCGGACTAGACGAATATGCCAGAGAATCCACTAGAAGCGTCACACGGATTTTTGGACAGGTTTACTGCAGTAGAATTTCTGCATCGGCGCTCGGAATTGAGCAACAATCCACTGAGACATTCTACTCACCTTTCGCCTTTCTCCGTTAGGCGATAATGCCACACAATACCACCATTATTATTGCTTACAAGTATTCGCATCACTACTGATTTACTACTGATTAATTACGGGAAAAAATGTACACAATTGTTGTCTGTGGGAAAAATTTTTTGTTCTAAATTACTAGAAAAATGTATGGAAACGAAACCTTTTCATCAATAGCGATAAAGTCTCTCTGATAGAAATCAGTCAAACAAATGACCTTTCATGAAAAACTTGGATTCTTTGTTACAAATATAGAAGAATTTAAGAATATATAAAAAAGTAAAATCAAAAATTTTAGGATTTTCCAGCATTTTTTTTGAGAAGAATATTGTATGCAATTTTCGAATATTAAAATTATTCCACAAAATTCTAAATTTACCATTTTTACTACTTTCCGGAAGATTTTCTTCAATTTTTTTTTGCATAGATTTTCTTCGTTTTTCGCTCGAATCTTTTTTTTTAAATCTAAAAATTCTTTAAAAAAATTTCTTTTTTTTGGTTATAGAAGATGAATGATAAGAAAATGAAAATTTTACAGAATTCTTTGCGCTTAAAATTCATTTGAAGTAGAATGAAGGCAAAAACGATCACAAAACGTAATAATTACGATTGCTTTTATAAATCATTCATTAGTTTTTTTAACTCATTTTCTTCATAAATTGGAAAAAAAATTTTTACGCGATTTATATTTTAAAATAATTTTGTTGCAAATATTTCTTTTTTTTGATAAATTTTGTATGCGAAAAAAAATTCATTTCGAAAAATTCGATTTGTCGAAAAAAATTTTTGCCAAAAACTTCCATACATTTTGAAAAAAAGAATTTTAGAAAATAGGAAAAAAAAGATTTTATTGAAAATGTTTTATTCATTTTGAAAAAAAGAATTTTAGAAAATAGGAAAAAAAAGATTTTATTGAAAATGTTTTATTTTGTCAAAATTCTATATTTCTATGATTAATAAATTCTATAAATTCTAAATTCTATATTTCTATAATTCATAACAATTATAATATAGAAATTTTTTAAAATATTTAAATTTTTTCTTTTTTTTTGCAAAATCGCAAGCGATTCTTTGCAAACGATTCCTTAAGTGTTAATAATAAGGTTCTCTGTAAACTTTTATTTTAAAAGTAAATTTTTTTAGAAAAATTTTAAAAGTAAATTAATGAAAAAAAGGACTCTAAAAGGACATTTTAAAAAATGAAACTTTTTTCTCAGTGATTTGTTGGATTGTACCGTAAATGTCCCTTATCTTTTCAAGTAAAGTGGTTTTATCATTGGGAATGATAAATATGATATGACAAATAATATAATTAGAATAATTCATTATGCGAATGATAAATAAGCTAAAAATTCAAGCATAAATATAATAAAAATATTTTAGTGTTAGTACACGAAGTAGTTTTACAGTACATAATGATGATGCGCAAGGAATTCATGATAAAGTGTCTGTCTGCTATCTTCGATGGCAATCAGGACTCGTGCACAGTTCGTTTGATGTTCACCGATATCAACGAAAAAAAAGGGAACGCTTCGATAATGGATAATAAATAGGCCTTTCTCGCTGTACAAATCACCATTTGATAAAGATTGATTGCTCAAAAATAAGCGAATTCAATGTTGCGATTTTTTCTCTTAAGAAATATTCATTAAACTGTTTCAATTCCTTAAAATTTATTTTATGGCACAAAAAAAATTTCTTTCTACAAAATTTCCAATTAATATTGCATGCGTAATTTAGTTTTTTCTAAGAATTTTGACCATTAATGTTTTAGGTTCGCGTCGTTGGCTTGGCTTGTCGTGCTGGGCAAATTTTGCATTTGGCAATAGGCCGAATTTTTTTACTCGGACCTGAAATAGAATAGCGATATACATCGAATTTTAATAAATCGTTTCTTATTGTAATATTTCCTTTATCTCCTTATAGCATCTTTTTATTTGCAGTCTCTTTAATGTATACCTGTAACATAGTACACAACAACATGCGAATGTGGCTGCAGCCACAAGTGAAACAGAAACTGCACTTGGCTCTGTTATAGCTCTATTCTCGAATAATGCTCTGCTGAAAGGATCTCAGCTTAGCTTGAACCATTATGACTGGCTTGAACCATTCTAGAAATGGTGATTGTTGGAGAAGTCGACAAAATATTTTAGTTATAGCACATTTTTTAACTCAGCGCATGCAATAATTAAGAATTTTCGATAAAGAGGCATCTTCAAGAGAATTCATTATTTTTTTTGCTAAAGGGCAAAACAATTTCATCAGTGAGAATTTATTCAGTACTGTTGTTAGTGGTTTATCACTTTATAAATTAATATATGATTCATATGTGGTTTATCACTATCACTTTATAAAATAATTTGTGATTCATATGTGGTTTATCACTATCACTTTATAAAATAATTTGTGATTCATATGTGGTTTATCACTATCACTTTATAAAATAATATGTGATTCATACGTGAAAGAAATTTTGCAGCAAATATTGCATAGATTTGTATTTCTTAAGAAAAAAATGGAACCATTTAAATACATATAAATATAAAATAAAAATAAAATCAGAAAAAATAAAAAACTATATATAAATGGCGGTTAGCGCCCCAACTCGTTCCTCGTTTTTGCCCCTCTACCTAGAATTATCATTTGGATAATAAGAATTTCACTTCTGTCGTGGTCTGCAGTCATTGCCTTGCTTTCCGGCAGAACTACTGCGCTACTCTTCGCCTACATATATAGTAAATATTTGTATAAATATTTGTATAAATATGAAAATTACTTCTATTACTAAAAACTGGAGAAATTACTTCATCTTTAGGTTATACTTATGAGTTAATAAGCAGTGATAATTTTGCCGGGCGCAGATGAGGTCGTTTACGTTGGCTTTGTGTTTGCTTAAGCTGACAGCCGCAAGCAAGTAAGCGAACATGCAAGCATGCAAACATGCAAGCACCTCTCCTTTCGTATTGTAAAATAAAAATCATTCGTTTAATTATAAAATCTATCCCGATGTTGAATTGAATAAAAACGAGAAATTTGATGAATGTGATACGACCGATTCAATTAAAATTCAGTTTATTTTATATGAAATAGTGGCCTACGAGTGGATGCGTGTATAAACGTTTCTACGTGTGCGGCTCTTAATGCTTAGCTTAACTATGTGCACAACTAAGTGCATGTGCGTGCACGTGCATGTTTGTGCATGTGTATATATATGCCATTAACCATTATTGCAATATATTATTTAAAATTTTTCAAGAAGAAAGTGAATTATTAAATTATATATAAAAATGAGAGAGAATCGAGAGATAAATTAGTGAAGGGGAATTCGGAAAATTTTATGGAAATTATCGATCTTGTTATAGTATATATATGTGATTTGCTTTCCTTTATTATATAATAATATTTTATTAGTATTATTTTATTAAAACTATTTTTATTATTTTTATTAAAATTTGCTTTTATTATTACTAATATTATTATTGTAATATAATTATTATTGCAATATTATTATAATAATATTATTATTACAATATAATTATTATAATATAATTATTATTATTATCAATATTATTATTATAATATTATTATTATTAAATTTATATCTATTTATTTATTATATATTTATTATATTTATTCAAATCGATTTTCCATTACTTTTTAAAATTTTCATTTATTTAAAATTTAAAAATTTATATAATATATAAATAGATTTATTAGACTATTAACACTAAAATGACTTTTTTTCCTGTTTCGTATTTAAGAAATTCGTTTTCTAATCTGACAATCTCGGAGCGATATGCGAGGCATAAGAGAAATAATTTCCCCCCCCCCCCCCCCCCCAACTTATTTGCTTGCTACCCTTGGCATAGGAGGAATACGCGACTAGGCCTTTACGAACTGAGCGAAAGGCTAAGAAACAATGAGGACTAATGCGAATGAAATTCTGTAAAACTGTCGGCATTCGGTGCCGACCTGCAAACTTCACCTTCAGATTTATTTCTTTAAAATGCAGTATTTATTTAATTTCAGATGAATTAGACGGCACAAATCGACAATTGTGGGACTCGTTTCGTTTCTTCTTGGATTTCTTAAATTTCCTCTCTTTTCCGCACATTTCACCTACGCTTGATTTATTTCTTAAATTTCGCTTCAAATTTTGAAATTTTGCCTAAAATTAATTCTTCAAAAAATGCAAAAATGCAATATGCATTGTTATAAATATTATAATACTGTAAGTTTTTTTTGGTTGATTTTCTTTTCATTATCTCTCCTTTTAACTAATCTTTGTTATTATCACTTTATCACTATTTAAAGTGATACGATCGGTCCAATTATATACAAACACAAATATCTACAATCTATTATTCTTATGTTATCGACTGATATCAACTGATAACTGATAAAATGTGCAACTACAAGAATATTTTAACGTTTATAATTACCAAAAAATTTGATAATATTGTATTTATAAGTCTTTTCACCGCAATGATTTATTTGCTAGTAAAAGTTTTCGATTTGCAGAAAATTTGCTGTAAAAATAAAGTAGCTGCGACAAAATAAGAAAGAAGCCCGATGAAGATGTACAGTTTTTTCAGTCTTTTTTACATTCCTTACAATGTTCATTCTTTTCAATTTTATTTTATTTTTGTAATTCACATAATTTTTATTATAATTCACTTTGCATAGTTTAAGCAATCAATAATTAGTGCTCCTCGCAAATCTCTCAATTATATTTCATTTGCATTATTTCCATTCTTATAAGCAAATTTTGCCATTTCTATATATTGTGCTTATATACAAAATTCTTCCATCGGAATTATGCTAATATCTTTTGTGTATTTATTCTTATAGAATTTTAAAAAGGATCGATTTTTCTTATACTTTTTTCGAAGCATAAATTTTTAATATTATTATTTATTGAAAAATACAATTTATAAATAAAGCATTTAAGTTTCTCATTATAAAATGGGGGCAAATACGATGGATTTGCTGTAAAAACTAATCTTTAAAATTCGATGAACTTCTAAGTAAGAAATTTCGATCCCTCAATGTTTTTGTGATATTTCTTATTAAAAAAATAGCTGCGTTTTATAAAATTAGGATTTTACGTGAAACTTCATATATCATTTTCTATTATTCGGCTTAAAAATTACATTTTTTTCATAATAATAATCAATTGGAAGAAAAAATATTTTTAATCTTTTTATATTTAGAAAAAAAGAGAAAATCAAAATTTTTTACAATTGTTTCTTATATAAAATGGCAAATCGTTTCATGGAAATTGTTTACGAAACGTAAAACCGAAGTGCAGTAAACTTTTTAACTGAACAATATTAATAAATAAATAAGAAAATAAACAAAACTAAAAACGTTTAAATTAAAATCATCGTCCAAATTAAATAAATGTAGCGAACATATTCTGCATAGTTTCCTCGAATGCAAAATTTCGCTTTGAACCAGTTTTACACATTTGAAAAAGCTTTTTAGTTATAGGATCACTCTTAATATGGCATTTAGCATGACCAATGGTTTCTTCAGCAAGTGCTCTAAATAGGATTATAATTATTGGTAAATTTTATAACAATAAATGATAAACGAAAAAATGCCACAAAAAATCACCTTGCATCGGCCCGTCCAACATCTTCACGCATTTGCAAAAGACCACTTAATAATTCCGAATGAATATCAGGAAATTTCCGGACAAATGCAGTACTTTCAAGTGCGAGCAAACTTTTATCTCTTAGACTTAATATATCAGCCATTGCAAAAAGAACTGCTGTTAAATCGGCAAACTAAAAAACACTGGAAAAATTAACGAAAAAAACATGAGAAATACTAGATGCCTTATTTCATAATAGGCTTTCAAACAGAAAAAATTCAAAAAATTACGATAAAAAATTTCTCTAATAACAATTTAGATTTACCATCATATCAGTGTTGCTTAAAAGACTTGCAAAAAGATTAGCGATCCTTTCCGCATCTTTTTTAAGAAGTGCTGCAGCGTCACTTCTCTCTTCATAATGCGAAAATGATATTTTCCTAAAAAATAAACCATAAAAATTAAAATTAATGAACAAAACACCTTAACAAAATATAAGATATTTCCGCACTTCAGGATATTTTAGTCAAAATTTAAACAAAATATTTTTCTCTTCCGTTTGAACCAAAAAATAAAATAAGACAGAACCTGCTATCGATACCGATAATGTATTCTCCAACAATTTTATATTGTAATTCCATCATTAAAGCACATCGTAAGTGAGGCCGTAAACGTTTGTGATCAGAATGATAGTCTGCTATAGTCATACAAATCGTTTCGATAGCGGAAGAACCTCCAAGCCTAAATTAAACTTCTGTATGAATTTTGAAATGATCCATTATAAACTTGGAAGTCTTTCAAAAAATGAATGAAATGATTAAAAAATTAAATAAAAATATTCACTGAAGTGATATAACAATCCAAATATATGTAAAGTACAACTAATAAATATATATAACCATATAAATATAATTTATATAACCAATAAGTACAACTAAATATTTGTATAAATAATCATATAATCATTTTAATCATACCATTTTTTAGTTAATAGCTCAGCAAGATGAGGAGCGATATCTTCATAAACTTCATCAAGAAGACCACCAACACTATAAAAAAATATAAATAGATTAAATGGAAGATTGATAACTCTAATCGTTATCTTACTGAGTATTAATGAGTACTTACGCTGACTGCAAAGCGATATTCCACCGCTTCTTTAGCTGGTCCACTTTTTCTAATAATTCTTGCCTTGATACACCAATCAATAAAGGACTTCTCGGTGACTGTGGAACATTTTTACTTTGTTCCTCATTCAAAGTTTCATTATTTTCAGAAGAAACAACATCAGTTTCCATAGTAAGACGAATATGCTTTGTCAATTTTTCGGTCGAATCAATACAAATATCCAAATTATTGGCTATAGCTATCTAAAAAATTTAAATTCACTGATGATATGTCAAAAAAATGATATTTGAGAAATCTAAACTTTCACCTTGAACGAGAACATTACAATTTGAGAACAATTTGAGCGAAAGAATATGAAATTAAAGATTCCTTTTCTTCAAATATTACTCATCTGTGGTTAAGTGGTTCCAAGTTAATTGGAGATGGACGTGCAGATGGTTTATTAGCAACTATGCGAAGGATTCAAGGATTCAAAGAAAAGAATATTGGATCCAAATACAATAATAAAAAGCACCATGGTCGGTGTATATTCTTTGAAGTAACTACGATCTTCAAAATGTTTCGTTTTTAAGGCCATTGTTGCATCTATAAATCCATCTTTTATAAATCAAATTTTTAAAAATCCACTGGTCGGAAAAAAAAGAAATAAGAACAAAAAAATATTTAAAATTTTTATGACTAATACGCTCTTAAATAATCGAATTTTAATTGAAATTTTTTTAAATTTTATGACTTTATTCCTCAACCTCAAAACGTCTAAAATGGCAAAATCTTATCTTTTTCTTATGATTCTTATGATTATTGAAGAAAAAGCAAAGCAAAACTATTGAAATTACGATTTTTGAAATTAATGAATAATTGAAAATTTAATTTTTTGGTAAATTAAAACCTTTATATCTGCTGGCAAAAAGTAAAAATTCCTCGATACTGACATTAATTACATTTGCTATAATATCGGTGGACACAACTTTTGCCAAAGAAACCAAAAAATAAAAAAATTATAAGCTAAAGAGAATGATACATCATAATAAATTTGCGTTATTATGAAAATTAAAATAGCCCAGTAGTTGCTTGTACCTTGATAAAAATAGTGCTGGCGACCCAATGGTCTTCTAAACCAAATAACTCCAGATAACAATTTATTTAGTAACGCCTAACCTAATCAAAAATTGTTGACCATTTACCTTACTTATTAAGAAATTTAAGAGTGAAATTTTTAAAAGATTCAACTAAAAAAAATATTACCGTGTCTTCAATCATTCCGAATAAAATGCTTGGCAATTGAGTGTAAAAATACCCTAAACTTTCCTCTTCAGGATGAACATGTTTGTACCAGTCCTTAAAAAAATTGAATAAAATATGAAACAAATTCAATATGGCAACAAGTATGGAAAAATGAAAAAACAAACATCTTTCTCTTGCATAAGCGTTTTTTCAAGCCACTCATGAATATCCTTGCGGGTCATTTCTACGAATCTAAAAGAAATCAAAGAAAAATATCATAAGCAATAAAAAATATTTTAAAAGGAAACCATTTATGATACTTAAGAGATCTAATACAAGTAAAGTAACAAATGAGCAAGGTAGATAGAAGATAAAAAAAAAATTAATCTTACTGATCGCAAAGTTGTGTAATAGTGGATTTGGGCAAAAGAGGATGATCAGCTGTTAAAGCAGCAACATTTATTTGCAACCGAGGATTACCCAGCATTTGTTCGCTACTGAAAATTTTTACACAGTTTTGAAACTGAAATTGTGTTTTTCAAATTTAGTTATATTTGGTCCATTTCTTTCTTGATGACTGATAAGAAGCATTCCTCGAAATTTCTAAGAATGTCGTCTAAATGCCTCATTCTGGTAGCAAATGCAACAAGATAAAATTAGAAATGGTATTTTTTGATAGAAAATTTGTTCGATAGCATATTCATCATCTTATTCAATCTAATCTTTAGTAAAAACCTAATCAATTCAACTTAACTAAAAAAGAATTTATGAAATTAAGAAAAAAATAACGATAAGAAAATTTATTACCCATACGCCTGAATCCAACTCAGCAACTGAACTAGTTCGTTTTTTTCTAAATTTTCAGAAGCAATTTCACGAAGCTGAAAAATTTTTTGAATTTAAACAAATAAAAACAAAATAAATTTTGTGCTTTTTTCAAAGTTTGAAAAGCATTCTTACACGTGAAGATAAGCAATTATGATACATTCGAACGAATCGATCATATATGTTATAACTCGGTGGAAAACATTGCACTGCACCACTTTTAGCAACTTTTAAGTCTTCGACAACAACAAGTCGACAAATTTCCAAATATCTAAAAAATATTATATATTATTATGCAGTATTATTTTCAAAATTAATTAAGAAAATATCCTCTTAAATATTTTTGAAAAGTATGAACTATCAATTTATTAATAGTTAACTATTATTAGCTTATTGCCCGTTGCCATTGATAATTAATTATATAACAAAACGCTAAAACAAATAAAAAATATAATCTTGATGGAAGAAATCAAAACCTTGCAAGCCACTGCTTATTAAGAGACCTATCTTCCAACTGATTCCCTTCAATCCGATGCCTGACAGTATTCGCAATAACTTCCAAACATTTTTGGCGCCACATACGCGGTCTT
Source organism: Dracunculus medinensis (assembly GCA_900625125.1). Classification (NCBI taxonomy): domain Eukaryota; kingdom Metazoa; phylum Nematoda; class Chromadorea; order Rhabditida; family Dracunculidae; genus Dracunculus; species Dracunculus medinensis. The sequence continues at coordinate 2,245,317 of UYYG01001152.1, read as the reverse complement.
CCAACGGGCATAAAATTGTTCGAAGATGCCTTACGATCCAAATAATATTTATCGATTCTAAAAGCGCAATTTCGATTAACCTAATTTCAGCGGAAAATATATAAATTTTTCTCTTATTGTTCATTGAAGGAAATAAATTCAATAAATTCTTTGAAGGAAAAAAGAAAATGGGAAGAATTTTCAAGTTATAAAACAATAAATAAAAAAAAGACATACATAAAAATTTTCAATCACTGAAAGACATACCAGTTAAAATATTGGATAACAATTAAAAAAGACCTTTCTTCACGTTCAATAATTCGAAGTGCTGTAACGAGTTGTACTGGGCCTTGATCTAAGCCACGAACTGCTTCTAAACATCGCGAACAAATATACCAAAGCTGTTTAGCCAACTCTTGCACAAGCTTTTCAATGTCAGAAAAGTAAGTTCTAAGCAACTGAAATTCGATAATATGAAATATATATATTTATTAGAGATGATTTAAAAATTAAAGGAAAAAATAATCCCAGTAATAATTGAAGAATTTGGGACCTGTGACCCTTAAACTATAAAAGTGGCTTCAGCAGATTCCAGGAACAGCATCAGAGACTCGAGATTGAAGATGATCCTTATCAACCATAGGAGTAAGAGATTTGTTTTATATAAACTATATAAATATATAACTTCAAATAATTATTCTCTTCCTTAGCTTCTGTTAGAATCGATGACTTATATGTTACCGTTGAAAAAACTGAACTTTAAACATAAGGAAATAAAAAGTTACATTAATCTCGTACTGCACGTTGCTTTGCTGTATTTTGTGAAGCTCATAGGTCAAATCATCACGAGCGTGTTCTAATTCCATTATACTGCAAGATATTTATAAAAATAAAAAATACATTCGTAGTAAGTCATCGTTTTTGTGTTAGGCGTAAATTTTACTATTTTTTAAAGTTTATCTTTTCCTTTTATTTGTTCTCTCGAAAATTCTTCAAACTTACACATTATTACCATAAATTATTATCATAATTATTACTAAAGTATTGCCATAATTTTGTGATATATTTCACGATATAAATGCGATATAATCACGCAATCCAAATTTTAAATTTGAAATTTAATAATCAATTTAATCTTTGATACGAGTGAATCTGTCATAAAATCTTGAATAAATCCTAAATCTTAAATAACTGTCGATATACCTTTTCAAAGAGGCGATGTGCATTGCATTTTCCTTTTCCCCTATAAGATTTAATCAGACTGGATCATTTATCATTGTGCGAATCAGTCCAGACCGATGTAGCATTAGAGATTTTGAATATGCTAATTGCGCCTATCTTTTTGATAACAATTATGAAGAGCTTTAACATGTGCTATGCGGCGAAAACTGAATTTCACATTAATATAAATATAATGGGTCTAATCTAATAATAATTATTTTTATTATTTATTAATCCATCACAAGCTAGAGAAATATCAGAAATATCTTCTTGGATCTATTTTTACATCAAATGACTAAACGAAAGACACAGTGGTGCATTTTCTCAGGAGAAGGACGTTCAGACAGCTGAATTATAAATGCTTTTTCCGTCTTGCGAAATTCGTGTTGAAGTGTTGAAGTAAATATCAAAAAGGAAATCCCCATTTATATAGCTTCAGTGGGCACAGTCCTACTAAATGGCTATCGAACATGGCCAGTTAGAGTGGAAGATATCAGAATGATATCCCTCTTCAACTTCAATCCTCTAAGGATTTGTATGCGACAACCGAGCGGTAGAATCTCTCTCGACTCCATCTAGATTAGAATGCCATTTGTACTGACAACATAATATAGATTCACCCATTCTAATTAGCGTATGTTTTCCATTGCCTATTGCACTTCTCACTACCTATAATGGATAGCATCAAAATGAGGAGCAATTAAAACCCTGATATCACGAAAGATTTTAAGCGCATAGATGGTTCAGTGATATATGGACCTAGAAGATGGAAAGAGTTTCTGATTTGGCAATGAGGTTTGGCTTGAACATACCTTTGCCAGCAGAACCAGCAATGGTGCGAGGTGTCAGAAGTCCAAAAAATAAAAAAAACTAAAAAGCCACAAAAACTCACAAAAGATACAGAGTCCTATCAACCTTCACCTCCTAAATAATCGTCTCCTCACCACAAAATAACCCAAAAAGATAAAACGTACTTTTTGTGCGCATGTAATAATTTTCCCTCAACGATAAATTCGTGAGTTTTTTCGACGATTTCTGGAATATTGTAAATATGACGAAGATGTTCCATAGCAGTTGCATACTGACTATGTTTAATATTTGCTTCACGTAAACGAGCCATTTTCTCTTTTAATTCCGGAAATTTTCCCAAAGTGTCGTAAATTTCTTGCAGACTGAAAAAAGAAAAAAATTCAATTTAGCATATTAAAAAACTATAGGCAAAACTCTTTAACACTTTTTATATCATTTTTTATTTTTAATTTATATTTTTTATATTTCATCCTGAGTCGTACATTCTTCCTCAAGCATCACCATTTGTACTACTAATTCTGCCTTAGTTGACTTTACTGCTGAGAGGAAAAAATTTTGCCAGAGAATTGCTTAAGAATAGAAGTATGGAGTTTAAGTTCCATTCAAATTTTATTTTTACTGATAGAAGTAAATCAGTGATGCTTGCTGGAATTCAGCTGAAGCAAATAACCATTCGATTAGCCTTTAAAATATAAAAAATCTGTTAGAAAAGAATACTTAGCCTCAACAATTTTAACATCTTCAATAGTCGTTGATAAGTGTCCAATAGCTGTTCGTATACCTTCAAGTTGTGACTGCACGCCAGTTCGAAGCATTGCTTCCACTGCTGCCTAATTTTTTCGCTTATTTTAATTTTGCTCAAAAAAAAGAAATAATTTCTCAATTTAAAATAAAAAATCTATAATAAAACCTTTTTTCGATCAGCACGTTTCTTGATGCTTTCAAGCTTTTCGAGTTGATCGGCGCGTTGAAATAATTGCGCAACTTGCACTAATGCAGCCGCGTGCGCTTGCTTTTCGATAAATTCTGCATCCATTTTTCATTTACTGTAAAAAACGCGAATTTTTTCACCAAATTTTTTTCATATTTTTGATAAACTCATCAACAATGACAGAAAAAAAAAAATCATTGAAGGTATATGGCCATGAATATCGGGAAAGCGATCGAAATTCCAGTCAGCCAACGACAGCCAAAAATGTTGCGGTCCTTTCCAATAGCTTACTTTCTAAAAATGCTTTTAATGAAAAGCAAGAAACACGTTTCAGATAGGGGCGAAATGGAAATTCAACATAGTTACGTCTGTTGAACCATGTACTCATCACTAACACGTCTCAGTTCAGCAAAGAACCGCTACACCACGAACGTACTCTTATACCACAACGCCGAATATATATATATATATATATATATAAAATGTAAATAAAATTATTTCAATAAATAACTATTTCCACACTATTTCCTCCACATAACATCGTTATTCACTATTTCTTATTCCTGCAAATCATCGCCAATATGCCCAATCCCACCACTTCACACCTGCCACTCTATGTACTAAACCTTATCATCGATCACCTCAAAACTCCGAGCCACAGTCAAAACCTGTTCCTTGCATTTTATTATGTAAAGGTTCCTCTTTTAATTGAGATTATTTCTCGACTATAAATGGTTACTTTTACGGTGCACTTATTTGTTAGTTGTTTCCATTATGAAGATCGTAGAAAATTGCAGATCAATTTATTAGCAAAATTATAACAATTACAATTATTTATTGTATATGTATTTGTTTATTATAATTTATTTATAATTACAATTATTAGTTATTACAATAATAATTAGGGAAATTTAAGTAAATAATAATTCTTCTTCTAACAGCTCTCACCATTCTCCTCTCACCATTACTGATTAGGCTAACCCTGTTGCCTACAAGGGTAAGACGTCTCCGAGCTGCTCGTTCCGACGCCATCGCTAGTAGTAATAAAAGCCATTCCTTTTCCATCGTCTAAGTCCATATATTGCTGGTCCACCTATACGTTCGAAATCTTTCCTGACTGTATCAGTCCAGGTTTTGACTGGCCTCCTCGCTTTTGGCGCCAACGATCACAGGGTTTATCAAGTAATGAAATATGAGTCAACTCCTGTGGTGAACGACGGAGAACGTGCCCTAACCAGCGAAGGTGACGCGCTCTGTGATAACATTATTAATGCAGGTGGTATTTGAGCGAAGATGGAATACAATCATTTGCGATTTTATCTGCTCGGCGGATCCGTAGAATGTACTTTAGACATGAGTGGTCAAAGGCTAATAGCTTCTTAATATCTACTGTCATTGACCATGTTTCGCATCCATATAGCAACATCGAGTGAATTGCAGATATATGGACTCGGATTTTTGTCTTTATGGTGTTTTCGCAACGGTTCCATAGAGATTTCAATAACCGTAAAAATGTATTTCTAGCTGTCGCTATCCGGATTACAATTTCATCCTTTACCTAGCCATTTGGGATTATAGTGACCGAAGATCGAAGGTAAAATTCAGCACTTCCTCGATCGGCAATGAATTGATAAAAATAGGTATTTTATCGGCATCTTATTCACATTGACTTTAAATCCAATTCTTGCTGCAATTGACACATTGTTTAACATTATTTGCATTTCATTACAATTGTCAGCAAAAAGGACTACATCATCAGCGTATTCAAGGTCTTTGATGCTATACTCTGCACACCCCTTGAGTGGCGACAAACGATGCCCATTACCCAATCTATCGCGAATATTGTAGCGGATAATAATAATTAGTTTATATTCTATGAAAATTTCGCGGCAGTTCGTTGTTATCTACCAAAAATCATTGTTATGATATAATGTTCAATGATAAACTTGCTAGGAGAAACAAGAAAATAATTAAAATAAGAAAATTTAATCCTGAATACCTCTGTGTTTTCATTATGGCTAATAGCTGCTTGTTGCAAAAGACATAGATGAGTACTATCGCTAATTTCCGTATACTACCAAACGAAGACAATTATAATTCTCCAGGCTGACCTTTATCCCTATAAATTCTTTGCTCCGGGTCTTCTTTCTTAAGTCACCTGGTTGGTTAAAATATTCTTTTTTCGGATCTTTGGCAGGTTTTTTCGGCTGCCTATAATAATGAACTGAGATAGTCTCTCTTCCAATGCAATAAGTGAAATTCATGTTGATTCTTTTTGGGATGCGAAATTGGGATGTGATTTGTCTTTGGATAAATCGTTAGCGGTCGCTCCCTTCCCCCTCCTCTATCCCCACTGGGATAAAAAAGAATCGCAGATAAGCAGAAATTGATCTGGAACTGATAAATCGAATGCGACTTTAAATAAATATCTTTTGCCAGAGAGCCTGAAGTATAAATGGGTCACCGGCTTCATTCGCACTTCACTTGGACTATCACTGGTTCGGCTCATTCCACAGGCTAAGATATTTCCAAATTTGCAGACCAGATGCCATTCCTGAAAATAAGTGAAGCCGAGCCACCACGTGTACATAGCTAGCCATTCGAAAATCTTTCCTGACCGAGTCCAGCCTTGATTGGCCATCTTCGCCAAGAAGTGCAAAACACTTCCTACTGTTATTGCCTTGCATTTGCTTTTGCAATTCTGATTGCTTATCGTTTCGACTGGGTTGTTATTATTAATTTCCAATGAATTAATAACCACTGATAGCTCAGGTCCGGTTATCACGTGTGAGACAATGATTCCATCTCCAAATGAACTAAGCCTGTCATCCAGGTGGCGCTGCGATTTGTCTAGCCAAGTGCCTCGAGTTTCTAGCCAGAGAAGCGTGCCTAACCAGAAATTGTGAATGCCAACCATCCACTTATTCAATACATTAGGAACCAGCGGAACCAGCGGAAGAAATAGACACCGACACCAAAACACAACATACAAATGATTAAATCATTTCCACCCCCTCTCCCACGATCCCCGAATAAATTTAAGTGAAATAAACTACAACTCTGACTAAAGCATGAAAGATCGACAAACGTTTTCTATATTGCAGCCGGCATTTGAAACTATAAGTTTCAGCTGCAAATTGGCAGTAATTATTTATTTCTCTTTCTTTTTCATTTTTTATTTTTTTTTGTAAATTTATTCAAAATTTCGGATCGTTTTTTTCCAAATTTAAATGTCGTTTATTTTATATTCAAAAAAATATAAAATATTTAAAACATAAAAAATATAAAAAATATTTAAAAATTTTTCGAATGATTTTCAGTAAATTGATAATTGATAAATTGATAATTTTTATTTATAATAATAATAATATTTATTGAACGAAATTATATTTTTGGTTTTTGTTCGATCGATTTGTATTTGTTTGGAATGAAATTTCTGATTATTTTTCTTGAATGATTATTAAATTATTGAATTATTCGATTATTTTTGAATTTAAAAGTTTAAATTTTTAAAATTCGATTATTTTCTATGATTTTCTATGAATTGTTTTCTACGATTTTATTTTAAAGAACGAAGAAATTGTTGAGAAAATTTTTTTTTTTCAAAACCTTTTATTTATATTTATTTAAATGACATTAACCAAGCAACAACTTTTCGTTTTTATATTTTAAAAAAGTATGGCTGATGCGGTCCTTTATGGTCCTTCTTCAGCCCTGTGTACCGTTGACTTAAAAGATTGGAGGTGTGAAACCAGCGGATTAGCGGACCTTTGTTCAGCGACTTCTGGAAAGGTATATGCCAGTAAGGAAACCTTCCCTCCCCTTCAAACCCCCTTTCGCCCCCAACCTTTCATGTCAAATGGCATTAGCCTTTCTGCATAAATATATTTATATTTGAGCATTAAATTTTTCTTGATGATTCCACTAATTTGATTTTTAAAAAATTGCAAATTTTTATTTGCAAAAAAACGAATGCGTCATTTTAGAATTCTATTTAGAAAATCAATTTCATTTTTCGGAAAGAAAAATTGCGAAAAGAATTTCGTTGAATGAATTTCGTTATAATGCAGTAAAGTAAAGTTGAACGGTTATTTAAAATTTTCATTTTTTAAAAGTTTTCTGAAAAAATTTGAAAAATTTTATTTTAATTCGTTTTATTTATTTATTCATTCCATTCAAATTCAACTAAATTTGATTTTAAATCATTTAAAATTTGATTTGCATAATCGCTTACACATTCATTGTTTGTCCAATGCGAATGACATAAATGAAGTTTGCAACCTGTAAATTAAAAAAAAAAAAGTAGAATTATTTACTTATTAAGAGAATTTTATTGGAAATATTCTTTATAAAAAATAAATGAATGCTTAAATGATAAGCAATCACCTCTTTGTAATAAAATTTTGTGGTCCTAAATTGGTTCTTAGATAGAAATTAGAAATTTCGCTAGCGAGCCACTTGGCAATAAACGGTTTATTAATATTTTAATATTTTCCGAATTTTTTTAATGATGAATTTATTATTATCGAAAGCATGGAATCGATGAGTCTGCGAAGCTTAATGCTAATTTTATATCAAAAATTTACAAATTTTTTTCGTAATTTTTTAATTTTTATTTCTAATTATGATAAAAAAAAACCTTCACAAAATGCTGAATCAGTAATTTTTTTGCAAAAATCGCACTGTGCTCGTTTATATTGTATTTTATTTCGAACTTGCTTCAGTAGGTGTTTATTCATCGTTTTTATTTCATTTATTTTTGTTACATTTAAATTTGCACTAATAATTGCTGCGTGTAACTGTAAAACAATTGTAAAAATTACTCGATTTATGGGAAAAAAATAATTTTTTAAAGAAAGAAATGAACTGATTAATCGATTATTCGATGAATTGTCATAGGAAGGAAAGTAAATTTAATTGCAAAAAATGGAAAAATGAAAAATAAACCTGCGGATTGAGGACGCGACCAATTTTCATGCGTTGGAGGTTTGTTTTATCTTCGTGCGCAATTCGTTCAATTAATTTTTTTATGGTATCTTTTTTTAAATGTTCTTCAAATGCTATAATTAACATTGACAAAGCTTCATTCGCTTTCATACTTCTATAAATCAATAAAATTTTCTAAAATCTCCATTAAAGCATTTCAATTTTCTTAATCAATGCGCAATTAAAGTAATTTGTTTGTATAATTTAATACAATAATTTGATAAAATTGTTTTGAAATTTTTTCCTTAATAATTTAAAATTAAATTTATAAAATGAGAAATTTTTCAAATTCAAAGAATTTTTCAAATTTCGAATTTTATTTAAAAAAAATTTCTTTTATATTGATTTGGATTTTTAAAAATAAAATTTTTCATTTGCAAATCCGAATTTAACTTTGAATTTATTTATTTATTTAAAAAGGTTTTTAAAGATTTACTAAAAAACGATTAATTTAAAAGAGGTAAATAAATAAATAAAAACGAAAAAGTCAAAGAAAAGTATTTTCAAATATTTTCCATAATAAATGAAATTGAAAAAAGAACACCAAATCATCTGAATTAATGAATAGCTTACTTAATATCACATTGATTTCTGATATAATTTTCGCATGCATTTATCAAACATTCAATTTGATATTTTTTTGCCAAACGTATTATCGTTTTAAAATTTTCGTCTGAAATTTATTTCATTATTAATTTTTGCCTTTATTTGTTTATTTATTTTTCTTTTAGTGGTTTGCACCATTTCTGGTCAAATTGGATCCACTGGACTTTCGCCCGTTATAGGTTTTGGCAATTTTGGATCTTCGGAAAATAAGTTTACATCTCACCAAATGAGTAGAAATCTAGCAGTGGTATATCGATATGAGAAGAGCAACTCAGCGAGCAATTTACTTCATTTATGTTATTTTTGCTTTTTATATAAATAATTTAAAATGTATTGAAGATATATTTGAAAACGAAAAAATGAAAATATTTTAATAAAAATAAAAAATTTAATAAATATATAAAATATTTTGTCTTTTTGAAGCACATTTAAAAATTAATTAATTTAATTAATTAATTAATCAATAAATGAATTTTCAAAATAAAAAGAAAATTAAATATTATTATATAATAAAATAAATAATTATATAATAAATATTTGTTGTAAATTATTTATTATATAATAAATTAAATGAAAACAATTAAGAAATAAATCATTTGATGAATTTAAACAAATTGAAATGGTAAATTAAAAATTAGTTCAGCTTTATTTATAAATAAAAATATTTCAATTCAATATTTGCAATGATAAGGAAATAATTCTTAAGAAGAATAACTTATCCATGGATGCATAGAAACGTCTTCAAAGCGCCGTATAATACTGGAAATCGCTTTAAAGCTCTTTATATTTCCTAAATTGCCCTTCGAATCCTGTTACACTATTTTCATTCGCCAAATCCCCATCACTGTCCTATCCTATAACCTATAAATTCTAACTTATAAATTTCCCTTCCTCCTCCACCACTAATTCCTTTTATGCCGCCTTCTGCGATTCTACAATTTGTAGCAGAAGATTCACATTTGTCCATTTGATGACTTAAAGCAATATAATAGGGGTGGATGGTGTTAAGAAGGTATAATTGGTTCTAAATTGATAGAAAAAATACGATGAGTTTTTGGGGTGTGGGAAAATTAAGGTGGGTTTCACAAAATACTGCGGGCTTTTTAGAGTATCAAAGTATTTCAGCAAGATGCTCGGAATTAGCAGTTCGCCCACCCGAATGCATATAGGTGAATTGATGCCTCTGAATCTTCGTTCTAACGAGCTGAATGTAGCAAATCTGGAATTTACCAAGAAATTTGCTGAACTATATAGATTATCGAAATCTTTTTCTTGGCCAGTGTTCCTTGGCTTGTTTGAAGATTGTCAAATCTCAAGTTAGACCAGCGTTCCTTGGCTCGCTTAAGGACTGTCATATTTCATGTTCCATTCCATATATTTTCGAATATGAAGGATTTTAAAGAAAATAAACTCACTGTTGATATTGCAAAAATTTTTGAGACATTGTAAAAAATCTGCAATATCAGCGCTACTTTCATCGACAATTTCGCGTAATAATTCTCCATTTTCAAAATCTTTTTCTTCCAAAATTTTCGCAAATATTGGTGATAATTTTGATAGCCATTCAGCATCAATAAGGAATATTTCGTCGCGAACGAGTAATTTAAATGAACGATGAGAATTTTTTGAAGATATTTGTAAGTTTTCTTCATCCATTATCGCTTTATTATTATTTATTATTGCCATTGTTATTGCCATATTTGTTTATTAATAAAATAGAAAAAACATAAAATTAGGAATTTTTCGAAAATTTCAAATCTAAAAAATTTAAAAAATTCTAAAAGAAAATAAGAAAATGGAAAATATTGATAAAACGATTTGAAAAAGCGAATCTTAACGAATAAGTAAAATATTTTTTTAAAATGGAATCGAGCAATTCAAGAAATTTAATAAATTTTTGTATCCAAAATTCAGTTTTAATTTAATTTCGAAAAAAATTATCAAATTTGAGTGGAAATATACAATTTAGCCGAGTGGTGTATTGCATAAATTATAATTCTAAGCTAATTTTCGTTTCACCAATTATTTTTGAAAAATCCGAGTAGTGTGTCGAGGATCTGGGAATTTTATTCCCCGATGAAGATGCCTCATGATTGATTGCTGCGGCCACCAACTAATTAACTATACTAGTAGTTGTCCTTCGGCGAGGCAGAAACATCTGAAACTTTACTGTCTCATCAAAATTCTTTCTATTTATCGCTTTATCATCTTCAAATCTTGCTATGATTTTCATATATCTCACCAATTCCTATTATTTTTCATTAACAACATCTCTCTCCTCTCCCTCCCCTCCCCCCACCCCATTCAATATGGCAAAGCATTTTTGCGATTTCATTTTTATAAGCTGTAAGAGGTTTGATGGAGTATTAAGGAACATAAAATAAAAGCAGCCGTATTATGGATTACCAAAAAAAATATGTTGTTTCAGTGATACCGAAAGTCCAAGCAGCAGGCGGATTTAGTAGCGGATGCAAAATCCTAATAGGATCCTAATAGGTGACGCAATAGGAATTTTGAGGATTTCACTAGGTTTCAGCAATAGTTCCAAGAAGTTCCACTGCTTTTTTTTCGGAGATATACATATGCAAACCATTAACCAAACATTTCATTAGATAGATTGTTAATTGCTTACATTGTGTAACAAAATTTTTAGTGAAAAGTGAAAATTATAAATAATTTCAAGAAATATCTATGAAATTCACATAAACTTAACCATTTGAAAGCAATAAAACGATTGAAAATAAAGGAAATAATTATAAAATTAAAATTAAAATTAGAAAATAATTTTAAAGAAACTGGAAAAACTTTCAAAATAAAATTTAAATTTAATAATGATTTTTAAATTATTTTTTAAGTTTTATTATTCATTTTTCTATTTTACATTTAATTAATTTATTATATAAATTTATAACTAAATTTACATAAATTTTATGAAAAAAAACGAATGAAATTTAAATTCAAAGAAAAAAGTTTCGAATTTTTTTTGGAAAAAATTTTTAAACTCGGAAAAAAATTTATAAAATTTGTTAATATTTATTGATAGCTTTTTTAGGACTAATTTTGAATTTAAAGATTAATTAATCATTCGAAAAGAAAATCAATCCGACGAATAAATAATATGATTTTATATAAATCTAAAATAAATCTAAAATAAATAATTCCAAAATATTTTTTAAATTTAAAATAATTTTAAAATCCATTGAAATCTAAATTTTATGAAAAAATTGCAAGTATAGAAGGTTTATTTAAAGTTTAAAACACATTAAGCAAGCAACTTAAGTGATTAACAGCAAACAAGCAATAAATATTAATGTTTTCGCCGTTTGCTGTTTCAGTCATAAAATTGACTTTTTATCAGCGACCTTATCGATCAACCTTTTCCTTAAAAAATTATTTTCCATAATTAACAAAATAATAAAATGAATATTCATTGCACACATCATTTCCGCTTATCGTTGACTGTTGACTGTTAATAAGAGTAGAAAATTTTTCGCCAACGATCCACCGGCCAGAAATTTTTGCCATTTAGCCATTTGCAGACAACAGTATAAAAATTGGCCAACACCGCTTAAACTCTTAAATAACAGATTTATTCACGTCGGAGTCAGAAAGTGAACGTTTGCCTCTCAATCTGAGTTATTATCCGCTCGGCTATCTTAACTTAGTGAAATTGATATTTGTGAAGTGAACCAATTATGTAAATTTAATTTTTTAATTTTATTTGCAATACTGCAAAATATTTGCAATATTTTTAATTCGAATCCCTATAAATTAAATTCATTTAAATATTTAGACACTTTATTATATTTTATTATAAATATTTAAATTTATTTAAATATTTGAATTAATTCGAAAAATTTGATTTCAAAATGAATAAATAAATAAATAAAATAAGCGTATAATGAAAATGAAAAAATAAATAAATTAATGAGAAGAGACACGATTTTTCTGAAATAATTAATCTCACTTGAAATGATTAAATGTTTAAAAAAAAAAAAGAAGAAAAAAGTTAAAATTTTTAAGGTAATTAATCATTAAGAATTTTTTCAAAATTTTAGGAATTTTAAAAAAAAACGTTATCACATATCACAATATCACCTCTCTATTATGCCATTTTCCATGCATTATTTCTGACTAGACTCGTTCTAATGGCCAGTGAATTCATTCAGTGATAAAAAATATGCGCGAAACGAAACGTGAACCACTCAGAAGGAAATTTCCTCCCTCGTGAAAGCACGATCATGACGATAGACCAGTGAAAACTCTACTATCACTCCACTACCCTCTCAATTTTTGAAAATGAAATTTTTTATAAACATTTTTCCCATGAAAAAAGTGATAAAATAAAGATAAACACAGTGATGATAATGAAAGAATATTCTCGCGATAAATAAATCTCAAATATATATATTCTTCAACATGATCAACGATTCCGTGGAGTTTAAGACCGGATGAAAGTGATCGCTGATATTTTTCGCATAAATCGCATTCTATTTGTTATTGAAATACTTGGCCACGCACGACTAATAGCTATTTTGTTTGAGATAGTTTAAAGAAAAGAAGCATTGAACTGAAAACAATTATGCAAATATAAATACTGCAATAAATAATAAATAAATAATATTTACAATAATAGGTAAATCTCAGACGAATTTTAAAAATTCTTTCGTTCGCCATTTATTCTTCACGGTCTGTTTTTAATAAATCGTTCATTTATCAAATCGCATTCAAAGTAAGATTAACATTGATGGTTAACATTCACCATTTCTCGTTAGGCGAATTATTGCGGTAAATAATTTTCGGAAGGAATTACGAAATGTAAGAATTATAATATGCAGATGAGTTGCTTTTTCCTCTATTCAGTGAATTTGCTCTTATCGACTATCTCGAAACTAATCTTATTACTTAAGTCTTAAATCTCAGTAGGATAAATTCAGTCATCATAGCCACTCAACTATTAGCTTAGCGTTTCATTTATAATAAATATTTTCACTGAGAACTTAAAAATATCATTTTTCATTTTTTGAAATAAAATATGTAACGAATATTTAATGAACGAAATATTTAATGAAAAATGGCGAAATTTTAAAAGAAATATTTTTCAAAACAAAATAATTATAATAAAAAATAAAATATATAAAAATAAAAAGCGAAAATAATCAAATAATGAAAGAAAATAATTCATCGAAATTGTTCTTATTTAACAGAAAATCTGGCAAAATTCAAGATTTATTTGAAGAAAACGAAAAAAATATTCGTTGTTCAGATAAGCCATAAAATACCTTAGAAACTCAATTTTATTAATAATAGTTTTACTTAATTTTTCTAAAATTAAATTTCATTTAAAAAAAGGAAGAGAAAATTGGAAAAAATAATTAGTCTTAAATCTAAATTCTTGGAAAATCAAAATTTTTACTTTTCAACAATTTTAATTTATTTTATTTGTTGTTCATTTTAAAAATCTCTTCTATTTAATTTATTGTATTAAAAATATTTATTTTATTGAAATTGCTCTTATTATTTATTAAATTTTTTTAGGAAAAACAAAATTTTTATTGCATTTTCACATGCATCTCATATGTGAGCACTAAATTTTTTTAGGCCTTTGTTAATGAGAAATTTTCCACGCCAACGATTCGTGTTTTTCATTCATAGAAATCTATAATTTTAAGCTTATTTACAAAATTCACTTTTCGCAGTAATTAACATCAACATTAATTAGCGACAGGAAATCTTTCAATTTAGAAAGCCATGAAAATAATCATTAATCATCTGATGAAATGAATAAGTGATTAGTGCTTATCATTTGTGATTAGACTTATTCTGCTAGCTGTTAGCTGTTTTTATCTGCTGAATGAACAATGATTAAATAGAAGATTTTAGCAATCCGAAATTTTCAAAATTTTATAATTTTAAGAGTCTTCAAATTAAAATTTGATAGAAAATAATAAAAAGAGGAAGGAAAAAAATTTATTTTATCGAAAATCAACTTTTAATAAAAAAAATTCCCATCATTTATTTAACAGTGGAATAATTCTTATGAATAGAAAGAGGAAAGAGCGGAAAAAAATTCAAAATTCAATAACTCATTTTAAATTCATTCATTCAAAAATTCAAAAAAACAATCAGAAAAAATGAATCGAATATAAAATTAATCGAAAAACATTAATTTGTAGCCTTTTTTTAAATTAAATTTATTTTATAGTTAGGCATTTCATCTTTTCTAAATAAAATTTATAAATTCTCAATTGCTTTTTATTTTAAAATATTTCATTTTTGAACGAATTTCAGGTATATTTCAGTTAAGAGAAAACAAATTGGATTTTAGATGATTGGATTTCGCAGTTGAGAGGGACCAATACTGAGAGGGCCTTTTTCCCAACGAAGTATTATATTTCTCCCACTTATAGCAATAAATTTTTTAAAGGTCTCACCATTAGTGATTTGACTCGTTCTGCTGGCTTGCAGTACGAGACTAATATGCCAGGGATCTTTGGCGATAGAAGTGCAGGTGAATCGTCAATATCACCTGAATTTTTGGGTAGCCTGTGAAGAGTGGAATCTCAGCATCGGTCCACCGAATTGAACAGCAACCCACTGAGCCATTCTACTCTTTAACAGTTAGGAACCACTGGTACCTTAGGCTATCTTCACTGATTGTCAGTAATTTTTGCCAAGAAATTATTCGGCAATAGAATTACAAATTAATCACCAGTATCACTTGATTTTCTGATAACAGCTGAATTATTGCCTCTCGGTGTGGTAATCTGAAGTATTTAGCACCCCAAACCTTACGATGAGAATACCACAGTGATATTTCAGAATGATTTTCAAATGCGTTATTCTCATAAAATTCATGAAAATTGTTTTATCGTGAGGGGCTTTATTTTAAGGACGTTACAAGCAGAATGCAAAATCTATGTGCACGTCTTATGCATGAAAATCTAAAATTCATTTATGAATAAAAAATGGAAAAAAATAAAAAAATAAGTAAAGGAAATTCAACGAAGAGAACTGAATCGAAGCCAATATTCTGAAATAATAATAAATATTTAGAAAACATTTGAGTGAAATATCTGATCTTGTGAAAAGCGTTATCAACAAGCATTTGCTAAATTATCATTCTTCAAATGCGTCAAATGCATCGAAATTCATTAAAATATGTGAATTTGACAGTTTTCTCGTCAATTTTCTTTTCGGTTAATTCCATTAAAAATCTTTGAACTCTTTTTTTACAATTTTCTCGAAAATTTGATGTAAAATTGTTTATCAACAATATTATTTAAAGGAAGAAATATAAACAAATTTCTAATATCAATCAAATTTTTAAATGACAAATTTAGTTTTGCTATCGGTTAGGAATGCCAAATTACGTTGCATGAAATGGTAATCTAAGCAAAAATATGCTAAATTTTTTCTTTTTTTGCCACAAAACCCTCTTTGCATATTTCAAAATGCTTAATTTAATTTAATTTGTGGCTATTTGGATTTTGCATTTATACAAAATAGAGTAAATGCTATTTCGCAAATGCCGATTTATATAAAATCAATTCGATATATTATTTTTGTATAAAAATTATGGATAACCAAAAAAAATATTGTTTATTCTCGTCGAAATATAATAAATTTATAAAAAATACAACAACAAAATACTGTATTTTCGAAAAAAAACAAAAATAAGATCGCTGTTTTGGTCCTTTAAATTATAAATTCTTCTAATATCGGATGTAATAGGGGATTGCCGAATTCTCATACGAAATATAGCATTCCTATATTTTTGTTGCAAATGGAAATAAAATTTTACGGGATCTAAATAAAATAAGAGGAAAATTTTGCCGATTTTCACTCACTTAATGAACTCGCAAACGCTGATTCAAGCAGTAACATAAAAATTGCCTAATTTTTGACGAAAAACTAATTATTCGTGTCAGTGATTTTCTGTAAAAATATTTTACTTTTAACTTAATAAATTAATAAATGTTTCGCATATTTTTCTCAGTTAACAACCTTTTTCTTTATCAAATTTACCAAATATTTTGCTGCTACTAGAAATAAATTATTTACTGTTGCCGTTTTTCAGCCCAGGCCAAGCATTAACCCACTATTACTATATATTTATTTGAAAACAACCGAGCTCTAAATGTGAGCTATAAATAACCGAGCAGTTCGACGACAAGTGCCCATGTGCTTGCATTTATGACAACATATAAGATATCAAAAAAAGAAATCAGTGGTATGACAATACAAGAGAAAAGTGGTGAAAGCTAAGGGGAATTATAGAAGACACAAGACGAACTATACTAAGGGGACTTATTGAAGATTTTAATCAATAGCATGAGGTCCAACAATATCAATTGCATAATCATAAATATTAAGAGGATGGCATCGTTGAGCAGACAAATATTTTAAAACGGAAATTTTCGAACTACTGTCTAATTCTTTAAAAATTTTGTCTCGAATTGCTTGACTTTTCAAATCGTAAATATTATATTCGGGCATTGGTATCGTATTGTAGAAAACGAATGCTGTTCTTAAATAAAATTCTCGAAATTCGCTTATTTCTTCTTCAATTGTTTTCTAAAAAAAGTGAAATTTTATTAAACGTTAGCAATTTTTTAAACAATGTTAGTATAACATTGTTAAAAAATATTTATATAATATATATATTTATGAATATATATTTTTTTAAACAATATTTTTCTAACATTATTAAAAAATAATAATTAATTATGATAATAAAAATAATAGTAATAATATTTATAATTATGCAATAATAAGCCAAAGAGTTCTTAGACGAAATAAAAGAGATGGGCCGCCAGTATCATCCCTCTAATCCATTATGGCCAAATCTGTTTAAAAGTCCTCTTTTTAGAATTTTCAAATTTTGAAAATCCAGAGGAATCCAAAAGAAAATATGAGACATTATAAAAATTCTATGGTTCTCAAAACTTTCCGAAAATATTTTTATGAACTAAAAATAAAATAAGCTGACCGTGACTTTTTTATTCTGCGCCAATTTCAGCTTATTATTCCATAATTTCCTCATTAAATCCATCAAATCTTGTTGATCTGCAACACTCGGAAAAGTTGCCAGAAATGGCTCAAATATGAGCTCTAAATAAGCAGTATTTTGTAAAAAATATATATTCTAAAAATAAAATATTTCCAATTGTTCAATGATTTATTAAATTTCGAATAAAATTTACTATTTTTATCATTAATTTTCTATCAATTTTTTGAAAACTTCAGAATTTTTTGCGAATAAAACATCTACGATGGGTAGCTGAATAGATTATTTTGGAATAATTTAAGAGATAAGCGGCGATAAAATATTTTGCCGATTCTCCATTTCGCTGCGGAAAAAAACCTTTTCTCGACTTATTGAGTATGCAAAGATGAGGCGAAAATAAATAAATAATAACCTGTACTCAGTGGATTATCGCGTTTCTTTAAGAGTGTTTCGCCTAATGAATGCCGGTAATAATAAAGAATTCTTGCGAATATAGGATTCCATATAAGGACATCCGGAAGAGAGCTTAATTAAGGTTCTATAATCACTAAATTTCCAAAATTTTTAGGAGTAGTTCGTTATTGCATTAGAAAAAAATTATTTTATCGCTTTTTATTTCTTTATTTTTTTCAAGGGAATTCACAGTTACTGATAAGACTCGTTCCACTGGCTTGTCGCACAAGACAAATATGTTAGAGAGGCCCCTTGGCGATAGATATATGGGTGACTCGCCAGCATTATTTAGATATTAGATAGAAGTATAAGTGATTCTGTATAAGTGATATTTTTTTCTTTGTTAAGCGACACTGTTACCTATTCGATTCGAACCCGATTCTCGGTGGTTACTATCTTTCCACTGAGCCATCGATTCACCATTTTTTATTTAAAAAAATTTGCGAAAAATTTTTTAACGCTAAATTTGAAAATATTTTTAAGTAGATTTTTGTTAAATTAATAAAGCAATTACTTAAAATTTTCTTAGTATAACTATGGTAAATAGATTTATTATTATGAAAAAATACAGAATCACTTAACTTCTATCGTCAAATGACTTTGCGACTGTCAAAGTTATTTGAAGTCAAAGTTATATGTCAAAGTTATTTAAGTTAATAGTCAGTAGAGGTAGCTAAACTTGAAAGACATTGCATGTTGCTAGAAAAGAATAATTCACTCGATATACGCGATATTATTTTCTGGTATATCGCTGACTCGTAAAACAAGGCGATACTTCGTAATAGATTTGTCAGCTAAAATTATAAAATTAAAAAATACTTTTGAAAAAAAAGTTTAAGAATTTGAAAAGTTCTGTATCAGTGCGATTTTATTAGATTTAAAAAATTTCAAGAAAAATCATTCCCACCTGAGATATTATTGATAAAGAAATTTCCGCTTCTTAAATATTGAGAATATATCCTAAAAAAGAGAAACTCTTATTTAAATAGGCAAACTCTTCATTTCTCTTCATTTCACTAGTTCCATTTATTGGTTTACTATATTTATGTTGATTGCCCCCTCCCTCTTCCCCTCATCCCCACCGCCGTTCCACAATCACTTCAATTCGAAATTTGCTATTGAACGGTACTGAATTCAGAAAAGAACGAAAACTAATAAATAAATTACCAACTTGTTTTGCAATAAGCATAAACCGTCTGATCCAACAATTGGCATAGTAAAATAACCGATTGGCTTTTCTATGAGTTCATCATCCTGTAATTTTTCTAGAATTCAGCTAAAATCAGTCGTCAGACATTAAATTTTTTCACGTATTTTATTCGAATTTGATTACTGATAGTTAATATTTCTATTAGACTCACTTATAGTTCTATCGCTGAATAATTTCCTAGCAAAAATTTCTAATAAACCAGAAATGGTACACTTTTTTTGTTTATATTCCTAATTAAATTTTAATTTTTTGAATATTTTTGCATTTTAGCAAAAAATTAGTAAAAAATTTAAAATTAACTT
This sequence comes from Dracunculus medinensis, assembly GCA_900625125.1. Lineage (NCBI taxonomy): Eukaryota > Metazoa > Nematoda > Chromadorea > Rhabditida > Dracunculidae > Dracunculus > Dracunculus medinensis. The sequence goes on along the minus strand of UYYG01001152.1, from coordinate 2,225,809 downwards.
AAAAATTGGAAATATTTTAGTTTACATAAAATATTACCTGATTAAATACAATAGAAGCCTCGATAAGAAGCATTACTTCTGCTTGATAATAATTTGATCTGACAAAAAAATCCGAAAATTCAATCGAATCGCATTGTTTATCGACCTGTTTCATTAAAAATTACCCATAAAAAATTTGTCGTTAGATGAGGCATGACAATGCATGATAAAGAAATACCGTTTTGAAGATCCAGGTTTTCTCCGTTCGATGCTTAATATGCGCTTTTATTGAATGAACATTACTCACCTAAAATATTCATATTTCAATTGCTTTCCAATTGCTTTACTAGAGATGTTGAATATTTAAATTGCAGTGCTTCGCATAGATAAGCACGGGTTTTCTTTAATGGAACCACTATAGCCGAATGTATCCCGCACTAATCATTATGCCCACATCATGTTCCGATAAGTTTAGCAAATCTTACCAGTTGCCTTCCTCTTTGCCCACTTGTATCCAGTAAGCATATTCTAATTAATCTACATTCTATATTACTGTAATTAACGTCAATATTTTCTACTCGTATCAACCGAAATATTTTATTGACTCGAACACGCCGCTTTCTTAGCTGAAATTTAGTTATTTCTCGAAAATTATAACGAAGTTTGTGGTTGCAACTTTATTACTTTTCACATGGCATTGCACATAATATAGGGAAATGCCTTATTTTTGGTACAATTTCCTGTAAAACATGCATATGAGAATTTCTAGTAATCATAGTAACTCGGGTGGTGCTGTGCGATTCACCTGTACCTCTACCGCTCCAAGACGCTCCCTGGCATATTTGTCCACTGCGACAAGCCGATGGAGCGAATCTAACCAGCAATGGTGAATGCTCTTGAAAAAAAACGTGACGCTTAACTAAATCTTAATCTTATAAACTGAAAATTTAAATCACAATTATTAAAAACGTTAATGTTAAACTTGGCTGTGTTAAAAACCTTTAGCCTCGCCAAATTAAGCCCCATAATTTCCAAACTAATGTTATGCAGTAACTTGTCAAATGAAGAGGAATAGAAATTTCTCTAAGCCAATGATGCTTTTTCATAATTTTGTAAGAATGAATAAAAAAAAGATTCTAGGGAGATTTTAAAAAAAATTTCAGAACAAACCACTTCCATACATAAAAATAAAATATTTTTATTGTAATATAAGGTAATGAATATTAAAAAAATATTTATAAAAATTATTAAATGAAAAGCTGAAAAGAATTATTTGCTAATTTAAACGTACTCTGTTAGTTTCATAATTCCAATAAATGTCATGAAAGCCAAGATTTGATTCGCTTAATTTTGGCATAATATGGCAGCAATATGTCAAATGTATATCTAAAAAATACTATATAATGATTATGACTGATAAAAAACTTCTTATCACTGAGATTGGATTGGAAAATTTAGAGATGCATCATCTTTAGCTACAAGTACAACCAATTAAGAAATGATAAAATGATAATAATAAATTAGACGATATTGCGTGCATTACCCTAAGGATAATTTTTCTATTTTTTCAAAATTGTTTGATACTATTTGTAAATAAAAAGAAATGAAAAAAGAAAAACCATTTTTCAACGCTTCACCGAGAGATTCACTCATTTTCAGCGTTTCTTTCTGGAATTATTTTTTGTAATTTACAAGAAAAGTGGAAAAAATTATAAAATTATTATAAATTATTATAAATAATTAAAATTAAAATTAAGATTAAAACTATACGAGTTTTATTAAATTGTATTATTTTAAATGTTTTAAATCCAAACAAAAATAAGAAAACTTCGGCCTAAAAACCAAAATTAAGAACTCAAAAACCTTAACGATACTTCCTAAATTCTGTGTCATAGTTGTTGGTGATGCGATATTCGTCATAGAATTGTATATTTTTGAGTTGTAGGCTACTGGTGAAGAATCTTCGGATATTTCCTCCATAATTGGTGGATTACAATTGTTATTAGATTTCGTAACTTCAAGTATCTCAGGCTGATTCACAACGACATGTGTAGCCGTCGTTTTTTCAGCAAATGTCAATTTTTGCTCGCATTTTACAGAATGTTCTTCGTCAGCCGTTGTTTTTTGAGCCAGTGCCAGTTGTTGTTTGCACTTCGCAGAATATTTTGCGTCAGCCGTTGTTTTTTGAGCCAGTGCCAATTGTTGTTTGCACTTCGCAGAATATTTTGCGTCAGCCGTTGTTTTTTGAGCCAGTGCCAATTGTTGTTTGCACTTTGCAGAATGTTCTACGTCAAGAACCGTGATATCTTCGTCGATTGCTGTCAAAAAAGTTTTGGGAACGAGTCCTTTTTCACCGTTCTTATTTTCGGCCAGCCACCAACCATCTTCTCTAAAATGACTTTTTATAAGTTCCATTTAAAATTATATATCACAACTAAAATTTTGAATATCTTAAGGATTTCGTTTTTCATTTAATGACATATTGCTATTATTAAACTATCATTATCACTATCATTATCACTAAATCACAATCACTATATCACTATATCACTGTATCACTGCAATTTTCCCACCACCTTAATTGTAGCATTCTTATGATGTCACGCCAAAAGCAATATCTTGGAGAAAAATTTAAAAATTTGATTCATATTTTTAAACTAATTACCATTATTTCAAATTAGAATCCTAAATTTTTTTGGTAGCTCGAACAGTGTGGCAAAATAAGGATTAAAGGTTGAAGGGAGACAATTCGAGTTTCGATTCTTGTCAATCGACAATAATCATTATCATTAAGTTATCATTAAAGTTATCATTAAAAAATAAGTGCAATTTCTTTTGCGAATGCTGACAACTTATCTGTCTACACATTTATCAAGAAAACCCCGTCATGTTAATAAGGCCGATGCTGAGGTTCGATTCCTTGCATTGAAATATTCTTAAAATATTGATTATAAATTTATTACCTGATTGCGAGTATTGTTAGTACTTCGTCTCTGGTAATGCTAAGATCGGTTTCTTCTTGTGCCTCAAAATTTGCCACAGAAATAAATTTGTTTGTTTTACTGATATTTGAAGAACGAGGATCGTATCTGAATATTTGTGGTCTGCAATATTGCTTACCAAAATTTTAAACTACTTACTCATCAACTATAAATTCATCACTTCCAACATTCAATTCTTGTTCGTCATCACCGACCAATTTAGGTAAATCGCTTTCTTCGCTGCTTACTTTTTCATCATTATCATTCCTGCAATAAATGCTAAATGTTTAAAATTTTTTGGCAGAGAAACAATTAAGTTTTTTGATGAACTGTTCTAGCTAGATGGGTTCAACTTCCCTACGATGGAATTCCAATGCTGTAGATATTTTTCCTTCTAAATGATCCCCGAGCTTAGTAGGCAGTGGAACCAGTCAGAGATACTGCGCATTATTTGAAGAAGAAGATCTTAATATTTCGCTAATTTCTGCGCCGTAATATTTCATTTAAGGATAAAATAGTGTTAGCTATGAAAATGGAAGCTGAAAAAGCTTTTTTCATCAGTTTTGAAATGGATGCAAAAAATTTTTATCGCGAAACATTAGAACATAAAAAATAACCTACGAATTAACAATTTGTGATTCAACTACGGTCGGCGATTTGTTATTCTGAACATTCTTAGGACCAATGGATAGCGATGACAATCTTTCCTAAATTTTTTCCATTATCAGTGGGCTAAGATTTCTCTAGATTAATGATAAAGAAGCCAGTGGACCACCGCCTTGAGCAAACATCGCACTGCCATTTTTTCTCCTTCAAGTCCAGGCTGTAACTTTTTGTGATTTAAATAGACAAAAAGCAAAGAAAAGAATTTCCAGGAAACTGTTTTAATGCATTAATTAACCAATAATTATTAAGCTTAGGTAGCGCCTGGTTGCCTTTGTGCGCGAGCAGACTTTGATGGTGCAAATAATGAACCAAATTAAGTTAAAAAGTGAATAATTATAAAACTGCATTAAAAATGAATCCGTTTTTTACTTAAAATCAGATTAATAAATTATGCACGGGTAGTTTTTACAAAAAAATTCTAAGTAGGGACGATTGGCACATTAATATAAAAATGAAAGTGCGCAATTGACTTATCGCTGCTATCTTAGCTACTGTGAAGTAAGTAGAGTATAAAATTACCGAAAGTTGACCAAGTTGCTCAATAATATTTGCTTTATTTTCGGCCTGTTTCGAGTCTTTCTGATTAACTTTAACTTCTTCAGCCTTTTTCGCGTAACTATCAATTTGCTTCTTCAATTCTGTACATCGATGAACAATATTTTGAAATTCATGAGAATTCGATATAAACAGCGATTTCTGTGATTCCAATTTTATTACCTATTACAGAATTTTTTATTTCAATTTCCTTTAATTTAACTTATATAAAATTGAATGAAGAAAATTTATTTGTATGATCAATTATCAATTATCAATTTATTCATAAAACTTATTTATTATTATTTATCTTTTTTGCGTCTCTAAGAACGATTTTAAACTATAAAAAATGGAATTTATCAAAGGAAAGTGTCCATTTTCCACTTTTTATAGAAAACAACAAAAAACATATATTAAAATATATATTTTAAATTTTATAAATATTCGCATAAGAAACCAATGTGATCATTTATAATTAAATCTAAAGAATTATTATGGAAAATAAATTAAACTAAACTTAAAGAATTTGAGACTTTGAAAGCCACTTTAAATAGTAAAATGCCTATTGCCTTAAGGCAAAGAAGAAAAGCAACCTCATTTTCGAATTGAACGAATCGTTTTCGAACATCATCGATAGACAAAAGACGAGTGAAAAGTGAAGCCATTTTAAAATATTATCAAATTAATATTACACTCAGCTTACAAGTACTCGACTATACTCGATTATAGTTTCTCGAAGATAGATTCCTCGATATTCCTTAAGCAGGTTGAGGGTGAATCAAGGATAATTAATTTGTATACAACACGGAAATGAATGGAAATTAGTAACAGATGTCAGCGTCGCCAACGGCAACGTTCAATTTTGATAATTATATTTGTTTATTGATTTCGGTGAAATGAATCTTTGGAGGAATGCATATAATAAGGAATATCGAGGTACTAATGAATGCAATGTAGTCTGAAATCAAGTCAATTGTCATTATTACTAATTCATTTTGAAGCATTACATATCAGATTGATGTTGCCATCTTTTCCACTCAAATACATTTATTGCTTGGCGACAAATCCAATATCGACAATATCAATAAATGTTCAGTTTTCTCAGGATTTACTCAGAAGAGATTTACTCCAGTTTATTGTTTTGTTCATCAGGCATTTTCTTGGCCAATATTGTCTTATATAGTCGCGCTGCATTATCCTAAACTTTAGCTGGAAACTATTTGGTAATTTGCAGTGTTGGTATGTGTTTCGATTTGCCCGCAAGAAAATTCATTCCATTCTAAATCGATCGAATTCTGCCAAAGTTCTCAATATCTGTTGATGCTATGAACTTTTCATGATCAAGTCTGAAATATCGTGCTCATCATGCTTTTTTTCTCATAAATAGTTTTAAAGATCATAATGAAAATAAGCTTATTGAAGATTTTTGACAATCGGCCGAAATCATATTTTGGAAAAACCCACGCAATAGCTCGAATTAGGCTGAAAAAAAAGCGCATGAAGAAATCGACAATTTGTATATTGTAAAGACTATTAGGACTTGTGAAGGTTTTACGCTGAAAACCTGGAATGCGAGATGTACAAACAATTTTTTGGGTTAAGATTGACTCATTCAATATTTCTCAATATTGAATTGAAACATTAATGGACAATAAAAGATACAAATTGCTTTTCTCTTATTTCAATAGCTTAGACTTCAAGGGTGAACCAGAAAACTATCGCTTGCGCTTAACGATCATGAAATTATTTCTCAGGAAGATTTGGTACGAATGAAATTTGTCCCATTGGTACCCACTGGACAAATACTTTTGAGAAGAACTCTTTCTGTTTCATTGATTCCAAATTTAACGCTAGAAAAATAACATTCTAAGATTCAGCAACAAAAGTTTTGTAACATCTACTGATTCGTCGAAGAATATCAATGAATATCAAAAATGACTTTGAAAAAATCTTTCGGTTTTAAAAAATGATTACGACTTGACAGATGGGCGCCATAGTTCTTATGCGATGATTTTTGATGGAATTCAATGTTTGGCAAGAGTAAGCCTATTCTTCAAAAATCTAATGTGCAGTTCTATCGTCAAGTGACAAAATTTGGCAAATTTGGCCTGATAAGTACTAGCAAAGCCTAGTCAGAAACAGCGGATAGGAAAAAAAACTTTATCTTGATTTAATTCGCGTTGAATTCTTTTTCTATTTCGACTTAATGCTTGGCTTCAGCCAAGGAAGGAAATTCCTTCTTCGGTCTACATTTTTTTAAAACAAACGGTAATTGTTGATAATCTTGCGTAGTTCATGTGATTTTGCTTTCCAAATTCAAAATTCTTCAAAATTCGACACTCATCTAATAGTTGGCACCACTGCTGGTTAAACTGGCTTAGCTGTTTACAAGAGGCACAAGAGGCACAAGTTTCTGAGGCACTCCATCCAATACCAACAGATGAAAGTTCTGACAGTTCTCCTCACTTATTTTTCTACCATCTTTGTCCATGTATCACTGGGTCATCCATGGTTAAAATCTTTCTCAGCTGTATCATTCGAGGTGACAGGTCTCAATTTTCATTTTTTAAAATTGCAGTCAGGACTGAAAATGAAAAATGTTTTTTGTGGCAGAGCTTGATTTATCATTAATAAACAAACGGTCATTATGCATGTTCACTATTGGCTGTTTAATGTTATGAAGATAAAATTCCACAAATCTAACTTAGTTTAAATTTAACTTAATTCAAAAAATTATAAATAGCAAATTAGCAAGTAGCAAATTTTAAGAACATTTTCAATGATATTTGTTGTCATTTCTTATCAGCAGATTTATTATCAACAGAAAGCATAAACATTTTTACATAATTTTTCCTTTGTGTTCTTTTCCATTTATAAATAATGTTTAATAAATGAGTTCTTTGTCTTTCTCTAAATTATTAGAAGTCGAATTAGAAAGAATCGGTTGAGAAGTTCTGATAAAACTGTTATACAAATCAAAAATTTTATATTATTATATTATTTTGTTTCTATTGTTAAAACCTTTCTTTTCGTCAATCTTTTTGCAATGCGTTTGCTTTTCTATTCTATCGTTAATAAATTTAAAAATTTTTAAAAAAATACAAATTTTTAAAAAAACAAAAAAATAATTCACACAATATATTAATAATATTGAATATTGTAGATTTACAAAAAAAGAGAAATATGAAATGAGTATATATAAATATATGATATATAATATCACTATAGAATTCCTTGATATCAATTTATCAGTAATCAACAATAATATTGTACCTAATGCGGTGTATGTTGGCATCGACCATTATCATTCATCACTATTCAGGAGATATGTATTTGTCTCTAAACATTTGCACGAATTTATTATCAAAAAATGAATTATCAAGAATCACTCGCAAAATTTTGGGACGATTTTCATTTATTTACAATTTTTTTTAGGAAAAATTGAAGTAAAATAAAAAAATAAAATGGATTACACTTATTCCTATGATTTTTTTTAAAACGATATTAAATATCAAAAAGAAAACATCAAAAATATTACAGCTGAAAGGAAGATTACTGATCGTCAAAAGATGAAAATTTCCCTCCCTCCCAACCCCCTCCTCCGCTTTAATCTCTTCCTCATGCTGTTTTTTCTAATTTTTATTTTCACTTATTAGCAGCAATGACTTTCACATAATCTTCACCCTTTTCATCATTTCCACAGTTTTTAATATATTTCAGTTTCAGTTGACCAGTATTCTCTTCATCTGGTATATGAAATCCGAAGGCAAAATGATAGAACCACCCAGCAAGAACTGCTCCAATACATGGACCGATGACTGGTAGTAACCACCAAGTAGAATACGGGTAGCTGAAAAAATTGCATGATGGAAAGCCTTCGAATTTTCAATTTTTCAGATATACATAATTCGACACTTACGTGAAAACTTCCGATCCGTAAATGAAGAATGTGAAAAGCCTAGGTCCAAAGTCTCTAGCGGGATTAATCGGATAACTGCAGTTCCATGCAAATCCGTGTCCAATCAATGCGACGACTATACCAAAGAATGCAGGTCTTGCTACCTTGGGAATCTTGTTTCGGTCGTCAATACCAACTGCCACAAAGAAGCCTAACAGCCCCGTTGAAACAATCTGAGATTAAATTAATAATGGCACCAAGTTTTTGACACTGAAGCAAGTTTGAACAGTTGAATAAAATATGAAATAAAATTGAAATAAAAACATGAAATATGAATGAAATAAAATTTTTTTTTTCAACTATAGAATCGTAAAAAATTCAGAGTTTTAAGCTTTACGAATGTAAAAATAATTTTAGTTGGAAATAAAAATTTTTCCTTATATTCCCTAAGTAAAAGGAAAAACTAACATACAATTATTACATAATTGTACAACTCTGAACAACTTTTAGCTACCTACAACAAATTATTATGGTAGAATTTTTAAGAGCCCTCACCATTGGTGATTGGACCCGCTCTGTTGGCTAATCGCACTGGACAAATGTGCCAAAGCTACTCGGATTTTTAGATAGATTTATTCCTCTACCGAGTAGAACTCCAGCCTTGGCTCTCTGAATTAAGCAACAATCCACTGAGCCATACCACCCTCCACTGTGATAAGGAAAGATGCAATCGTATAAACAGATCCTTTTTTTATCATTCAAATGCTCACGTAAACTCTGAAGCTTGAAGAGTTTTTTGGTTAACAAATAATTATTTAAATTATTTAATTATTTAAAAATAAATCAAATAAAAGTTATTATATCACCTGATTTAGTAAAGCTCCACTGATCGAAACAAATAATTTAGGATATGTGGCAAACACAACAGCTGTGCTATTAGGGCCGACGACTGTACGGAGATTGGGTCCCCCCTCAAATTCATTGATCGCATCTAGAAAACATCAATCGAACAATATGGAAGTGAAATTAAATCATTGATGATGCATACCGATGTAGGTGATATAAGTGGCTGCAGCGCCAAAGAAGGCTCCCGTGATTTGAGCGGTACAATATAGCGCGAGCTCCAGCACGTTTATCTCGCCAAACGTGAATAACATAAGAGAAATGGCTGGATTCAAATGTCCTCCTAAATGCGTAATTAATGCTTTCTGTGGATTTCCAGTTTTTTTCTGAGGAGAGGGCGATAATTAATATGAAAAAATTGCTTTACTAATTTATACCAAAATAAAATTTTCGAAAAAAAGAAGAATACCAGATAGTTTTGCAACAGTTTGCACGACAACGATTATATTCAGACACCATCCCCAGTTAATATGCATGAAAGTATTCATTTTTTGCCGCGAGAGGAAATATTGTGCTTCGATGCTTTCACCGATATACTGCAAGTATTTTTTTTCGCAAAAAAATTAAAAATGAAATGAATTTTCATTAAATATGCCTATGAATTTTAATTTTCTATTTAATGGAAAAAATATTTAAAAAAAGGAATTTTTAATAATTAAAAAACCTACTAAAAGTAGAAAAGTTCCAGCTAATTCCGCAAGCGTATTACGTACCACTTTGTTTTTTATTTGAAACGATTTTCGAAATTGTTCCGGCCGAGTAACTGTCGCCATTTTCCCGTTAGAAGAACCTAAAAGCGAACGGAATTTATCAACGCAATAAGAATATTCGAATGGCGTGTAGAGCGCATGAAAATTTCCTGATTACTTTTACACTTGAAAACTTTTTTTTTTAAAAAATTTATTAAAAAAAGATTTTTGTTAAATAGGTAAAACGAGTTTGTCAATTTAATGAAAAAGTTCAACTAGATTTCGTGACTTCGAAAAATTCCATGAAATTTTCCTTTGACTGAAATAAATCCTTAAATAAATAAGTTAAATATCCTTATTTTTTTCTCTTCTCTTAAAAAAATCCTCTAAGAGCCGCAATTCTTTGTTTTTTAGAGCACACATCAATGAATTTTAGACTCGTTCTACTCGCTTTACGGACTTCGCAAATATACCAAGGTGCTAGGGAGTTCTTTGGCGATAAAAATATAGTTGAGCTGCCAGAATCACCTGGATTTTTGGACAGGTTTTATTCTGCCGGAAGAAGAATCTCAATGGCGGTGCTCCGAATAGAGCAACAACCCATTTTCTATTCTGCTCTCCTTCTGTTCTCTTCGTAAGGCGACACTACCCGAGGAAGCATGGTGCGTTGGTGGATTCGAATGCAAGTCTCGATGGTAACTGTCTTGCCACTGAGTCACCGATGCACCAGTTCTTTTATATATATATATATATATAAAATTTTAACATTAACTTCTTTTTTTGACAACAAATGACGGAAAAATATCATTTAACTTTATCATTTCGCTTTTTGATGCCGTTTTTTTTCAGTTTTATAGAGCGCGAACCATTCCTGTGATTCGCTCTACTGGCTTGCCACACCAGCCAGAATTTTGACAGGAAATGACTCAACGATGAATGGTATATTCCATTTTAATTCATAATATATCAGTATCGCTCGAGTTTTTGAAATAGGTCTATTCCAGCTGAAAGAAAAATCTCAGCCAGCATCGCTGTCTATTTCAAAATGGAGAGCAATAACCTATAACAAATTCAAGCATATTTTAATAAATCAAGAAAATTATTGTAAATTTATGAAATTCATAAAATCTTGAAAAGTAGTCGTTTCTTCCATTTGCAAATATTTCGTGAGTTTTATACTAATTTTTTATTGAAAAATATTGAAATATTATTGAAAAATAAAAGTTTTCCATTTGTCTATTTATTTTTTTGCAATATACTTATATCAAATTTTTGTACGAAATCATGTGAAATGCAATGCGATATTGCGTGCATTTCTTATTGAAATGAGTCCGGAATTTTTATCCGGAAAAAAATGTGAATTTTCTCAATCCCTCTCCTTCAAACAATCGATTTCCTAATTAGAAATATTATTTTCCATGAAATTTTTTACATGCATTATTGGAATAATCGACGCTAATTTTATGCAAAGTACTTCAGTCCGTTTTAATTTTTTTTGATATATTGGATTCATCGACTAAAAACTTTAAACTTTTTCAAAAAAAAATTCTAACGATACAATGGATGCTAAACAATCCTTCTTCATTAATTTTCAATATTTGATGGAGGCATTTTAATGAACACAATTTGATATATATTTGATATATATTTGCTAATTTTTAAAAAAATATTTAATAATAAGAAAAGCTAAAAAAGAAAAGTGGAAAATATCGAGGAAATCCAAAAAAAATCAAGAAAATGGACACTTTATGGACACTTTGATAAAATGGACACTTTTGTCTACTAAGATTTCGTTCGATAATATCGGTGCTTAATTAATAATTAAATAATAATATCAATAAAATTAATATTAAATTAAATATTATTAAGTGGATTAGCACAAAATTTTAATACTGTGAATATTTATGACTGTTAGAACAACTAATTGTAAAGCTGTGGGTTAGCGACTCACCTGTGCCTCTATCGCAAAGGGACTCCATAGCCCATTTGTCTAGTCCGACAAGCCAGTCTAACCAGCAATGGTGAGTGCTCTTAAAAAAATGGATTGTAAAGCTGCAAATGTCGCTAAATATGGAAGAAAGGGATGTCAACAAAAAATGGATTTCCATTTAGGAAGATCATCAAAATATATGTCAATATTATCATAAAATATATGTACTAAATACTAAACTATCAAAATATTAAGTACTAAACTTAAGTATTAAGCTTATCCAAAAGGAGTGTTTAATCAACTGCTTACGTTTACTTAAATAATTCTCACCATTGCTGCTTAAACTCGCTCCACTGGCTTGTCTTATTGGACAGTATACCAGGGAGACCCTTGGCGATAGAGATAGATAAGTCGGGGAATCGAACCCCAATATCGGCGCTTCCAATTGAGCAACAACCCACTGAGATACTTTTACTCAAGAACACTTTTAAAAAAATTATTTTAGAAATAGAAAAAATAGTTTTTATATTCGGCGATTAGTTTCATAAAGAATCTTATTGAATCGGCACCAATAGTCACCAATTGTGGATCAAATAAAATTGAAAAAGAATGAATGAAGAAAAATATCGCTTCGCAAATCGCTTTTCTCACAATTTAACAGTAACTAACTGGACATGTCAGTCGCCAATCAGTCAATCAGTTGAGACAGTCGTACAAATTTATATAAGGGGGGGGGGGGGGTTCCTTAAAACAATTTGAAATTAATTATTGCAGTAGTTTAACATTTTAATCAATTTGATTGATATCTTTTGATGAAAGTGAAAATTAAATAGAACAAAATTAGGAAAGAAAAAAATTTTTTTACATCGATTTTTAAATGATTTTCGATTTTATTTGGAAAAAAATATGAAAATTTAAATGAAAATTAATTTTATTTTTCTATTATTACGAATTATTATTAATCATTATTATTATAAATAAAATTTTAAAAAAATTGTTTAAATTTGAAAAAAACATTTGACCGATATTCGAATCGTTCAAAAATTTTTTTTTTCTAATTTTCCATCGTTTAAAATATTTTTCATTCGAATTATTCAAAATAAAAATTCGTAATTTATTATGAAAATCAAAAAAACTAAAAAATTAAAAAAATAAAATGAATGAATGGTTAATCATTTAAAATTTGCAATAAAACATTGCTATATTTCGTTGTTGAAATAAAAATTTTAACATTTTTCTAAATTTATTTAACATATTTTATACAGTTTTTTAACGCTAAATTTTTTAAATATTATTTATTATATAAAATTATCATAAAGTGAGATAAAATTATCTTTCATAGAATTTTTAATTGAAAATTTCGCTACTTGGAAAGATCAACCATAGCCGTTTTTTGCTAGAAAGCCACTTAGTCATGACTGCAGTGCAAGTCGATTGCGAATAACACCAGACTTTTGGTTTGGATTTGGTTTACTCAGGTCAGAAACAGAATCTCAGCCTCAGCGCTCCATTATCTCATTCAGCTGCTCAGTTTACTATAATTCATGAAACTAAACTAAAATATTCAAATCTATAAGGCGAATCATTCCACTGTTTATACTTTCGAAGAAATCGAATCCAACCAAATTCAAAAAATCGAATTAAAAAATAATTTAAGACAAAAAAGTTTCACTATGAAGGGTGCTAAACTTTGGAAATTTCGCCAAATTAAATTATAAGTCCAAAATTTCTTAAAAAGTTATTTTACTTAGTGGCCATAATTGCTTCCACGAGAATAATCCATTCTTCGATAGCAATTAACTGAAAGGGAAATCCGAGTGAATACTGGTTGAACTGTTATCTTCAAATGATCCGCTGTGAGAAGTTCAAAGGAGAAATAAACCAGAGGTGAAAAAAAAATAGAATTCTCTTTCCGCACTTCTTGCATCACAAAGGATATTAAATGTGCTGATCGATGAATTGATTTACGAAAAAAGCTTTTCTAAGTGAGTTATTACACAAGTAAAATACATTACTAAAGGCTAATAATAACCATACAGTGATTATAATATAACGATGATTAATAGTGATAATAATAACAATGATATTAATAATAATAATGATAATAATAATAAATCTTTTTTTTCTGAGAACGCTTATCATTTCCACTTAGACTCGGTTTGTCGGATCAGACAAATTTTGCCGTTGAATCATTTGGGGATAAAAGTTAGTCACCAGTATCACCTGGATTTTTGAAAGACAGAACCCTAGCTCTGGCGTTCCGAAAACACAGTATCTCTACTCCAATATGTCTTTGGTGCTGCAAAGAGGAAAAGAATGATCAGATAAGAAAAATAAGATAAATTTATAAATTTTTAAAAATAAGATTTCTCTAATAAATTAATTATTAAATAAGTTAAAAAAATTAAATAAATTTTAATAAATTTTAATAAATAAATTAAATAAATTATTAAACAAATATAAAATAAATATAAATAAATTATTAAATAAATTTAAATAAATTAAATAAATTTTTGTTAAATCGTCGAATAATAAACGACTATTTGCATTGTACCGTATAAATTGATGAAAAGAAGAGAATTAAATGAAAGAAAATGGATAAAAATTTCTGAAATTTAAAACGTTTTCCATTTTCAGTGGCTTGGAATCTATGTAAAAATAATGAATATAAATTTCAGTTATATTAAAATTATATATATTTGCAATTTAATAGATTATAAAAAAAACTGAAAATATTTTTTAAAAAAACCAGCTAATTAATTACAAAAAAAGAGGGATTAACATGCGGCGAGGATTTATAATATTAAATATAAGATTTATTTAATGAATTTATGATTTATAATATAAATTTTACATTTTATAATGAATAAATTTTGATAAGCATAATCAATGGTTTTCAACTGAATATTTGAATAAATTCGATTAATTTAGTAAAATTGCAGTTTTGGAACCTAATGAAAACCTTTTAAACTTGTTTATGTTCCTTATTTCTCCTTATCACAGAGATTATAATGGGGCAATGAGAGATTCATAGCAATAGCAGTTGCATTATCAACTTGTCATATGTTACTTACTTCTATTTATTGTAAAGGCGAACAAGGAAGCCGTAGTAATAGCATTTGAATATGTCGAATAAAATTTTATGTCTCTCATCTATATTAGTGCTTAACGAGGGTATTTAAAGTGTTTAAATTTCATGAAATCGAAATTAGAAAACGAGAAAAATTTCTTAAACAGTGATGGAACTATGCAAAAAAAAATTTGCGAAAGATATGTTGGAAGAAAGTTGTCGAAAAATTTTTTGTAATATTTAAGAAAAAATAAAAATTGAAAAAAAATGAAAAAATATAAGGAATTAAGAATTTTGAGCAATGAACACTGAAAATGTGGTTTTTTTCTCAAAGAAAAGAACCAAAAATCTTATAAAATTTGTTCTGAAATATTTAACATGAATTTCACGAGCAATGAACGAACGTTTCACTTTATTTTTTTAAAATTGATTTAATTTGGAAAATTTTTGTAAAAAGCAAAATTTTTATGGAAAAAAATTTGCTTTTATTTAATTAATGCAAGAAAATGAAATTTATATTTGTGTTAGCTAATTCGATTTCAGTCAGAGAAACAGCAAGTTAATCTCATAAAATCCATGCGATTTTTCATCAATTCTTTCTAAAAATATCGTTTTTCGTTTAATTCTTTGTTAAAAAATAACGAAAAACAAAATTTTATGATAAGATTGATAAAAAATAGATCCAATCAAGTATCTTATCATTTAATAAGAGAGAATTTTTTTCGTTTAAATTTCCATCCTTCATAGTGAATGGAATACTTTTTGTGGTCCATTTAAGGTGTTATAACGTGTTAAAAGTTTTAGGTATTTCTTATAGTATTGTATTTTTGTTGCAATTTTTATCTTTTAACAACAGATTTTTTGCTAACAAAGAATATGGGATTGAAGAATTTTTGAGTTATTTAGTTTAGATTAGTGGGAATTTGTACTGACTGATAGAAAACGTAGCGCTAAAAATTTTCTCAGAAAGCAGCGCAATTCATTTTTAATGAAATTATTATTTTAGCGATCAAATTGAACTAGCGAACTAAAATATTTGTTGGAAAAAATACTCTTTTCACCTTAAAAATATTAATTTTCAATCAAATAAAAAAAAACTGCTCAAGGTTGAAAAAAAAATGGTAATTTGCTTTATTATTGCCTTATAAATCTTTAAAAAAAATTACAACCGGAATTTCGAAATTTTTTTCATTTTTGTTTAAAAATAAACTGTTCAATTGATATAACTTTTTAAGGTTTTTCCTTTGCAATTTTCTCATTTTTATCATCACAGTTTAAAATTTAATTAACCAATTTTAACCTTTTCTTCCACTTTTTTTTCCATCTTTTGATTACCTGATTATGACAATTTTAAAGGATTTTTTTTTAAAAAATCGTCCTCTTCATTTTCTTTATTCTTATTATTATCACTATTATTATTATTATTATTATTATTATTATTATTATTATTATTATTATTACTATTATTACTATTTCGAATTACTTCGTTTTAATAAATAGGAAAAAAATTTAAAAAATTTTTTGTAATATTTATCTTAATTTTTATAAATTTTGTTCCGATTCATTCTCATTTTTGAATGAATACAATACAAACTATTCATTCATAGCAAATTCGTTACAAATTCAGAGAAGCAATCGCTTTTTCGTCAATTCAAAACGTTATTTTATATATGCAAAAAAAACTACATTCAAGAACTTTTGAAACATCTCGTCTATGATAAAAAATTTAGATGCTTTCACGTGAATGAATAGTGATAGCCACGCAATCTGCCGAATGATAATGATAAAGTTTTTCAATTCGAATCAGAAAAGATTTATATTTTAATTGCAAATGATAAAACGACATCTCTTATTTCTTAGTGTTTGCAGCAATTAGAAAATAGAAAAAATAAAGAAGACAATTAATCAATGGAATGCAGTGGTGAAATAAAATATCATTTACCATTAGTCAAATTAAAAACATTACGAAAATTTATTAATGTAAAGTAATCAATGTAATCAATCGGCTTTTTTCGATTATTAAAAATTGATGAATCAATAAAATATAATAAGAAATTCGGATAAGAGAATCACCTCGCAATATATATATAGGTGATGGGGGTAGCGGGGAGAGGAGGAGAGGAGGAGTATATGTTTCCATCAATCACCTCTTTTTCACTTTTAATGATACTTTCTTTCATACTACCAAGAGTCAACAACTGAATTCATGATGCAGCCGAACAATTTCGAAGATTTCCCAGAAGAAATTGTGATAAGTCAAAAATTATAAAAAATTTCGACAAATCGTAAAATGAATCAATTTCGATGAAATCTGAAACAAAATAAGCGATACATTGGATATCGCCATTATTCAATAAATGAATCAGAGAACAAAAAAACAGCTGAAAACAATTTCGAAGAATGTAAAAATTTTCATTTTTAGAGGTTACAAATCGAAATATTTCCTTTAAAATGTTAAAAAATCGGAACTATGCAATTTTTTGATAAACAATATTAGAAAAAATTTGGCATAAAAAGAGATGAAATAAAAGGTATATTTTCATCGAAAGACGAAAAATCATATTTTGTAACAGTTTTTTTTTTAATGGTTTATTGAATGCAATGAATAAAACCTTACTCTTTAAACAAATTGCATATTCATAAAATTCATAAAATGATTTCTAATATTTATATTTCTAATTTAAATAGTACGAACGTTAAAGCCATACATAAAACATGAAAAACGGTAAATTGCCATTCAAAAAATTTCTATTCATCACACAGCTCTACTTAACGCTTCACATACTTCAATAGCAATCGAAGCTTGTGCTTTTTCCATTTCATTCGTACTTGATGATAATCGTCGTTGCGCATCGTCCAATTCAGCTCGTACGGCCTAAATCAAAAATTTGTGAAAAAAATTGGTTATTCATTCATAAAACCTTTTAAAATAACTTAATGCATGTTATTCCAAAATGTATCGGCGGCATTGTTTGTTCAGTAAAAAAACTTTACACAAAAGTTTAACGAAAGCAAAAAAATATCCAAGTTTTTGAAAAACCAGTAAAAAATGACACTTCCTTCTTTGCACTTGTTCATTTTTATAAAAGTTCAGCAGATGATTCTGAATCACAGATAATTGCAAATAATTTCATAGTATTATCAAGTAATTTCTTAATAAATTATTGTAAAAATGGACTAAAATACCAAATAAAATTTCGCTAATGCATAAATAAAAATATTTTTGTCACAATGTGCCAAATAATTTTCGAGATAAGTCAGTGTCGAAAAAATTATTACACAAATAAGCTGTCATCGAATTTCTTGCCGAAGATTGACATACTTTAAAAAAATACATATATTTTCTTGAGGAGAGTTGCCAACTTGAAACATTATTAACAGTCGGAAAACAGTCGGAAGCTTACGCCTGCCAAACCAGAATGAAAACTACAGAGTACCTAGAATTCCGACGATCATCAAATACAATGATTTAAAGCATAAAAATAAATGACAAAATGATTTAAAATAATAAAAAATTCTGGATTTGTATAGAAATTTCAATAAGCATTTGTAAAATTCAAACCAACTAAGGAAATTCCAAATGAATTATATGCATATGCAATAAAATGTGTTCGGTTATTTAGGATTTACAGCATTTTTCATTGTGAAATCATTTCCATTACACAACACAAACAAACAGTATGAAATTAGCAAATATTTCGAAGCTAACACCGAAAAATACGAGGTTATTCGAGATTATTAAGAAATTAAGATAAATTATATACTTCACAGAAAACACGAAATTTCTGCAGAAAATATTAATTAATTCAATAATTAAATGGCAAAAAATTTAGAAAAAAACCTCCATGTCGATATCTTCCAATGGACAAATTTCTTCAGCCAGCACTTGACAAGTACCATCGATATTCATTGACAACGTGCCAGATGATACAAATAAACTACGAGATGTTCCATCTTCAGCGTGAACTTTTACAACACCCGGCTTTAAAACTGCTAATAATGGAACGTGTTTTGCCAACAAACCAACATTGCCGCTCATCGTCGGAATGTCGACTTGTTTAACTATTTCATTCTTATAATATGCGTTATCAGGTGATGCTAAGGTTAATAACAGTTGCTCGGAGACAGCTACTTTTGGCGTTTCAGTTGCAGTTGCATAATTCCGAATCAAAATGCCCATAAAATTTTGAGTTAATTTCCAAATTCTTAACGACATAACCGAAGAAATCACCTGGAAAAAATTCCAAAAAAACAATGAGAATTCGAACTCGAAAAATATTTCCAGCAAATATTAATAAATTAAATCAAAATATTAAGACAAACCACTAATAAAAAAACGAAAAAAGGCAAAAATCAGCATTTATAACTGAAGAAACTGCACACCTTACCTTATCTAATATAAATCCACCTTTCGTAACAATATGAAAATATTTCACTCTACTAAAATTTGAAAAAATCAAAGAAAATGTATATACTGAATTCAGAAAAGCTTCAGGCTTGGAGAATGGCCAATTCTCAAATACTTTGGCTCCGGATAGGGGCTAATATATTTTTCCGTCTCATGAACTCTATTCAATGGATAAATCATGAAGCCATTAAGGAAATTAAATTGGTATAAAAGGAAAAGTTCCTTTTTAAATGGTTGCACATAGCAACTGTTATACTGTTAATATGACTGACTGAAGAATAGTATATCTGACCACTCTGTCTAAAGCATATGAAGCCAGTCACACAGAATCCCACACGATAGTATGTCACCTTTATCCGAACACCATTTGCCTAAATAATTAGCAGTATTGCCAAAAACGCGACAAGACCATAGGTAAGTGCTCCTCTTCACGACAAGTAAAGCTTTCTTTTTCTTCTTCTAACAACTCTCATCATTACTGATTAGGCTGGATCCGCTGGCTACGTCTCCAAGCTATTCGATCCCAAGCCATCTCTGAAAGTAACAGAAGCCATTCTTTTCTACATCGTCTAAGTCCCTAAATCGCTAGTGCCCTTATGCGTTCAAAATCATTTCTCACACTCATTAATGCAGATCGTGATTGGCCCTCCTCACTTTGGACGCCATCCATCACTCAAGTAATGGAATACGTATCAAGTTCTGTGGTAGGCGACGAATAATGTGCCTTAACAAAGAAGGCACGGACTGCGATGGAAGAGAATATCTCGCGATATTTTCTTTGTATATTTGAGTAATCAATTATTAAGAATGGCGAACATTAATAAATCATCAATAAACAGTTTAACAAAAAAGAACAGAAAAAAAAGAAATCGGTGGGTGATAACGAATGCAAAAAACCTATTCATCTGGAAAGTCACACCAAGATGCTCTTTGAAGCAGCCAGAAGGGATATACAAGTGGCCCAATTATGTGAGAACCTGAAAGAATAAAAAACGAATCCCAGGAGGGGGGTCGGATGCTTGGAAACGTCTCACCATGAAGCCAACTTTACTGGCGGACGCTTTTCATGGAATTTTTATGAGAAAGACTTTACGTGGTGCATTTTTATGTTTCTAATAATACTAACAAAATGCAGTTCTTCCAACTAACTTCTTGGAAAATCCTCCATGAAAAGAATGAGAATAATAAACAATGCAACTAAAAAAAATCCCTCTATTATAACGACCAATAAATATGCCATCAAAGCTGAAACCGATTTATAGAAGAAAATACGACATTCTATATCGCAGACAAGCCACCGCGATCTGCAAAATAGACATTCTGTCTATCAATGCAAATTGACAAAAAATACCATTTCTTTCGAATTCATTTCTGGCAACAAGTACGACTAATGATAAGGCAGAGTTTGTCAATTTGCTAAGATTTTGAAGTGTTTGCGCTGTGTTCAGGCGGAAATCCGTTTTTTGTCCTTCGTTGATGCAAATTTTGCGATGAAATGAAATTTCCCACCAAACAGTTCCGCGCAATTCCTTTTACACCTTTTTTTTCAGCGAATAGCGAAACTTTTCTGTTTTAAATTCATAAAAAAATTGCCTCTTTTGAATTATAATTTAAGGAATATTTAAATGAAATCAGTAAATTTTAAATTGTAATGAAAGGGAAAAGGAGAAGAAGGCGGGACAGAGGAACAGTGGCTGAGGGAATAAACCTACCACTGAGCCAACTGTGCGCCAGGTGACTAGTAGAAATTTCCAGCCGAACTAGGAGCCAGCATGGCGAGCACCAAGCGAGGTTCTGATGAAGGAGTAGCACTTTGTTTATCAGTGGTGCTGCTAGGAATAAAGGGACTTATTGGGCATATTGAAGGAAGGAAGGAAGGTTTGCAGTTGCAGTTAATAAAATTGCTATTGTGCTGTTAATGGCAGATGAGACGGCGAAACGATTCAAATTTAAATTGGCGCTAAGAATATTTTTTTAGTTTATTGCAACTTAACTAAAGAGGATTACAATTTAGAGAGGGTGCGGTGGGGGAGAGGAAGAGAGGAATTATGAGGAAAGAAGGGAGCATTGCTCTTCCTTTCTTATCATTTATATCACTAAGGTTCATTTCTTAATTTAATCGGCCTCTGGTTTCCAAATTAATTAATAATTATTGTAGTCAAGCTTATTTCGACTTTAGCTGTTATCCTCGTTCCCCTCTGTTACGAGCGGATCTCCACACTTCTCAAAGACAAAGGTAGCTGCGCTTAGAGTTTTCCACATAGTTGGTGTTTGACCAATTCCATATTTCACCATAAATTTATCCAATTATGACCATAATTATTCCAACAAAAACTATGAAATTAGTTTCTTTAGAAATTTTTAAATTTGAATTTTTAAGATATTTCACTTTACTTTTTAGAAATGGTATTTAATAATGATGCAAAGCGACTTTTTGGTACAACCAATTTGTATGAAATTTTGCAATTACATGGCTCGAAAAAAGTTCGGCAAAATTACACTCGTGAAGAAAGTATGTTTCAAACTGAAATTTTTTCAGTTCACCCTTTTTAATATTAAAATATTTAAATTAAATTGTTTTTGTCATTCATTTATATATTTTTGAAGTGCAAATCTTTAATTTATGGTTTGCGATTTTCCAACTTTTTAATATACACAATCAGTTTTTTAATATACACAATTAATTAATAGTTATAAGTTGTAATTGTATATTAATTAATTAACTAATAATATTATTTTTGATGAAACTTAAAATGAAAAAAAATGAAAATCACATTTTTTTACTACACCTTTACATTAGGAAGTTTTACAACATTTGTGCATAAATAGTAATTTTATAATTTGTTTTTTATAGTATTTATTAATATGTATATATTTTAATATATTTATTAATATTGATAAATATATACAAATTTTTCAGAAATTATATAAATTTAAAATCGCTCTCTTAAAAATAATATTGTTAATAATATTATAAGTCAGACGTAATCTATTTGTTTGCGGTTTATTATTATTTTCATAAAAAAATTGGCGCTTTTTTATTTTTTTACTGATTTTTTTTAAAGGCTTATTTAATTTTATATAATTTTATTGTGTCTCGCCCTTTCTTATAATTTTCCTTTTTTTTTCCAGTAAAAAAAGCGTATTTGAAGCTTACACTGAAATATCATCCAGATCGATGTTATGGTGATAATGAAAAAGTGGAAGCGACTCAAAAATTTCAGATATTAAACAAAGCTTATTCCATTTTAGACAATAAGGAGAAGCGTAAAATATACGACGATACTGGTTGGTTTATGATCATTAGATTAGTTTCAGAATAGTCACCATAAATATTTGGAGTTAAAATTTGTTTTAAAATTAAATTTACTATTATTTTTGCTAAATTTTATAGTGTTCACTATCATAATTATTTGTAAAAAAATTTATATTTTACGAATAAAAAGCTTAGTTCTTATGTTTTCATGAATATTTTAGGTGTCATAAACGATGAAGAAATTTGCTATAACGATGTGGATTTGTCTACTTTGTGGAAAGCAGCGTTTAAAAAAATTACGAAAGCTGATTTAGAAAGTTATATAAAAGAATACAGAGGTTGTTGTCTCAAATAAAACAATCTTCTTTTAATAACTGGCGCCATTTCTGCTCTGGCTGGTTCTTCTTTTCTTTCTAACCATTATTGGTTAGGCTGGCTTCGCTAGTTATAAAGGTAAGACGTTCCCATGCCTCGATCGGACATCATGCCTGAGAGTAAAAGGCCCTCATATCGTTGGGCTGCCTATACGCATATATCCAAAATCTCTCCATGCTATATCACTCTAAATCTTGATTGATATTTCTTTGTTGCCATTTTTTGCAGATCTTGGTAATTAGGGATATATCCTGCGATAGGCGAAGAACTTTGCCTTAAGAACCTTATGATATTAATCCAGATTATATTCGAGGAGAGAAAAGTAAATTCTATCTGCTCAATATCACATGTTTTACAATATGTTATAGCATGTATACAACAAGATATTTGTTATATTGTATTTTAGGTAATTTCTCACCGATTCAAAAATCTTCAAAAAAAAATCTCATAGCACTTAACGTTAATCATCTTTTAAGAGTTAGCAATTGAAGTTAAAGTTGTCTCGGTCTCTCTTATCTGCGCATAAAATAGGAATATATAGATTGATAACCGAGGCATCACAGAACTCTTTGAATTAAGTTGAGGCCATCCAGTTCATAACAAGTTTCTACCAAATTTGAGTCGTCTTTTCGGGTATGACTATCCCATTTCATCCCATATTTGAAGCATTACAATAAGTCATGTATTCTGATCCAGTGTAGTTACTACGAGAAAATGAAGCGCTTCCGACATGTCCAGGTGATATTTGGACAAAGTCAGATCATCGCCTGACTCTTGACATAAGATGTTCCATTCTCTGCGTATCTCACATCGCATATACAGAGCCAGTTGAACCAGTTGTTTGCCTTCTTCAATACATTTTTAATTATTTACCTTGAGGAGAGTTCATTCTATTTCGAAAATCATTTCATTAGGCGTGATTCGCATATTATTGGGGATATAATACGCATCGGAAGATATAGAAGCCATGTGAAGATAATGAGACTATTTTGCTACAAAGTCGCTTAGGAATAAAAAAGTGAATTCCATCCCAGCATCCATTTATATTTTGGATTTTTATTGGCTGTTTATTCCTATCAAAGAAGAATAGAGAAAAGAGATACTGGAGAAAAAAGAAACGAGGCGTTGCTAGGGTTTTATTCATACTGTAGTGCGTTAATGTTAGTTTTTTACTATTTTCATTTTTTTTCAGAATCTGGTGAAGAACGTGAAGACGTTAAAAAATCTTATGAGAATCATAAAGGTGATATGGGAAAAATTATGAACGACATTATTGGCGTGAGCTTTGAAGATGAAGATCGTATTAGAAATATGATCAACGAAATGATTGAAAATGGTGAATTGAAATTAACCAAAAGTTTTGTGAATGAATCGCGGCAAAAGAGAGCGAAACGTCAAAAAGCTGCTAAGAAAGAAGCGAAGGTTTGGTGCTTTTTAAGTAGAATCATTTTGTTCATCGTCATATTATTAAAATTACATGTTAGAAAATTATCGCATTCAAAGGCAGAGATTTCGATATGCTACTAACAGGAATAAACCTATAATGAAAAATTCCAGTTATGGCTTGCCTAGTCACCTATTTTTTGTCGCCAACTAATTACGAAAATTTCTGACCGTACTAACAGTAATAGTTAGCATAATCAGAAGGGCGCTAGTTATTTGCTTTAGCTTTCTTACTAAAGGAAAAAGACTAAATATAAAAGATATAA
Organism: Dracunculus medinensis; assembly: GCA_900625125.1. Lineage (NCBI taxonomy): Eukaryota > Metazoa > Nematoda > Chromadorea > Rhabditida > Dracunculidae > Dracunculus > Dracunculus medinensis. Next base: position 2,201,411 of record UYYG01001152.1, on the reverse strand, counting down.
GGTTGTTTTTGGTGAACTTTCTTCAAATAAAATCTTACAGGAAGCAGCTAAAATGCTCAAAGAAATTGAAGAAAAAGAAGGATCGAAAAGTTTAGTTGCTTTAATTCAAGATCGGCAGAAAAATAAAATGAATGGTTATGATAAATTTTGTGATGAACTTGCTGCAAAATATTGTAATAAGCCGGCAAGTCGTAAACGAAAAGCCTCCTGAAATTCTTCTAACATATTATTATTTGTGCAATTTGTGTTTTTTTTCTTATATTTATTTTATCCATGCCAATTTTTTCGTTAAAATTTTCCAAAAGATTTGTAAATATTTGAAATTTAATATTGCTAAATATATAGGAAGAATTTTGTGGAAATACGTGTAAAATTTAAATATATGGAAACATATGAATAAAAATTAAATTTATGGTTGTTTTTCTGAATTATTGTTCAATGTCCTTAAAATTTGAGAATTAAAAAATAAATTTTGACTTTATTATTTTTTTATATAATAGATTTCAATAGAGGAATGACTTCCTAGAGAAATTCGTCAAATCAAGCCAGCGAACCAGAAATGGTATGCACTTATAGAAAAAATCACGGATATTGTATTTGGAATTAGGTAAAAGCGGAGAAAAAGGTATAAAATGGTTAACACAGACACAAAGAGAGTGCTAACCATGTCGGCGAGTAATCGCAAATCGGTATTGAATAATACAGTGCGGGGGATGCGCCTGCTGTAGCTCGGCATGTGCTCTCGGCAAACGCGGTAATCAGATTCGATGTGCACATGGAGGGGCGTCTTCGCTACTTTGCATGGACCTTCATAAAAGTTTTGTGCTTCCTTCTTTTCCCAAAAATTAGGTAAAAAACGAAACGTATAATAATATTAGAGTAATATTAGAGTGTATAATAATATTAGAATGCCTATGGGAGTGTTCGGTTTCGCTTCACGTTCATTCATTAACGAATGAATAACAAATTGTTAAATAATAAAATTTGTTAAGATTTTTTCATGCTAAGCTTTGAATCAAAAGAAACGAGGATTTCCATGGAAATTTCGCATTAAATTCAGCCAATAAAATTGTCAAAAATCTGTTGTCGCTATTATGCCGTTTTATATCTTTGGTTTTCGCCCTTTTGTCGTTTTATTAAATTGCTCTTCCCTAAACTCAAAATAGCTGTGCAACAGAATTTGCTTCCTCATGGCTTCCTATATTTTGAGGGACAATGAACCGAAAGTCTAAAGGGTGCGAGAACTGTTGAGAACCACTGCTTCCTAAGGACGAATGAGGTGACCCTTCTGCAATTCTTACAAGTTCAGTATTATTTGCAGTTACCCTCCCTTTACCTCAATTCTTACATTCCTTACATTCCATTTCCCAGCTATCCCTTTAGTCTTCGAACAGTTGTAATTATGAAATGCGCGAAACGATTCGGCCGATTAACTATTTGTCGGTATATGTTAGTTCGGCTTCATTTTTTAGCCAAAGTGTTGTCATGGTCGGTTGCTCAGGCCTTTAGCTTTTTTATATTTTTTCCGTTATTTGCATTTATTTATGGCTTTCACTGGAAAATCGGGAGTTTATTTTTATTCTCTGGGAAAAATTCTTTTAAAACACCAAACACTGTCCACTCTCCGTTCGTAAATCAGAATCACAAATCTCGAGTTCGCGAAACTCGAGTTGGAGTGAGTGGCAACCAATCTCGCATGTCGCGAGTGAGTTGGACTGAGTGAGTCTTCGAGAAATTCTCGTAGAATATTTCATTCAACGAACGAACATATAATAGATTTAATAATATACCAAATATAATATAATAAATATAATATAATAATTTAGTAAATGAATAAATAAATATATAATAAATTTAATATAATAATAATTATTTAATTATTATTTAATTATTTCTGAAAATTATTGAAATTATTGCGTAAAATTGCCATAAATCGTAGTCTTCGAGCTACTCAAAATTTTGATTTTTTTCAGTTGTAATGCAGCTGTCAGCCGAAACGATCGATGCATATAGTATCGCTATTTTATCATCGTCCTATTATTCACATTTGCTATCACAGTCAGTTATCATTTGGCCGATTATACTTGTCCTTTTTACGCTGCCATCATTAAATCTTCTTATAAATCTTGGCTATGTTTCGGGTTATGGGCAAATTCTTACTTTTCAACGCATTTCACCTATTTCATCAGGTATTTCTTTTAAAAATACAAACTTTCTAATTTTTGATTGTTTAGACTTTATGGGGTTTGTTGTTATCCCAACGAGTAGAATGGCTTAGTGGGTTGTTACTGTTATTTGTCGGAATACTGAGGTTGAGGTTCTGCCTTCAGCGAACCTGTATTCCCGGTGATAGAAAAAATCTTTTCTCTTTTTGATTCCATTTGTATATTTTTTGTAAACTATTCCTAAAAGTTCGTATAAATTTTTGCATAAATGTTGGCCAAATGTTGCAATTTTACACGATACTTGCTTATTCATTTTTATTTAAATTATAGGACTTGGTTGGTCGTTAACTTGGTTGGCTGGCGAGAAATTATTTCTTCAGTCGTTAACTGCTGCGCAATATTTATTATATATAATATATTCGTTAAGACTTCGTCTCAACTGGGCGCTTGATTGTGATAACTATTATAATAATGGTTTATGTACCGAATTTCTTAAAGAAAATGTATCCCATGGTTATGCGCAACATCAACCGGATAATAACTGGCCTGCACAGCAATTCAATCGGTTAATTTTAATTCATTTATTCTCCGTGTATTCTCCATGTAAATTTCTTCGTTTAAAATCATGCAACATTTCTGGCTTAGCCGATTTCAGTACCTAAACGATCATTCCGTGAGAGAGAAAGCATATAAGGCTGAAAGGCAGGTGGTGAGAAATCGTTTAGGAATCAAGATTTCATTGACGTTTGTAAATTTCAAAAATTTGCTATAATTTTGCAAATGTTACTGGTTCTTTTTGTTGATACCCGATAAATTTAGGTATGCAATACGAGGAGTGCCTCTTATGGTAAATATAACTGAATGGATACCAAATGCTTGGTATTTCCCTGATATTAATACCGAAAAATTCTCATTAGAAATACCTCCAATGTTTCTTACAGTTTCGCATATCACCATTTGGATTTCGCTGTTTTTTATTCTTTACAGGTGTCTGTTTATTTGACTTTTTCGATTATTAGTTTTTTATTTTTATCATAGGAATAAACTATGTTATTTTCAAGATATGGAATGAGTCCTGGATGGTTTCTTATTCGATTTTGTTTTCTCTTGCCCTCTATACTTTTCATAATAATTGTAATTGGTCTTTTTATATGTGGATTAACCTTCACTAATAATAATGAAAAAGAAATTTTGCCTGAAAATATCGAAAAATATCCCTTCGTGTATTTTTCAGATATTCATGTAAGTTATAATTGTGTAATTATAATTTTATAATTCATAAAAAGTTGCTAGTAATGCTAGTAATTACAATTTTTCTATAAAGCGTTTGATCTGAATTTTTTCAAATATATCTTGTATCTTAAATAAATATTGTCATATTTAATTAGAAAAGAATTTAACCATCTTTAGTGATTTTTTCTTTGATAAGTGTGGAGCTTTGTTGATTTTTTAAAGTGCATTCCTTTAGGGGTTTTTTCGCACGACAATGGTACTTATGGATTATTCGTCTGCTTTTACTGGTATAATTGTATTTGCATCAAGCCGTATTCGTTCAAATTCAATGCCTATCAATCCGATCGCTTTACTTTCTATGCAAATGGTTTTTTTTCTAAATTTTTCTAAACTGCGATTATAAATGATATATGTATTTATGTATTCCAATAATATCGTTGCGAAATTATTTTTATTGATAAGATAATTATATCCTATCCTTCTCTATCCTTCTCTTGGAAAATTTCTTTATAGAACTCGAAATTTATAAATTATTAGAAATATATCGAAATAAAGAAAGAAAAAGAAAAAATATATAAAAAAATTTATAATTTAAAATTTATATATTTATATAAAATCTTATTATGCAAAAATATCTTAATATTTTATATTTTATTAGTGGTGATAATAATAACCTTTAGGTTGGTCCAGTATTTTTATATATATTACGTCGAGGATGTAATGGTCATCTTGCTAAAGTTCAACCTGCATATGATAGTTATATCGCAACTGGTATGCTTTTGCTTACTTTTTTATTTATTATGATTTCGAAATATTTCTGTGGGTTTTTTTGATTGCAGGAGATTATACAGTAGTTTTCACTGGCAAATTTCAGTTATGATGCTAATTTTGGGAATTTTGATATTTGTGAGAAAATTAAATAAATTTTTTTACTTTCTTTCAAAGAAGTTTTGTTTAATTAGTTAAAAGCGGAAATAATTTAATAGAAAATTTGAAGTGATGTAATAGGAAATAAACAGAGATAATTGAAACCAGAATGGATTGCAGATGCAACATTTTCTTTTGATACTGCAGCAGTTTGTTTTGCAACAATTAGTGGAGGGCCATTGTGGGCAATATTATATTATACAGCCAATTTATTATTCACTTGCATTGGGCCTATGGTGAACTCTTACCTTTTTTTCCATTGAGTTGTTTTGTTATACATTCATGAAGTATATTTTCTTAGTCAAAATTGTTGTGCATTATGGTAGGCTGTTTCAGTCTGTCTTAACTATAAATTTTATTTCGCTGAATCCTGTTAAAGATGGGACGAATTTTCAACACAGTTTGCTTCGGCAGATTTCATATTGCTCCATTTAGCTAATTTCAAATTCAACACAAAAGATGGAGCGTAGTTATTATAATAGTGTTTATAAGAGGCTCGTTTTGAGCTAGATGTTTATTACTTTTAATTTTCAGGTGCATTTTAAAATAAATAATTTTAAAATAGTTTTTTAGTTTTTTTAGGTTGTTCTTCTTCTCTTCATTCATAATGCATTTTTGGAACAATTTCCTTTTATTCAAAGATATTCATCACAAATTTTGGGACTGTTGTGTGGGGTGTTTCTCGGGACAGGTTTTTTATTATGTATGCCGGTAATCTTCAGATTTATTTTAATATTTTTATTTCTTTCCAGCACTTTTTTCAATAGTTTAAGCGATTCAAGTAAAAATTTTTATTTTTTATCATAGAACCCTTCAGCTTCAGCTGAAGGCAAATGATATAAATTTTTTGTCTTTTGGCTGAAATAAACTCTTTTAAATTGAATGCTGACCAACTATCATTTTTGATTTTTCAACATTTTTTCAATGTAAAAATTTTAGGATATTAATTTTATAATTTTAATTTTTTTAAGTTTAGTTTTATCTCCTTTTGTTTGTAGTTGATTTTTATTTCAGTTGGGTACATCATTTGGAACTTTGTTGCAATATGTCTCACAATCTTCAATCAGTCACATATTTTTGTTTATTGTGGTTTTTTTTATTTATGGTTTGTTTCATTTTAATTTTTTGTTATTCAGAAAGAATTTCCTTCACTGTTATATTCCTTTTCAGGTTGGTATGATCTTGATGCAGACGTTCGGTTAATGCTGGGTTCACCGAATTTTACATCATTATTATCATATTTAAGTGGACCACTGAGTCCTTTTTATACAATTCTTCTTTTTACATCAGTACCGGCATTACTAGCTGTTAGTTCATCAAAATACTCTTAAAATTTTTGGTTCTCTAATTTAGGTGCTGTTAAATTTTTCATCATTTTCACCATCTTTTTACATTTACAGTTAAATTCATTTTAAAGTTAATCAATGGATTATTTGCACTTGCATATTAATTTAAAAAATTTCTAAACAATGAAGAAAAGAGATGATTTTTCCAAGTTTTAGGCGAAGTTCGCGAGTGTTTTTGATCTACTTATGGGTGGATTAGATATCTTAAAGCATATTGATTATGGTACCAATTTTATGACATCTTCGCAGTTTATTAATCGCCTATTCGGTTACGGTATCATGTTAGCACCCACGTTTATCATCATCATATTTGCATTGTTTCATTTTTGGCGAAATACTTTTATCTACAAATTGGTATGTTTGAATTATTTGCTTAATTGCATATGTTCATTCATAAAGAATTCGTACAATTTTTGATTTATATCCACTGAAAAAAAAGATGCCGCATGCATTTGTGAAATCATCCGATCTGTAAAATCTAAGATGTCAAATCAGTTTCAAAATCTTATAAAGATGAATATTGAAATGTTATAAGATATATGTGATATGGTAAGCATATTATTTTCCTTATCTCAATATTTTTTAGCCGATTGGCTCCATGCTTGACGCAACTAGTGATTGGAAGTCACATATTTCGATTCGGCAGGTAATTTTTTCGCTTTATTTCACTTTATTTCGCTTTATTTATTAGGCATCACATTGAATTAATTCGACTACTTGGTCATTTAAATGCTTGGTAAATGCTAGATAAACGTCACTCGAATTCCTCCTCTTTCGCATCGTATTTATACGTCTTTAACGAAGATTTCTTATCGGACCGTTCTTTTCGCAATTTTTATCGTGGAAATGGTCATCGGAATTACTATTCTTATCCTTTTTTTCAGGCAAGTTTTCTTTGATCTTTTAGATCTTCTCTATGTATTAGTGTTTTAAAATTCTTAGCAATTTTTTTAGTATTTTGTTTGAACCGATTTCTAGAAAATTTTGAAGAAATTCTGTTGTTTTTCATTTACCAAAATGTTCTGTTTTTACTTTTTTTTTTATTTTTATGTAATGATTTTTTGCTAATAGCTAATAGTTTTTTAAGTAATGGCTATTTTTCGTATTTTCAATATAATTTATAATTTAGCAATGCTCTTTATGCGCAGCTTCATTCCTCAATTAATACGGGCTCAGCCAACAGTTATCGCACAATTTTGTTGCTTGTTTTTTCGACTTTTCATATTCTTGCTATGTTCGAGATGAAATGGGCATTGCAAAAATGGGACCATTCATCGAGGTTATTATTCCACAAATATAATGAATTTAAATTTTGTGTAGCGTAATAACTTTATATATTTTTATTCAGATTAAATTTATATATCGCAGTTGCAACTATGGAAATGGCTTTTTTAAATGGATATATGTGGATGTTCGCTGTTGATCATAGTTGGGGTCTTCTTTTCTCACCTTTCATGGTGATTGTCGTAAATACAATAACACGCGGCGTAATGATTGCTATTGTGGTGGGTATTAGATGGAATATAGCTGAAAAGTCATATCCAACTCGCACTCGTGACGTTACTGAAATATACGATGCTACCGCTGATCTCGATAATTATGTCGATCGCGACGATGATACCCCAATAATATACGAGATGAGAAGAGACGTTTTCACATAAACACCTCTTTGTTTTCCTATTAATAAAAGGTTAAAAAATTTTTTTCACTGAAATCGCATTTAGCTTCAATACGGGTTTAAATTTAAAAATATTAAATTGTAATTTTTTTATTCATTCATTCAATAATACTGTCTTTGTCAGTGAATTTTTCAATAGATTTGGAAGTTTTTGGAAGTTTCGAAATAAATTTTTTTGAGAGATATTTATCACTTGCTTTTTTATCTTTGGTTATCACTTATGTATATTAAAAACTTATTCATATATGAATTTAAATTTATATGTAAATTTGTATTTTTATTTGTATGTTTTCACTTTTATTTAAAAATAAAAAAATTATTTCAATTACACGTTTTGTTTTTCTTCATATTTTGAGATTAAAAATGCTAAATTTACGAAAGATTTAATGCTCGCTTTAGTAACTTCTAGATTTTTTATTTTTTCTAGAATTTCTAGAATTTCTTTATTTTAACATGGAAATAGTTGAACTTTTAGTAAAATATAAAACAATTAAAACAATAAAAAAATTATTCGTAAATATTTCACCATAAAATGGCTTAAATGGTTTATTTGATTGGTTAAAAAATTATTTTTGCGAATCTTGCTTTCCCTCAAATATTGAATTTGGTAAATTTCAAAAAGTCGGGTTTCTGGGATTCTTTGTTTTAAAAAACAACTGATAAATGTTGGTATAAAGAGCAAATGTTAAAGGTAATACAATCATATATACGTAAATGTGGACAAACCATTAATAAAATTCAATAAGAAGCCATTTATTATATGCCAAAAATATTATATGCAATAGTTAGTTGACTGATAAATTTATGATTATTAACGATAAACAAAAGAGGCGGTAGAAAACAGAAAAAAGGCAAATATAGAATTCATGGAAGAAGCGATGAAATGGAGAAAACATAAGAAATAAAGATATGTATTAAATGATAAAGATGCAAAATATGATAAGGACAAAAATTTATGACTAAAATATCACAAAAAGAAAGAATGCCTCGAATGTTGACAATTTTCTGAAAAAGATAGTCTATTTTTTGCTATAATTAACGAAGGATCACATCGATCCTTAAGAATTTTTGTTGGAGGGAAATGATTCAAGTCAAGGACGCGAGGCTGAGAATGACCCATAAGCCACATAATTAAGCTTTTCAATCTGTTATTCTGAGGTGTTTTTTTTATAAATATTAATAAATATAAAAATCCTAAAGGTTAAGTAGTCTTCGAATGAAAATACAAGATTATTATAGAAACATACCCTAATAGCAAGTGAACTGGCCAAATCAGAAATACCGCGTGATAATACCTAATAACCTAGTAAAAGGAGAAATATTTGAATAAAAAATTAATTAACTGACTGGCTTTATTAAAAAAAGGAACATAAGGTAAAACCTTTAATAAAGTGAAAATGCGCTAATACAAGATAAAATGAAAAACAAAAAACTATGGCAAAAAGAATGAAATAAAACTTTCAGATAGTTTTTGAGAACCTACTCTCCACTTATTTTTTATCTTCTATTTCTAAACCCCTAACGAAAGAATTCTTAAACGCCTTAATCGAATGATCAGAAGAGATAGTCGAACCAAAACTGGTGATTGCCGTTAGAAAACAAATTTCAACAATATCAACTGTTTAAGAAAAACAAAAAATTTTTTACGCGAGAAGCACATAGACTGCAATAAATAAAACTATAAATTCACTGTGGATTCGATGGTTTACACGATTTACCAAATTTGAACAATTTTAGAAATGAATTTGCTTTTGATTTTCCCAATAAATTGGAGGTACTACTAAAATTTTACTTAATAAAACACAATTATCATTGTGTAATTCTAAATGAAAATTTAGATATGCTTACTCTGTGCTTTCCAAACTGTTCGAACGATCAACATCGACTGACTTAGAAGGAGGATTCGTTGGTGAAAAAGACGATGGTGAGAAGAGATTTTGATCTATCGAACTCACTCGTGCAAGAAATAATCCAGATGATGATGACAAAGATTTTGAAATACCTGAAAATTAGAAAAAATTGTTATTTGCGAATTCAACGAAAAATTATTATAAATTATTGTAGATAAAAAGAAGAAAAATTGCTAAGAACAAACCGGCCATACTCCTACCAGCTTGCAAAGCAACAAATGGATTTAATAGTTCGCCACTTGAATTACGCCTTCTCACATCGATATGTACCAATAACGCAGAAAGTTCTAATTCATCACTGTGCTGATTTCGCAGAATAACGGATCGAAAACCTTAATTACATAGAGATGGTTATTTATTAAGATAAAAACTATGCCTAACAACTAATACCTAACAATTGGAATCAATTGCTGGTTTTAATTTCTGCAATCAGAAATAACAATTAAGTCAAGCAAGACAAAATATTACCAGTACGAATGCAATCAACAGGATAAACTGCTTGCCCAATGAATGGATCAGCTTGAGGACCTACAAAGTCACCGTCTTCTACATAGAATCGAATAAGTGCTAGTTCAGGACAAAGTAAATTGAAACTGAATGTTTGGTTCCAGATGGGATTCAAGCCATTCGATGCTTAAAATCAGTTAAAATGTTAATTAAAGAACTAATCCTTTCAAAATAATAATAATAAAGCAAAGATAATAAAATAAAGAGCAAAAAAACATTATCACAGTAGAGCACAATAATTTAAATCCAATATAATAAAAATTTCAGCCTTCTAAAAGCATGCATTTTTTCTGGTTTGACTAGCCCCAACTGCCATCTTTAGTTTTAATTTAACTTCCAAAAAAAGAAAATCAAATCCATGCTACGTGTTTCAATATATGCAATACAGGACTCAATGAGTAATGAATCTAACCAATAAATTAGAGTTGCGATCGGATTTTTATTAAAAATAATCAACTTATAAAATCCTACCTACAGCGCGAGTGCGTACCACTTTACTGTCAGTAGGTATTCCGACAATTTCGACTTCTACGGTTGGAGAACAAATACCTTTCGTTTTATCTTTGCGCGCCAAATGCCGCCCAGCGATTACCTAAAATCACAATCAAAGTATAATATTTTTAATGGCAAAGGAATTTCTATTCTATTCTATTTTCTATTTTTTCAGAATAATTAATTAAAAATAATGACAATTAGTTCCGAAGTAAAATTAATTAAATTAATATATTTAAAACCGGATATTATCTTTAAGACCGAAAATGAAATATAAAAAATATAATATAGAAATAAATTTAAAAAATTAAAAAAATTATAAAAATTACCTGAATAGTGAGCATAATTGGACATGAATGTGATATATTTTCAGGCACATCAGCTGCGAATTTTTCATCAATGAGATAAGATGGCTTTAAAACATAGCCACATTGCCCATTCGCCATAAATTTCCCTTGATTTAGCTGCATTGCCTTTAAAAATTTCTTGCATAAACAATTTACTGCAGAAAAAAAAGCTAAAACGTTAAGAATCCTTCGATGTCAAAGAGAAGCTAGCAAAATATTAAAAATTATCCCTACTCCTCTATTTTTTGAATGCACCACACAAAAATAATAACATACTCGATCACCCGTCTGATAATTTAATGCCACCATATGACAACCCGAATTCCACATAGGCATAGGGTCATAATTTGTTGAAGTCACTCGCGACCCTTGAGGATAAACACGAGATAGTTGACGAGTGTTAAAGCGAACAAGGCCTTTTTCAAGGAGTTTATCATGCTTCGTCTCGCTAAAGGAACACATCTCGTAGAAATTACCATCATCTGCAAAAAATTATTTCTTGGGTTATGATAAATTCATGAATATAGAATCATTGTTATTCTATATCCACTTACTACCAATACTAGCATTAAATGGAACTGCTTGACAATAAACGACAAGATTCGATAGTTCAGAAGCAATTCGTAGATTCTTTTCACGTAGACGTAATATTTGAAAACGACTAGTAGCTGTCCTTGTCAATTCATGCAAAGTATTTAACCAATCTTCTTGATCATCACACGAATTCGCAGCCAATATATGTTCCTTAAAATATATTTTACCTCATATTAATAGAAAATAAAAATATTAATAAAAACTGTAAAATCAATTAATGTGGAAATACAGTGAAATTCCAATGAGCAGCAGCTGGACTGATTTTAAAGGCAAATGGCTTAGTAGTTTCGTTTGAATCGACAATTTTCGCAATAAGTGATCCAGCAAGTTCAATAGTTCCATAGTTTACTACTTCGTTCTAAAATAATAAAATTTTTTTTCCTTAGTCGATTCGAAAAAAAAAATTCTTAAGAATAATTTTTGCGCCAGATAGCTGAGCGGTTAAATGTTATCTCATAGTTTATTACAGTTACAATACAAAGAATAGCAATACTATCAACGGTAATTAATAGCTGATGACAATGATAATATATGCAGTTCTAAATCTTTCAATGAAGCTGTTAAAGCTGTTCAATGAAGCCTAACATTCTAATATTTTACTATTTGCTATTTTTAGACTATTTTACTTTTTTTACTAAAGATTAGAATAAAAATAAAAGATAATAATAGAAAATATGATATAAATTTTGCTTAGATTCCAAAGAAAAATGATCGGTACTACTTACGGAAAAACGATCAGACTGTACTATTTCCACCACACACTGCGAAGGAAAGAAACCTGAATGTGGGCCATATCGTCCCCAATATCTGAAAAAAAAACGAGAAAATTGATTTAAAAAAAACAGAAATAAAACTATGAAAATACTAAATAAACTTCGAGAATCGAAACTAGAAAATATCTTAAAAAATCAAAAAGTGGAAATTATTGTCAATAAATTATCAGAATAATACCGGCAGCCATCCTTCTTTATCACCGTAATTACAGAATTTACAGGAAATGAAAGCTCGCTTTGATGTTTCGCTACATAAGGTTCTATGGCGCGTACGAAAATCTAAAATGAATTGCAACAACTAAGTGTCTTTGTACCAGAAATTGACAAATGATAATGATGAAGTCCTTAGTGAAAAATTAAATGAAATGGATCAAATTTTTGTTAAATTGTGTCAAATATTAGTATAAATAATAAAATAGAAAAAAGCTATAAAATAATATCAAAAATAAAACTGATCAGATTATCTCAGCGAAAAATTATTTATACTAATATTTGATACATTTATTAATTTCGATAACATAAAGAGAGAGTTGGATGGCATGTTGTTTTGACTATGATCAAACCATCAAACTTTCTATCATTAAAAATGAAGTCCTACTGGTACTACGAATCTCTATTTACGCCTCTATTTTCGATTTACCTTGAGGATTTATCTAAATGATATAAGCTCACTGAAAAATAAGAGATAATATTTGTTGCCAGTAATAATAAAATTCGAAATCTTAAGTCAAAATTGGAATTTCGGAAAATTTTTACTCATAAGTATGAAATATAAGTATGAAAAGATAGATATAACTAGCAAAACTTTTCAAGACGAGAAAGGCACCTCTTTATCCAGTTCCTTCAAATCAAGATAACAACCCGGAGTCGATTCCGCGAATTGCGCGGCCAAATTACAAACTTCGATATTTCCATTTACAGCGATCTTCAAACATGTTCCCCACACTAACTCGCGAGACGAATAGAAATCCACAATTTGATTTAAATTTTCAAAAACAGTTTGGTTAACAACAAAAATTCGACCATTACGCTTCAGTCGATAATGCCAAACTGCATCGTTCGCTCTAAAAGTAATAATTAATCTAGACCAATCCGATTTAAAAAATTAAAAACGACTAGAAAAAATTCAGATTAAAAAGATCAAAATTATATGGGAAAAAAACCTAAGAGAAAGTACGAATACGTTTTTGTCCGTTGAACTATATCGAATTAAAAAAGCACCATCCTGATGAACCATATTTAAAAGTTCTTCAGCTTGAGACTTATTAATATTGCCAGCAAACCAGCTGCAAAATAAAAATTTTGCAAATATAAATAATTGTGGATGAGAGATTTTTACTGACAATCTCTTCTTTATTCCATCATCTGCATCATTTCTGTGAAATTCTTTCGCCGATAATCACTTGGGGCTAGAGACATAGCTGAATTCCCACTGCTACTTGGATCTCACTTTTAATAACCATTTCTCGGCAAAGGAGAAAAATCGAACCTATGATGACTTCATATTAATCGAAGCAACAAACTAGTTAGTCACCAGTCGACCACTCCATGTATTTATTCATTAATATTTTATCTCGATCCAGTGACTGCGAATTTTTACAATTAATCCATTTCAAATTTCTGTCAAAGATTTAAAAAAGATCTTAGCTTACGGCATATTGAGATGAGGAGATGGTTGAGGACAAGGAGTTACGAGCTTTGTGCTGAAATTTGGAGTTCTCAGTTTTTGTTCTGTATAATAGGATATTAATTCATATAATGTATCCATCTGTTTATTTTCGAGGAAATAGAATTTCTTCCGACCGTCAACCATTCGAGTACGGATTCGGCAATGATGAACTTTACCATTATGCCTTAAAAAAATTTGGTAAGAACAAATCGGATAGAATCGCAAAACTTCAAATCTTCAATATCACATTCCACATTAAGAAACTTATTCACCCAAATCGAACCAGACTGAGTCGTTTCACATTAAATTTTTGGTTCGGCTGAGGACACACACCCTAACACACATGCCCCATATATGTGCCATTGTTTTTCTGTCACAAATCGACAAAAAATGTTAATTAAAGAAAATTATGAAATTTTATAGATATATTACGATAATATAAAAGTGCTTACAGAAACGACAGAGAATAGTCGCCGATAAACACATTTGAATCTCTGACGAGAAACAGTCCATTACCTTTACTTCTATGTTCTAACAATCGACTTTCTGCCATATTACGACTTGTTTTACTATGAAACCATTCTTCAGTGACATGCATTTCGTCAGGCTGAACACCAAAACCAACCAAGTTTGAGTCATCCTGAATTAGAAAGAATATTTAAAAAATTAATAAGATAAAACCAGAATTTAATGGAATTTATAAAGTATTAAAGCAGCTTACTACTTGAGAATCATCCTCACCAACATTTCCATCAATTTTTGTGTTATCGTCAACTATTGCCTCACAATCATCGAGCATATAACATAAGCGATCGGGAAACAAGATAAAAATATGTTTTGTCCAATTCTAAAATTCTAATTCTATAATAAAAAAATGAAAAATTTTAATTCCAACATGGAGAATAAAAAATTAAAAGGATAATAATAAAATAATAAAAAAACAAACATCGACATCAGAATCTTTAAGACTAAGTATGCCTCTTTTGATACAATTGCGGGAAAGCAAATCATGGTCTTGGTCTAAAAATAATATTATTCAGATAATTAGTCACAAATAAATGAGATTAAGACTACAAAAAAACTGAATATATCGGAAACTTTTGATGATACAGCAGTGAAACTTAAACTCCTAGCAATTGTTGCATTTGCAATTGTAGCAAATTGTACTATTTTGCAATTGTACTATTCTTTGTAGTAGTGGATATTATAATCGGACGAACAACCATTACATCTGAACTTAAGTCTAAGAAAGAAAGTATAGCGCGTACGAAGATGAAATTGAAAATTGAATGTGGTCATTTCGAAAACAAGGAATTACAATCGAAACAGACTATAAAGAAACCGACTATATCATAAAAAATTTCATCTATTCATTTCAAATTTCTATATCATAAAAAAAAAGAAAATATACCATAAAAATTTTCATCAATTTCCAATTGAATTTTTAAATTATAATAGTGCGAAAAATTCAAAATGAATCAGAATTAAGGAAACAAAAATTATGTAGCGAAAAAATTATACTAAAAAACACCAACAATCATCAATAGGCTGAGAAGCTATATCTTCACTTTCCGTCGGAAGTTTTTTGTGTTTCAATATAATTTTTCGTTTCAGAGCAGCTGGAGATGGAAGTTCATGTTCGTCGCGATTTATGGGAGCAGTTAAAAGAAGATCTCCTAAAATGGTTTTTATTTCTTGAGCGAGAAGACGTTGAGCTGGTACGGAACAGTTGTCTTCAATAGATATTATTACCGGATAACTGAAATAATTAGAAAACAGGAAAAGAATGATAATAAAAAAATTGCTTTTAAACCGATAAAAATATTGGCAATAAACCGTGAAACTAGAAGAATGGATACTATGGAGTGCGTTTAAAATTAAATGATATACTTCTAAAATTAGGATAAGAAAAACTCTGCATTAATGCTTGTTGTATAAAAATTTATGTTAAATATTATGTTAAAAATATTATGAGAAATAATTTGATCTTATGGAAAATTGCTAAAAAGTTTTTTTTTTACATTTGCCTTTTTTAATGCTTTCTGGACTTGAAATAATATCAAATTAAATCTATCTAAATTTATCCAACTCGCGAGATTAGCATTTTATACTTTTCCTTTTTTTTATGACGTTCTTTTCCAAGCTAATTTAAAAAATATTCGTAACAGTTAACATAAATGATAAATTTACTCGCTATTAATGAAAGCGTAATGACGAATGGTATAAAGAACATCTCGCAGATTTAATTTGCTTGTCATTGTATAACCGTGATAGATTACAATTTCTGTACAATCATCTGCACTACGTTTATGGCCATCCCAACAATCCACTAGAATTAATTAATTTTAACATAAAATGTTTCAATTGCTGCTGATAGTTTTTATTGATAAAGAGGAAAATACATACATTCGATACATCGACATCCCATCAAAAGACAACGAGCATATGCATCTAACGACGATTCGCTCTTCAACTGATCACCAGTTAAATAACTAAAAAAAAAAAATTAATTTTCAAATTAAACAATTTTGAGTAATATAACCTTAATTTAATCGTATAATACGAGTCAGTTTATTTGATCCTACTTCCTATAGCGTTTAAATGGATCTATAGCCACAAAACCAAGTGATAATAGTTGCGATATTCCATAGAAGCAATCCATTTTTAGTGATAGCTTCACTCATCTCGAAGGAAAAGAATTGGACCAAATATAAGATGTGATCACACTTAATATATGATTTGACCATTGTGCTCATATTTCAGATTAATGATTAAGATAAAATTAAGATAAATCTTAATTTCACATACGTATTATGCGAAGAAGCTATCCAGTAATGACTAAGTGGCCGATTCATATCGTGCACGACTTGTTCGTTTATCGGATCCCATACACTATTTTCACGAGAGAAAAGAAAATCACAAAACTGAAAACAATGTTGTTTCGATGAAATAATCGCGAATTATCTGTACAACTACAACTAACTTCTGAAATAGATAACGAAGGCTCTGGAATATCTCTTGTTGAATCAAATTCTTTCAAATAGCGTCGCATAAAATCACTTGTGCGATCTCGATAATTTCCCATTTCATCCTTAAAAACAAAAATTAAAACAAAAAAACTTTATTCACGAGAAATAAAAAAATTTTCATAAATTGACCTGGTTCCTTCATTGTGCTTTTCTCTTTTCTATAATAATTGATAAATGAATAAAATAAATTCGATGAAAATTGATGCTAACAACTAACACACTGCATTTCCATTAAGAAACGAATAAAATTGTTGAAGCTAACTTTCATCGAATCATCAGAATAAATTGAAAAACGACTCATGAAAAACTGAAAATGATTTTTATTTAGAAAAACAGAATAACTGAAAAAGACATTAGAAATAGGTGAAGTTTTGCAAAAAGTTCGTTAATTTCGTAAGTTTTATCATTTATCATTTAACACTATATGAAAATTCGTATTTCTAATTTTGATTAAAAATTTATAATTGTAGCAAATTTTTTATTTCTAAAAAAGCAATAAAATCCAGAATTAAATGAAATCTTTATGCTAAAATTCTGAAAAATTCATCATCTAAATCTAAAGGAATGGGTCCTGTAGATTTCACTTTTAACGATAGATTCATAAACACAGTAACTATTTTTTTTTGTTTTTACTTTTTTAATAGAATTTTTATTATAAGACAACAACTAACATCATGCTGGAATAATAGTGTTCTATATGCATTGGCGAACATGTCGAAATTCATTTCATCCTGCAATACCAAAATCAATAAATTTCCTATTTATAGCATAATAAATTAATAGGAGATAATAAATAGAAATAACTAATAAATAGTAGTAACAATGAATGAACCTCAGTGATTTCCTGTAAAATTTTGAATTGCACTTTGTATTGCAAACTTATTTGTACAAATGGTTTCATATGTTTTCGCTCAATGCTAAAAAATGAAATTTTTGTTAAATTTTGAATAATCAAATAAGAAATTATATAAAAAAAATATATAAAATAAAAAAAATATATAAAAAAATAAAAAGAAATTATATAAAAAAATATTTATGAAAAATTACTCGCAAATCTTCTGTACGATTTATTTTTGTAATAAAAAGTCCACTCACTGGAAGAATCCAGCAAAAAAAAGAATAAATTTATTCTTTTATGAAATGTAAGCATTTATGGGGTAGAATAGTTCAGTGGGTTGTTGCTCAAATTGAAGCGCCGATATTGAGGTTTTCCTTCTCGCAGAAGTAAACCTGTTCAGAAATCCGGATGATGCTGGGATTCACCCATACTTCTATTGCCAAAGGACTCCCTGGCATATTTTGTCTAGTCCGATAAGCAGCGAAGCGAGCAGTCTAACCAGTGATGGTGAGAGCTCTCAAAAAAAAAACCATTTATACCTGCTCAATTCTATTTATAATATATTACTACTGCCAGAGTGAGGCAATTGGATTAAGCCATTTATTTACTGAAATTATCTGGAGTTGAATATTTAAATATTTTAGATTCACCGATCAGAGCCTGTATTTGTCATATTATAAAATTCCTTTCTGATCCAACGCTCGACTACGAGTGCATGGCTTGCAGAAATTGTATCCATCATTAAATAATGTACACCTTGGCACCACATGCGACAAATTTCTGCGACTTCAACTGTAAACCACTGTAATTAAAAACGTCAGACGAATAAATTAACGATTTCAAGTTTTTCTACACTTGAGAAAGAAAGCTTATTTCCTAAATTTGAGCCAAGTAAACCGTACATGCAAAAAGTGCATAAGTTCCAAAGATATTCCAATTAATTATATATATACATTTTCAATTTTTTTTGCATTTTTTTTCAAAACCTTTTCAATTTTTTAAATAAAACATAAACAAAAAACTAAAATATTTCTGTAAAATGCACTGAAACCAAAAATTATTGAAGCAGCACAAGAATAACAATCTGATGCTTTCCCACAATGCTGCACCATTCACTTAATGATAGGGAAAGTGGGTGAAAAAAAATCTTCGAAACAATGAGAAAAATGAAATAAAATTTATAAACTTACACAGAAGAATCCAATAATTTAATACAAATCCATTTCCGTATGAAAGAACTAAAATTTTTGTTGGATCAAATTGGCGAATCTCCTTATCTTTAGCCCATTTATCACTAATTTTAATCATATTTAATTTAAAGTCCAAAGTATGCACTTCTTTAAGTATTCGTAAATCTAATATATCTGGTTTATATGCCTAAAACAATTCAAATTGTAAAAATGTAAACAAAATTGAGGAAATCAGCTTGAATGAAAATTATGAGGTAATAGCAAAAAATTGCCCATATTCCAAACTCTGGGATGGCTCAGTGGGTTGTTGCACCAATGATGAGGTTCTATTCTCCGAAGGAGTAAATCTGAATCGGAGTGAAGTCGCGACTCAACTGTGCTTCTATCGCCAAGGAACTCCCTGGCATATTTGTCTAGTGCGACAAACCAGCGAAGCGATTCTAATGGCGAAAATTCTTTTAAAAAAAAATCCTCATCTTTCTTAAAAATTTTTTTATTGAAAAATCAAATACTGAAGAATAATCTATAATAAATTTGAACAGTGAAAGAACGAACTTTACTGCAAGAATCCGACTTAACAAGAATCAATTGGCGAGTTTCTCGATTATATGACAATTGCCTGAACGATGGATCCCACTTTTTAAGAAGCATCATTCTGCATACTTTGTGCCCTAATTTTTTAAATTTTTAAAATTTTTTAAAAAATTTCCATAAATTTCAAATATTAAAAAATTGTTCAAAAAAATGTTTGATGGAAACGATTAGCAATCATTTTTCAACTATGCAACATTTTTTGGCGTTCAATTCATTCAAAAGCGGTTATTTAGCAACTATAAATTCCTTTATGAAAAGTATGGAACTTCTGAAATTTCTGCACTTTCTTCTCGAAACAAAATGAGAATAACAAATCGCTAAGTTGACTATTACAGATTATTAGGAAACAATAGAAATGGAACTTCAACCTGATTCCATAGAATGAAATGTCTTTTCCAAATCGATTTCACATGTCGTAAACGATAACCTCGATGAAAGCGATTGCCGTTTTTGGATTTGAATCGACGAGATCGAAGTTTTTTTATTGCTTATCAGTGAATTAATAGAATCGCCACGTTTAGCCATAACGAAATTGTTTAATTGAACATCATCAACAGATTCGCATCAAAGAAAACACGTCAATAGCGATATCGATGTTTCTCTTCTTCGCTGATCGCTGATTTTATCAGATCAGAAATGTTCCCATCTCGTTTCCAACTGTAAAACACAATCATCGTCTCTTCTATATCACTGTAAAAAATAAAAGTGCAAAGAATCTGTAAAAATTTATTATTAAAATAAGCAGATTTAATAATAATTATAATATAAATAATATAATAAAAATAATTTCAAAATTAAAAAAAGTTAATAATTTCGAAATTATATAATTTAATTATAATTCAATTTCGAGTTCATTTTTTGCAGCATTATTGCATTGACCTTATTCGTGAATATTTATGAATAAGTAAATTTCTAGTTTCCGTAAAATTTTCGCACATAAAAATATCTTTGAATTAAAATATTATAGCAAAAAACAAAAATAAAACCAATACTGCCAAAATTCTCAATTTCAAATTGATAAAATTTTTTAATTATTTAATAAAGGAACAATAAACATATGTGAATATCTCTAACATCTGGTGAAAGAATTCCCACCGAAAAACAATAAATCTTCCCTAACATTAAGTGAGTAGTTGGCATTTTTATTCCTTCCTACGCTACTTACCTCTAAGATAAGTTTCAGTAAGGCATTAGCCCATCCATCTTTATCATCCCACAAGTCATTATTATTAAGTCGCTATTGATCTTAAGATAACCCCATATCGAATAATTTGAAATGAAAAGAAAGAGAAACTAGGAAAACAGAAAACGCCACATTTGCAGTCCACGGATCCACTAAACAGCTGATTTTTAATTTGATTTCAAATTTTAATTAAACCTCAAATTTAAATTAAATTAAATTTTTATTAAATTAAATTTTTAACTTGAAGACATACTTCTGCAACAATATTTATTTCCTACTTTATATCGCCACTACCTACAAACCAAAACAATAAGCCGAGACAATTAAAAGATTAAAGGCGATTTTTAATACTCTAAAATATGATTGAGCATCGAAAGTGGCTCGCACCGATGAAACGCTTTGTTGGACAAAGAACGCCGGGGAAGAGCGAAAGTAAAAGGAAGGAAGATGGTTCAGTTAGCTGCTGCTTAGTCTGGAGAGCCAATGTCGATTCTACACCGACCGGAGCAAATCTGTCCTTCCTTCAAAGTAATGCTAGCAATCGCAAGTGAGTGGAACTAGCCTAACCAGCAATGGTGAGCGACCTTAAAAAAAATCATAGGGCTTCTATCGTAATTTGGGAAATAAAGCTGAAAAGCTCACCGACAATTCGGAAAACTTCGTGGATATGAATCAATATATGTGCATCAACAATATTTCAATACTTCAACTATTGTCAAGAAATTTGAAATAAAATTTATCGAAGAATAACGACACAACGAACATAGAAAATAGGCAAAAAATCACAAAATTTTCACCTTTTTAAAAACTGCAATAAAAAAACCATTAGTTAAATCGTAATCAGAAGAAGTACGTAAACATTTTTCTCCAAAATCATAACTATTAAGGCCACGATTCGGCCACGACGGTAATGCATAACTAAGTTCGAATTTCGATCGTATTTCCTCATCGTTGATCACCTTTAAAAAAAATTAATCTAGTAAGTCTTCAGTTATGGTTTAAAATGCAACATTTATGACGACGATAATTTGTAAAATTTGCTATTCACATTGTAAATCGGTTAACTCGGCCTCAGATTTAAATAAAATAATCGAGTGATTTCAAGAGAGGTTCTATTGACATTTTGCATAGTAATTGAATTTTCTATTGCTTAATATTCTTCTAACGAGTTGATAATACTTTAGATTTTAGTAGGTGAAAATATTTATCAGATTTTGACCTTAGAAGAGTACTGGTAAAGCGGTGAAGACAATGAATCTAATACTAAGGTCATTTAAAAGTTAGAGACAGGAAATTTCTTATTCTTAAGAAATTCGGCTAAGAGTGAAATGTAAATTATTAATATCTCTAAATTAAAGAAATCGATAACTGAAGGATATTTGCAGAAAAATATTTAAAAAAAGTTAAATTCAGACAAATCTACTGAAGATTATTCAATTTAGATTCATCACTTATAATTTT
Organism: Dracunculus medinensis; assembly: GCA_900625125.1. NCBI lineage: Eukaryota > Metazoa > Nematoda > Chromadorea > Rhabditida > Dracunculidae > Dracunculus > Dracunculus medinensis. The sequence continues at coordinate 2,179,475 of UYYG01001152.1, read as the reverse complement.
ATCACATTGTCCTGGACTGAAGTAAATTTTACAAATCGCTTTAAATTCAAATATTATCAGACCTAACTGAAGTTACTGCAATCTACTTATAGAACTCAATTAAGAAGCCATAATTTTTTTGTTCATAGAATATATTATTGGAATAAATTATCTGTGGATGTAGTAAATCAACAACATCAGCAATTAGTTTCAAGACAAAGACAAAGACAAGACAAAGCTAAATAATTAATATTATTTGACAGCATTTATGATAGATAGGCAAGAGTTATAATTTCAGTTTTTTAAATGCGCTTTTTTTATGCAAATTTCGCACTTCATCCTTTTTTGCTATAAATATTTTTATGTTTGTTGTTATGAAACCATAGGATTTTACTGCTGAGTCTTCTTATATAACTCAAATAAATTATTTTATATTTCAAACAATTGATATTACTCCAAACTTTTATACATTTTACATACTAGATAAATTAATTGTTTAGAAAAATTCAATAGCGTGTGATATCATGTGCTCGTCTTAGAACAATAATCATAAATGAATTGGCCGTTAAAATAGATTGAAATGTAAAATAAAAAAGACAATTAAATAGAAGAATAACCAAACGACATAGGATTAATGGGAAAAATACCATCTATTATGGCACTTTAAAAAAAATAAAAAATGAAAAATTATTTAATTCGTAGGCATATAGGAATATTAGTTAAAATGCTGATATCATACCTCTGCTACAACTTGTTCATTCTCCTCCTCATTAACTGAACACGTTGAATAAACTAATCTCCTGAGATTAGGAAACTTCATCGCATGTTTTAACATCATAGCCTTAAAAAAAATACAACATTATATTAAAATAAAAATAGCCAAAAAGATAAAAATGAAAAAAAGATAAAAAAGATAAAAATAGTATAAAAGGAATCAAAAATAGATTTAAAATTTAAATATTAGTTTCATTAAATATAAATATTAGTTTTGAAAATTAAAGGAGATTGAAAAAAAATTATAATGAAAATAAATTATATGAACCTGCAAATTAGAAAGTGAGCGCAGCCGTTTAGGGTCGGTAGCCGAGTTTTCATCTAAGAACTTGTCCAGACGTTTCACTATTCCAGACCCAGAACATGGTGGATCTACCAAAACATAACGTACCTAAACAATATCTCATCGACCACAAACAATATTTAACCTTTAAAATCATAGTGATTAAAATAAATAAATTAAACCCTCGAATATTTTTCATCATTAACATCAACGCGAAGGAAATCTCCACATTCAACATTGATATTTGAGCAGCCGAGTTTTTTAAGCATTTTACGCATAACTTTTATCCGAGTTGGATCTTTATCCATCGCCCAAACTATTCTGAAGATTCCAGATTGATAATAACTTTTAAAAATATAGATAGTCAACAAACGAGACGATTCAAAAAAAGCAAATAAATTATTTTACCCTTCATTCGAAAGCAATGCGGATAAGTGAGATGTCTTCATACCTGGAGCTGCACATGCATCAAAACAATGATAACTTGGCTTAGGTTTGAGAAGAAGAGCAGAAAGACAACTTGCCTAAAAAAAAACAGAGTTTCTCCTGATTAATTTTGCAAAATAAATTTTAATCTGTTAATAATAATTTTAATCTGTTATTAATATAATCTATTACTTCGATATATCTATTACTTTTTTACTATATATTACTATATATTTTTATTTTTCTTTACTATATATTTTTACTATATATATATGTATATCACTTTTTTTTTATTTTATTAAACCAATATTTTGGCAAAATTTATTTATTTTGTTATTAAATTTATAATAAATTTATTTATTGTATTTAAAATGCAAAAAAAACCTTATCTTGCAATACTAAATATCCATCAAACACCATCCAATAAGCATGTAAATCTGTTCTCGGATGGAAAACAAGTAAATTTTCTATATGGCAATCTAATAGCACTTCCTCTGCTTTCATTGAATTAACCAATTCGAAAAACTTTACTCCTTTATCAATTTCGATTTTTCTTATAACCCAATTTTCTTTCTCCAAAGCTAAATTAATACTTTACAATTTGTTTTAACTATGAAGACTGATACATTCGGATAAAATCAAATAAATTTTTCTCGACTGCAAGAAATTCTTTTCGAAAATTATTAATTTACCAATTAAAGCATCCTTTAACGCCCATTTAAGAGTATTTATCCTGGCATATCTCGGTATCATTAAATCAGATTTATTGACTTCACAAATATTAGGACCACGTCCTAACGCGGTTAAACTATCAATCTATAATTGCGTATTACAGTTTTATATAATTTACTTAAAAAATAAGCTAAAACGCATGGAAGTATCTTAGATGTCCAAAATCAACAATTAACTATGCCACCTAATAATTAATACTAAGTTAATAACTAATAATCAAACCTATCATCTTTCATGATTTTTCAATTATTTGGATTTTAAATCTATCTTGAAAAGACGGCACGACGCCACACAGAACATTATTATGATGGATTTAATCAGAAAAAGATACAAATATTCGAATAAAATATGAACCTTCCTATTAATGCGATCGCCGAATTTATTTAACACATTCATAAGTCGACTATTTTGCTTTTTGCTTCCATTTCCAAATATAAAATCATAAAGTAATGCATAAAGTAAAAAAAGACTGCCATTTTTCCAATTCTTTTGCAAATTTCGAATCTCTTTACATTCCAAAATACCATCCAAAAACTTTTTGTAACGTATTGTTTCAGAACACAAACGCAAAAGAATCTTTTTCCTCTAAAATAAATCTTCAAAAATAAAATAATTGTAATAAGAAAAAAATAAGAAATCTCCTGAAAATATGCGTATAAATGATAAATTATTGAAAGGAACAAATCTTCGAGAAAAAAAATTTCAAATGAATAAAAGAACTAACTTTGCATTTGCTCCCATATATAGCATTTCTAACATTTTTCTTTTTATTGAATATTTCTTCTAAAATCTCAGCAGCCGCATAATAGATTTTATCCATTTTAAAAGACTGGGCACAGACTTGCAATTGCATTCAATTTCTTCGTCTAATTTGTATTTTAAACGAAAGGAGGGAAATTTAATGATACAAATAACTGAATACGTTAATCGAAACCTCAAAATTAGCTGATTAAAGTATTTATCAAAATAAAAATTTGTATACAAAATTAAAAATAAAATAAATTAAAATTTAAAAAAACAATAAATAACTGAATAATAACTGAAGGACCATTAAAAATTTTAATGTTGAATTTTATAAACAAAAAATGTGGTGAAAATTATTGTAAAAATTATATCATAAATTGTAAATACATTAGAAACCGAAATATATTAGAAACCAAAAAATAAATTATAAATAAATAGAAAATGCGAACACTCAATGTTACCGATGAATGATTAATGAATTATGGCGTTGTCTGTTTATTGAGATAGCGGAGGAGAATAAGGGCAAATACAACCAGTCTTTATGGTCAATGAAGTTTTAAATCTTATTTTCAAAGAAGCAATCCTAATGATGTTTCCTAAGGTCATCGATGCTTCGGTGCCAAAATAACAACCAGCGAGGCTTGGATTCGAATCCCGCCAGTGTATCATGTTTCATCTGATGGCAGAGTCGCCTAATGGAGAAAGCAAAAGAGAGTAAAGCAGTAAGTGGATTGTTACTCAATTCGAAGCATGCTCAGATGCTGAGGTTTCACTCCAGATAAGAGTAAACTTGTTCTTTAAAAATCCGGGTGAAACTGGTAATGACCTATAATTCTAAATTAAAGATGTGAAGACTGAAGCAAAAGCTATCAAAATTGGGCTCAAAAACTGTCCAAACTGGACGCACTATGAAATCCAATTCAAAACCGCCGAAACCATTTAAAAAATATGGATAAATTAAAACCTTGCAATCGAATGATCGTAAAATACTATATTTAAAATTCTTTAAAAATTTATTCTTACAAATAATAAAAAATAAATGATTCAATGAGGTTTTATATATTTACATTGTAACCAAACTCGACGCATTTTAACAAGCTTAGCTCTATTAACAATTAATCTTCGATCAACAATGTTTATTTCTTTCCTAAGACCAGCGTTCGTAAAAAGCGCATCCAGTTCCTCTTGAGTGAAAAAATAAACAAGCGTTCCATCACCACGGCAATAAAAATTTTCCTTTATAAGTCGATTATTTTTAAAACGCAACTGAGTGAGATCATATAAGCCATAATCTTTAAATAAAAGGACTCCACCGGGTTTCAATAACCTAAAATCGAATTGTAAAGAAGAAGATTTCGCATGAATTTATAGTTATATAAAATCTAAAAAAAGCGTAAAAATCGCCAACCTTACTAAATTTTTAACTGCAGTTTGTTGCATTTCTGGAGGTATTGCTGATAGAACATAAATACATAGCACAATATCAAGAGATCCACAAGAAACTTCGCTGGTTATTTCACCACAAACATCCCAAACGAAAGCTCGGCACAAATTTTCATCATACCTTATATTATTTCGAACAACATCGACGGCTATAGACGAAAAATCACAAGCATAAATAAAAATTCGCCTACCTTGATTAGCGTTCAAAATCGGAAATATGGAATTACCCACTCCACATCCAACTTCAAGCAAACGAAGTGGTGTTTCATGATCCTAAATGATATAAAAGAATTGTCTTTTTTATTTCTCTTTTTTTCCTTAAATTATATATACATAATTCCTACGAAATTTCATTGCTTGCTTAAAAGATAGTATAGGAAATTTTATTTATTTTAATAGCGAATTATTTTGGATTTTTATGCGAGCACAAAATTTACATCGTAGATTGCTTCAGCTTGTGGCAATCAGCATCGAATCGATTCTTTGACAATCCTTTGACAGGCATAAAATAGCCATCGAAAAAGAAAATTTTTCATTCCAAAATGACTCTCTCACAATTTTCTACCCATCCTATAAGAGACTTTTAAGCGAGTCTAAACAGATTTTGATCAGTGCTAACCATTAAATTATTTATTTTATTATCCATATTATCAATGTCAATATTATTATTATTGCTGTTTCTATCGTTATTATTTTCGCTATTAATAAATAATAATGATGCAATTAGTTTCTGATTTAATCTATTAAAAAAAAAATCTATTACTCGGCCGACATATCAAAGTTAAAAACTATCAATAATGATATATCAAATCGACTTCACTTTCAATCCCAGCCAAAAATAACTTTTAAAAGTCACATTTTGAAAATTTGTTTCAGAGTAAAAAATTGAATCACTAAAATCAATAGATAAATAGACATAAAACTGGACATAATTCATTAGCCATAAATCAAATTTTTTTGCCAATCGAAATGTATGCCAATTATCCAATACTTAGGGTTAGGCAAAACTGGTTATCAGCTGTGTCATTATTATAAAGATCATAGTTCTGAAGAAATTCAACGGCTTCTTTCCTTTTTTTTTCTGTTGATCATTTCAACAAATAACTTGTTGTATGAGATTGCTATATAAGGTGATAAGATGATTAAGTAAAAATAAAGCTATCACTAAACGGCAACTTATGCCAAAAGGATCGCCTATGTGCTTTTTTTTTTATAACCTTCGCAATTTCCCACAGAGAATGTTTTTTTTATTGCTTTTTGAATTAATATGAAATTTTATGCCTTCCTTCGTAAGTACTATAAATTTCATTGATTGCTTCTTTTTCGAATGGCTTACACCATTTGTGATTAGGCTGGTTCGGCTGGCTGACTGCAAGAGTAAGACATATCCAAGTTGCTCGACCCAATGCCACAACCGAGTAACAAGAAGCTGCTCCGTTTTTCATCGTCTAAGCTCGCTTAACCCAAGCCATTCGAAATTTCTCCTGACTGTTTCTTCAGGCTTTCTCGTTCTTGGTGGCTCAGCAATCACTAGGCTTAGCAACTAGCAACGAGATACGCGTTGGTTGCTGCGATGGTTGGCAAACAGCGTAGAGAGATTTCCATTAGTTGCTCGCATTTTTGAATTCTCTAACGTTAATTTCATTTTCTTTTTTCAATTCTTATTTATTAAAAAAAATAGAAAAAATTGAATGAAATTGAATAAAAAAAACGAACCAAATTTTCTAAATTCAATTCATTGAATTCATTTAAAAGCCAATTTCGATCCATAAAAAATTTATTTTTATGCTTTAAATAAAATTTATTCCACATTTTCGATGCATTTTTTATTAATTTATTTGCATCATTTTCACAGATTTTTGATTGGTTTTGTCGCAAAATTTCGCGAATCGCTTCTTCTTCGTCGTTTCTATTCCATACGAAATTATCCCACGCGTTATATTCAAACACCATTGAGTCGTCGATTAAATAACGCGAACCGAATTTCTTTTCACGTTTTTCTTCCATTTTCTTTGCAAAAAAATTTTTTACGCTAAAAAATTTAAATTAATAAATAATAATAAATTTGAATTCGATTTTTGTATAAAACATAAGAATTTTTTTTCCCGTAGAAAAACCGTTGACAAATTTTAAGGCTCGAATAATTGACAATGCGAGGTAGTCAATCTCGTCCTCTCCCCATCCTCCTCCCTCTCCTCCTCCTCCTCTCTACCCCCACCCCACCTCTCCTCTTTCCACTTCCTATATTCTTATAATAAAAAAAAGTACTGCGCATTCAAAAAGTTTTATTAATCGGGCAGAGGCCAAAATTATGCGGGCGTGGCTTATCGTTGCATCTCAGTCTCGGGTTCGTGGTACTTTCCTGGATCTAATTTAGCAATTTTCGAATTGGTCTCAAGTTGATGGTTCTTTAAAGGATATTTTCAATTCTAGAAAGATGAATGGTTCGCTTAACCTTCGTCCACTTTCGTTTTATTTGATACCATGAGGTGGTACCTTTCGTTTCATTTTCCTTTATATTTATTTCTAAAGTGAGTCTAGTAAGTCTGACCTTTTATAAATTCTTCATAAAGAGCCGCATTTCATTTAAGACATTTTGTTTTGTGTAATTCAAAGGCCGTAGTTTCAGTGATATGAGATATCAGTAACATTAATAAGTAAGAATCATTTGCAGTCGTTTAGTAATGTCATTTAATGTTTGGTATGGCTATGAAACTCGGTTAATTTATATTCCTTATCATTATAACTACTCATTATCAGTTGAAAAATATTGGAATCCACATTTAGTCCATTATCTTTTTTCTAAAGTTAGTTTTTTCGTTATTTCTTATCATTTCTTAAATTATTCTACTCTCGAAATCAGCGAAATAATTCTGGCCAATTGTCGTATTTTTTCGTTTTTACATCACTGATAGGTAAATGAGGTTTGGGGTCAGGCAAAAGGTCGTGCTGTAAGGTCACGCTGCATTATTGTTCTTTTCTAGTATTGGAGTGTGTCAATCTATATAGCAATCGCATATGTTGCATTAATTCATTTATTGGAAGGGTACCAAAAAATGCGTAAAGAATGGTCACTTCGTTTGCCATTATGTATTTGGAATGCTTCATTAGCATTATTTAGTGCATTTGCAACATTCAGGTTTTTTTATGATTTTCTTGTTAATTGATAACTTATCACTTTATCAATTTTATTGTCATATTTAACAAGAAGAATTTCGTTTTCATAAAATTTTTTAAATTTAATTGATTAAATAAATTATTAATTTATTAAATATTATTTTTCAAAATAAAATTGAAATTTAAATAATGATTAAATTAATTATTCTTATCATTTGAAGAAGTTATTTTACAAAATTTAAACTGAGGTCACTTGCGTTGGCCGGGAATCGAACTCTGGCCACCTGCTTAGCAGGATATTTATGTGTTTGTGAATTTCCATATCATTCTGGAACTCTTAACTTCATAATTGAAGATTTGCAATGAAGAATTTCAAAAATCGCTGTCGATAATGTCAAAAATAAACTTGTAAGAAATTGTTAAACGCTATATATAAAAAAAGAATGCCTTCTGAATATTGTAGTATGGGTTTCTCGCAGTGTCGGAGGTCTGGCAGTTTGAGGGTTCTGCACAATATTGGATGTCAGCAATACAGCAGTACTTCTATCTTCTGAATAGAGAACTCTGATATCTTCCACAGAGTTCTTGAAGAGGCTTTATTTGGCTTAATTTGTACAGTGCCAGGCATTCAGATATCCATGTGTAGAACTTTGAATCCTAGGCTTTTCAATAAACAATGCTCAGATTGTTCTGTTGAAACCTTAAATCTTGATTTCTATCTATGAGTGGCTAGTATCCCTAATTCTCAATGCCCTTTTGAATTTACTGGCCCATGGTCTTGTACTCACATTGGTTAGGCTGGCTCCACTGGCTAGAAGGGTAAGACTGCGCGATCTGATGCCATCTTCGACCATCATCTAAATCCACATATTGCTGGTCCACCTATACGTTCAAAATTATTCCTGTATCAATCTAGCTCTTGGTTGGTCCACCTCGCTTTTGATACCACCCCTCAAGGGTTCAGCAAATAACGAAATATATGTCAACTCTTGTGGTGGGCGACGAAGAACATGTCCTAGCTAGCGAAGACGTCGCTCTAAGATGATAATGTTAATGCAAGTGGTGAGCGAAGGTTCATAAGATCATGTGAGATTTTATCTACTCGGCGAACCCCTAAAGTGTATCTTAGACATTAGTGGTCAAAGACAGTTATTTTTTTAATATCTCCACTCTCATTGCGTATATCACCATAAAACAAAAGTTTGCGTCATGTAATTTGGCTAATACATCTGATTTAGATTTGGCGAAGAATTTTTAAATACATTATTGAATCGGCCATTGCTGGATTCGGTTTGTTACTCAATAAATCCAGAATCACCGGCATCATTTTGGGCATGCGCATTTGCTATATCGAAAATTGTTGAATTAGGTGATACATTCTTTGTTGTTATGCGAAAAAAGCCGTTAATATTTCTTCACTGGTACCACCACGCAGTTGTTCTTATTTATAGTTGGAATTCAGGTTTGCATCTCGTTTTTTTATTTTTATTTTTTAAGTTTATTTCAATCAATTTTAAATATAAATTAATTTTATTTTTTCACTGTAAATATTCTCAGCAATTTTTTTATTAAGAAGCACTTTATTTAAAATGTTCGTCGTTTTTTTCAAAAAAAATTTTTAACCAGTTTTATCAGTTTTAATCGAATATTTCCCTTTAATAAAAAAATTTTATTGAATGAAATTTTTGGCGGAAGGGAAATTCCGATTTAATTTAATGACTTAATAATAATAAGTTATCGTTACCATCATCAATCATTTCATTTTAAGTGGCAGTTTGCAAATATTTGCAATAAATTATTTAATTTTATACATTATTATACATTATTTATTATTTATACATATATACATATATATTTGCTTTATATTATAAAATAAACAAATTAATAAATATCGGATTTTTTTTGTGAATTATTCTACAGTTAAAATTTTTTTTATAAAGACTCATGAGGGTTTTAAAATATAAATGTAAAAAATAAAACGTTAATGACCTTCTGCCAATGATAAACTGCCAAAACAAACGGAAAACCAATCGTATTATTTTAGTTAAACTAGGTCTTTAAAAGAAAACATCCGGTTTGCTCCTGTAATTTGATACTGTCAAAGATATGATTTTAATGTTGATGTATGAATAAATTATGTGTGAACGTTCTAATTCATTTAATATAATTCGGAGACTTTTATATACACAAGAAATGGAATCGCAAATAATAGAAATGGCCTTGACATTCACATATTTATACAACTAATATTCATATTGATGCGATTATTAAATGCATCTGATAAATTCTAGAAAGTTTCACGTCAAAAATATAATTTAACGTGACGTGAATTGAACGTTTATAATTTCAGCGTGTGAATTAACTGCGGCTGGTCGTTGGTTTATTTTTATGAATTATTTTGTACATTCGATTATGTATACATATTATTCGATCACTGCCTATGGTATACGTCTTCCACGAATAATAGCGATGTTTGTTACAAGTTTACAAACATTGCAAATGCTTTTAGGTTTAGTTATTTCGATCGCTGTGCTAAATTTCAAGCTTAACGGTATTGTAAGTTATTTTCATTTCTTCATGGTTTTTTTTTAGTTATTTTAAACTTTCCTAGATCGGTCTTTTAAATTTTTAGCTCATTTTGAATTGATTTAAGTTGTGCCAGCAATCGATGGACAATTTGGCACTGTGCTTTGCTATTTATGCATCATTTGCGATGTTGTTTTTACGATATTTCTATTTTGCATATCTGAAGCCGAAGAAAAAAATGGAACAAAAAATAAAAAATGGTGAAATTGTGACCAAGTCAAAATTCGAATAGGGAATTTTTTAATGAATTAATTGATTTGAATTATCCGGTGAATTTAGTTCCATTAAATTTATTTTATTATTTTCTTAAGCATTTATGAAAATATCGGGTCTTTTTTTTGAAAAAAGTGCTTTTAACGAACGTTATATTAAAATTGGTTTTCTTTATAATAGCGTCAAAAATTTTTACGTTTCTATGTTATATTTATTATATCTGGAGCTCCTAGCATAATTTTCAAGAACTTGAGATCTGCCTGGAATCTTTCGATTCACTGCTTTCTATTAAGTTAAACTAGCCTCTTTCTTTTTTTATATTTTCATTTTTAATTTCTTAAATTAAGATTTAAGATTTATGTCTATGAACTGATCTATCAAAAGATAGATGTATGAACTAGAATATATTTTTGTATAGGCGAATTAGAGAATTATACGATTTTGTTTTAATTATAATTTAATTATAATTTAATAACAGTCTTTCACATAATCATTATCGGTAAACGATTGTACTGCTAGAATTTCTTTCAATATTTCGTGTATTTCAATTGTTTTCTGCCATTCTTTATCTTCATTCGGCATCTTACTTTTATATAAAAATTTTAAAAGATCTTCGTTTTCATTTTTCTGAAAATTTTTAAAGATTATCGTAATTATGTTTAAATTAAATTAAATAAATTAAAATTATACTATCCTTTTTTGCTTTCGAAAATCTTTAAAAAGAAAACTTATTTGTAAACAAAAAACAGTTATGACAATTTATGATTGATATCATTTTTTTCTAGTAACCTACATAATCTCTATTTAAGCTAGTTCCACAGCAGTAAGGAATAATTTGCGATAATCAGTATATATTAAAATAGGAAAAGAAATACCTGACATTTCTCGTGAAAACAGTGTAACCATTCCATTGTATTCAAACCCATTTCCGCAATTTTAAGAACGGCAATGGCCATCAAATGCAGCAGTTCACAACTGTAATCTTTGGCGATGCTTAACGATAACAATGCATTCTGCAATTGTTCCAGCGTCTTTGGAAGCCAATCGATAAGCATTTTTAATGCTACCAAGCTACAGTGTGAAAATTTCTCATTATTTTTTAAAAAATCCACTAATTTTTGCTGCACTTTTCTATCAAATTTCTGTGGCAACTAAAGAGTTTATTTGTTTGTTTGTTTGAAACAAAAACAATTTTGAATATTTAAATATTGATATTAATGAATATTGAGAGTTACCTTTGCCCCGATCCAGCATCTTTGTTTATAATCGATACAGCTTTCTCCAAAACATAAGTCTCATTCTCTCCTATGTCATTAAGGAGTTGCAATGCATTCGATCTCACAAAATCGGATTCATCATCAGTTAAAATAAAGATTCGCCTAACTATGCTCTTATCTAAAGGAAAAATTGAAGCAGTAAAATGAAAAATTGCAATTTTTATATTGATAAGTAAAAAGATTTTTCAGTTCATAATATTTTCATCAATTTAATTGAAGTTTTAACCTTTCCAGTTCTCTATATGCGATACTATTCGTAAAACCTCTAAACCACCATCTCTGAGCGTCCAATCATCGGAATTTAAGGCATTTACACCAAGTTTGGTCAAACTGTCAATCTTAGAAACGCCACCATCAGCAAATTTTTCCAAGCACACTAATAACAAATTCGGGCAATGCTGAAGAAATGGCATAAAGAAAAAGCATCAAAATTAGTTTCGAAAGCTCTTCTCCGAAGAAACAATTATCTACTAAAAAAAAATATGCATATATAAAAATACCAAAAAACGACTATACAACGAATCGTAAAGCCTTTCACAAATTTCCACTGATTGTTTGGGATTCATCCGAAGAAATCTAATGATGCTGTCACTATTACAACGCTTATAGTCCACAAAGAGCGGAATCCAATGTCTTAACAATTCTTCCTTCTCCTTAAGCTCGATAAAAATAAGATTTCAAAAAAAAAACAAAATATTCAATCACCAGTTGTAAGACTGTTTATAAAAGAAAAAAATCAATAGTTAGAACTTTTTCATTAAACAAAAAGGTGAGTATCTCATGGAAGTCACCTAACTATCAGCAACCTGTTTATCCTTCTCTATCTTCAAAATTCTCTGCTGGTCCGATCAGTGGACAATAAAATAGAGGTGATAAGTGTTATTAGGAAACGACGAAATATAGCCAAACTTACTTGTTCCGAGAGGTGTGGCATACAGGAACAAATTTTGCTGAGACTTATACCATCTTCTTTTAAAAAGGAAGGTATCAACTCTTTACGGCCTCTAAACGAAAGCATTTAACCTGTTTTAGAAAGATTCGCTATTTTATTTTTTTTTAAATGAAGAAAAATGTTTTATTACATACTGAATTATTGACTGCTCCATGATGCTAACTCGAACTTTTGCACTTTTCCAATCGTTACTTTCGAAAATTTTCAAACTGTTTTCACCAACAAATCTCCTATATGAAATAGTCATAAAATAACAGAAAAAAAATATAGATAAAAATTATAGATTAAACTAACTAAACTTCTATTAGCAACTTCTATTACAGATAAACTTCTACTAGCAATATAAATTATTCAAAAAAAATTCCATATAATTTATAATAATTTGAAAAAAAACAACTTATTTAACTATTAGATATGACCAAAAAAGTTCGGTTTTTCCAGTGTTATTATTTCCATGGAAAATAAGCGGCAAGAAGCGGTAAATATGCTCAGCCAACTGTATGTGTTAAAATTAAATGCAAGGAGTTGACGTGTAGAGGAATATTAAATGTGAAGAATTATGCAAAATTCTGGTAAGACCGACAAAATCATATATCGAACACAATTAGTTGTTTAAATGTGCTTCTTTTAAATAAAGTGGTATTAGATAAGTAGTGAGGCATCATAAGAAAAGTCCAACGACTGGTCTAAAAATGATTTGGAAACTTTGTAGCTGATAAGATATTAGAAGAGATGAAATATTTAAAGATACACATCAAGGTCGACCGCAATAGATAATAATCAATCAATGGTCAAGATCGAGTGGGATTGAGCTTATTATAAACATATTAAGTTGCAAAAAGGAAAAAATAACAAATCGCAAAAAAAATAAAAACAAAAAGCAAGAAAATGGATCAACATGAAGATAAAAAACTTCACCAACTTATGGACTAATATGGAAAGTAGCTCGGTGAATCCGTTTCACAAAGACCGAAGTTAAAGATCTAACAATGTGGAATTCCGTCATAGTGAATTGCAGGAATTGCAGGTAATACGTCCATTATAAGTTTTCTGCTATGCGCCAAAAATTATTATAGAAATATAGTCCCAAAAATATAGCTATAGTTAGCCACAATGCATAAAACTGTGACCTATTCTGAAGACAATAATAATGCGAGATTTTACCCAAACTACTACATATCTCATGCACATATTATAAGATTACCATCTCTTCTTGGTTTTCAACAATTCCCCAACCGGGAAATACTGGCAATTTTCTTCCTAAAAAAATTATTCTAAGAGAGCGCCTTTATAAATTTATCCTTAAGAAAAGATAAGAAAATATGATGGTTGTTCATCATCCAATTTTTACAACAGTCAACACCCTTAAAAAACGAACTCTTTTGGTCATTTGATAATCCATTTTGTCCACCCAATGCCTTTCCTACACGTTAGGCGAAACAAATAAAATATTAGCTTACATGAGAGAAACAATCAAACGAATGAAATTCTGGCCAGGAAACACCTTGTTTTTGGCAGAATTAAGAATCTCTTCGGCAAATTCATTTGATATTTGTTCAACTATTGTGAATAGAAATTCAGAGAGACTAAAAAGCATTTGAGAATTTGAATAAACACCCAATAATTCTATTAATATACGTATAGTTCATCCTTTTCTGATTATCTGATGAAATCTTTTAATTTAATCAAAAGCAAAAAATTACAAAAAATTTGATAGAAAGCGTCTCATTATAAATGACCAATGGAGTCAATCAAACGAGAAATAATGGCCGCTGCAAAAAACGAACACAAAATACCTTTCAAGAAAAAGATGATCAGCTTTGCAAATTGCATCAATAATCGGCTTCAAGAGATCTAATCGAGAATTTTTTGATAAAACATATGAAAGGAATTTATAAGAAGCATTTCGCACAAAAATGCTCATCTCTTCTTCAATTATCAAAGATGCAGCCAATAATATTGCATCTAAAAAAAATTTGATACTGTAAGAATTTTCTCTCAATTCTATTAGCAGAAATTTTTAGAAGATTTAAAAAAATAACCTTCTTTCAAACTATAAATTAACCCACGATGCTCATACATTAAAAGTGTTTCCAAAATGACAGATAATAATGAAGGATTCATAGAAAATTTTGCTGCTTTCCAACAACAATTGACAAAATCCGTTAATTTTTTTGAATCGAAAAAGTTATGATGCGTTTGTATGATCTGAAATTTTAAGAAAATAGAAAAATTGATGTACCAATGGAGTAAAATTTTGATGAAATTGGCATTTATTTACTTAACTTTCGAATATAACTTTTATCCAAAAGAATATTATAGCATTTACTAAAAGCATACTTTGCTTATCCTACTTTTCCATCTTTCTTTTTGGTTATTATTTTTAAAAATAATGCAAACAAAAAGAATATCAACAAATTTATCTCTACCATAAAAATGTTAAAACCTTATTAATCAAGCGCAAATGAAGAATAAGAGTTGGAATGGACGAAGTGCCATCGAGATAAATCATTGAATTTACGACGATTTCCATTATTTCATCATCTTCAAATATTTTAAAAATGCTCATTATCTTTAATTTTTTTAAAGATATAATGAAAAATTTTGTTCTTTGACACTAACGTACCATATTCATTGTACTGCACTCCAGAATTTCAAGATGGATTAATGGAAAAAGTATTTTGGAATAGATTTTCGATACAGCAAGAAAATTGCCAGAAATTGATATGATAATAAAAAAGATAAATTTATCAATCAATAAAATTAAAAAAACTTTGGCAATTAATAATTATCAAAATTTAAACAAAAATTTAAGAAATTTTAAGCGACTCTGTATTAGAAATTTTTTGAGGAAACAAATTATAATTTCGAAAATAAAAATAATAAATTTAGAATGTATATTAAGATCAATTGAGATTTACACACATAATTTCGTAATGCTATTTCTAAAATTGTCCAATTACGATTTAAACCAATATTTATTAACGGCAAATGGATAATTTTAAAAAATACTCTCTTTCCAACTTTTTTCTAAAACTAATAGTCGAATCCCAATAATTCATATAACCAATACAGGAAAAAAAATTTAACGATCCGCTTAAAATATGGAAAATAAAAAGTTTAAAATTTGAAATATAAAGTATTACTATAAAGTATTACTATTATTATTAATTGTAAAAACCATTACGAACTTATAGGAATGTTGCTGATTAGACTATCAATTAATGCAGCATCAATGCGTTGTAAAAAGTCAGAATTATTTCGTGACAATGCCATGAAAGTTCTCAAATTCGTGCAAATTTCAGACATAGCTTAAGGACGCCGAAATTCAGCTTAGGTATATCAATAAATACAACTTATCAAAATCTGCAAAAAAATTTTATTGAAAATTTTTGGATCAGAAAATTAAAGGAATCATATATCGACATTTATTAGAATAATTTTATCTTAAAAACAATTCAACTCAGAGCGAGTTCCCATTCCGCCAGACCTAAATGGGTTGAAACTATAACTTTAAATGATGGCCTAAACGTCAAGTACGTTTAAATTTTTGGATTAGATTTTATGAATCGTTCCAACTGATTTACCACACCTAAAAATTTCTAAGATTTAAAATTCAAGGCGACTAAACGACATTCCTCCTATCAAAATTAGAATAAAATGATCAATATGGTAAAATATGGTAATTAAAATAAATAAATAAGAGATATTTTGCCGTTAAAAAATCATAAATATTTCGAATGAACGAAACGGAAACCTCATTTAAATTTAACCTCATTTAATTTTATTGAGTTGTTGAAAAAAATTAAAAAATAAAACAACAAATAGCACTGAACAAAGAAATTGTTTCAAAAAATTTTAAATTGTCTCGAACGTTTCACTGCTTTCGTCGCTTTCTTGCAGGACCATTGATCATTTTTGAAACCATTTTATACTTTTTTCCAAGCTTCCTTGATGATGAATGCTAAAAAATAAGACTAAATAAAAAAGATCTTGAAATAAATAAGATCGCAAACACATTAAAAATATGAAGTATTATTAAATAAAACCCCAAAACATACTGCCATGAGAAAAGAAAATTCACGATTTCTCCAATTCAATAAATTTCTTTCAAAAAATGAAGAAATAAGAAAAATAAACACACCGATGTATTATTTTTCTTCCTTTGCTTGACATTTAAATGTCTGCTACGAATTTTTGGGCCAAAATGTGATGGAAAAGGTTTTCGACCACCCAGAGCTATCTGTTTCTTTGTTTGTTCCAAATCCATCTTAGTTTTATCGCTAAGCTTATCGTATTTCTTCTGGCTTTTGTTTTGACGTAAAGCACGTAAACGCAAGGCTGCTAAATTTTCGATAGAAAATTCTACTATTGGCCTCTGAAATAAAATAACACTACAAAGTTTTGAAAAAAGACTGCAGAAACTAGAGAAAAACTACAATAACAAAACTAGAGATTAAGAATGATGTATGGACTAATCTCAAAGAATTATTACGGCTGAGAAAAAGAGCAAATAAGATGCTGGAAACTCCTCTATTTCGAAGAGATTCTAGAAAAGGAATTCCATGCTAATAATAAAAAGAACCGATTAAATCCCGGTTCGCAACGTAAAAGAGGAATATATCAATATTTTTAAAAGAATCGCCAACCTTTTCTTTCGTAAAGGTTTCTGGATTATTGTTGAGAGATTTCAATGCTGCAAGTGCATCGCTATGCTCTGAAAATGCAACGAAACCAAACCCGCACGATTGAGGTACACCATTAGAATCAAGTTTATTCTTATCTCGCCAAATACGACACTAAAACGAATATTTAAATAATTTTTTATCCTAAATATAAGGTCCATTTTTTTCCTACACTACTTATGAAAAAGAAGAATATGTAGAAACCTCAGAAATTACCGCATCTGGGTTACCAGCTGCTAGAAAACAAATTGATTTCAATTTTTTATCATCTAATGATTTCGGCAAATTGTGAACAACCAATCGAGTTGGAGAAACAAACCTGAACATATTAAAAATTTCAGAAATCAACATTTTCTTTAGTTATGGAAATTATGGGAATTTGAAATTGAAATTTTTTGTGAAATTTAACTGAAAATCTAAAAAATCTAGCATGTGATCAACCGCTAGCATTTATTGTTTTACAACTGGAAAATATGCCTATTAATCTGATCGAATATTTGTTTAAGAAATAAAAAATAAAGAGAAATTAGATGCTTTTTAATAATAGAAAAATAATAACGAGAAAATTTAAAAGTAAATATATACATATGCAAGTTACGTAGTTTTTGGCGTGATAAATTTGCTAATTTTGCTCGTTTCTGAGCATCAGCTTCACTCATACCGCAAGCAGCGCGAGTGCCAGGACGCACCAAACTCACTCTAAGTAAATGCAGATTACGTTTGTCATTTGGCTTTTTTTCCTTTCGTTCCTGTTTAAAAATTAGACTTATTTCAAAAAATAAAATGGAAAATTATTGAAAAAAATTTCCATTAAAAACAATAAGTATTTAAATAAATCTAAAAATCAAAATTCACCTTTTCGATCTTTTCAGCATCACTTTTAGATAAAGCGCGGTAGCAAAAGGCTTTTCGATCTCCAATCATTATTCCATTTTCCTAAAAACAATGGAAATGCTGGAACCCATAAAAAACGGAAGAAAAAAAGGATTTTTTCTAAACAAAAGAAAAAAATAAAATTAATTAAAATTAATATTAACAAACAAAAAAATAGCAAACGTCTAAGCAACAGTGATGAAAAAAATACCTGATTAAACGCTTCTATACAAAAATCAGCTTGTTCTTTTGTCTTGAAATGAACAAATCCACTACCTTTTGAATGTGAACTCTCTTCATAACGACAAACTATAGCCAGATTTATTTCACCGTATTTTTCTAACGATTTCCTTAACTGCTCGTCTGTCACATCAAATGATAAATTTCTGCAAATACTGACAATTAATAGGAAAAATTCTAAACTTGATTTCAGACTAATACCTCTCCAATTTTTTTTCCTCAATCTTGATACAATTTTCCACTTAAATTGTAAATTCTTAAATTGTTACAGGACTCTGACAGAAAAGATGTTAAGAGAACAAAAGAAGAAAAATGATTAGCATGGCAAAGGATACGTTACAATTCTATTTGTCCATATAACAGGCAGGTCTTTTCAGTAATTAAATATTCTTTTATGAATAAAATTTCAGATCTTAACGAATGCAACAGAAATGAAGTTAATTTGACCAAAATATTAATTAATTAGCAAAGACCTTTTTTAAAAAAGATGCCTTATATTCAAAATATGAATTTTTGTTCGATCAAAATATGCAGAAAAATACAATAAAATCCCTTAATCTCCTAAATTTAGTGAGGGAGAAAAATTTAAGATTTTCAGAAATATTTATTTATTCTGTTCGGTCTGTAAATTATAAATCGGAGCTGAAATTATACCATTTAAAAGAAGGAAGAAGAATAAATAACGATTTATTTTTTTACCTAGAAATCTACAGAACCTTACAGAAAATAAATTTTTACATGGCTAAGCATAGACCACAGTGAATTTTACAACTTTAAAGTACAATATATGGATTTTGTCAGTTCGTCGAATCAAACAAGATTTAATTTATACGTATAAGAGTTCTGTATGGTTATGTTAAACTAGATTGTTCAAAATATTATAATTACGTTAAATTTAAATTACTAAAAAGAACGAATGGGCTAAAATTACTAAAACCTATATATAAAATTAAACTAAGGATTCATGATTTCTTTATTCGTAATATTAATTACTGGAATAAATTACCGAACGATATAGTTTGTGCGCCATTCCTAGCTATCTTTAAAAAAAGATATTACCATTTATGAAAAGATATTATCATTTATCTAATCTCATTGATATTATTTAAAATTCACATCATGCAGGAAGTATGAAATCTCGACTTTTCCACACCACTATATACAGTTACACTTCGAATTGTACTATATTATATTATTCTGCAATTTCCCTTTTATTTCTTATTTCTTTAAACTATTTGTTACATTTTCTATTTTTCTTACAACTAAATTTTAATATTTGTTTTAACTGTTGTTATTAAAACCAGCCAAGCACATGGCGTTGTCGCCCTGCTTATGAATAAATAAATAAATAATTTTATAAATTTATGAATTATATATTATAAATTTATAAATTTAATTTTGAATCCTAATATTAGAAAATTCGATGGACTGAAATTATTAAACCATGTAAAGCTTGATTTTCTATTTAACAATTTAAGATTTAAGATTTAACAATTGAATTGAAGTTTAAATCGATCAACAAGAAGCAAAGAATTTATGGATAATGAAGAAATAAAAGAAAATTATAATAACTCAAGAAAAGTACAATAAGCAATGATATTTTCTTAACCTTTTCCTAACATTTTTAAATAGATTTTGTTAATGTATTTATTGTTCCTAACAATGATAACCTGCTTGGTTTTATATTAATAAAAATGATAATAACAGTTTTCGTATTTTAAAAATAAATTGCCGATTTACGTTTATAATTAATAAATTGCACAAGTAATATGCAATGTAATAAACGTAAATAAAAATGAAATAAAAATAAATAAAAATAAATAAAACATGTAAATAAAATATCTAATTAAATAAAAAATATGTAAATAAAAACAAATAAAAATAAAATAAAGATGTAAATAAAAATTTCTAATTAATTATTCGAAAAAAAAATCGAAGGAAAGAATGAATCTTTTTTCCTGAAAAAAACTGGTTAGATCTAAAGCTATGTGATTCATTTCGAACTTATGATTCTTAATGAAAGCACATGAATTAGATCATAAATAGAGGAAATTCCTATTTAAATAGTAAATTTAGTGAGGGAGAAAAATTTAAGATTTTCAGAAATATTTATTTATTCTGTTCGGTCTGTAAATTATAAATCGGAGCTGAAATTATACCATTTAAAAGAAGGAAGAAGAATAAATAACGATTTATTTTTTTACCTAGAAATCTACAGAACCTTACAGAAAATAAATTTTTACATGGCTAAGCATAGACCACAGTGAATTTTACAACTTTAAAGTACAATATATGGATTATAGTAACCTAATAGTAAAAAATATTACCAAATAGATTCTATAAGAATAAAAAAAAGTCTAATCGAATTGCAGATATATTGTCGCAACATAAGCCAAGCATGGATTCGATTCCTCGAAGTAAAATAGAAATGCGTGGTGCTAATGACTTTTATTTCTATTCTCAAGTAACTTCCCATCCCAACTCAACGGAGAGGGCAAATGGTGTTGTTAAAAGAAAAATAAAAGTCAGAAAAATAAACTTGAAAAAAATCCGTCACTTCAAAAAAATATAGAAATTTATAACCTGATGAAAACGACTCGTCCTTCGTTAACTGCTTCATCTTTTATATCTTTTTTATCTTTTATTTTCGATTCGTGAAATTTTGGTTCACCGTTGTCATATTCTTCATCACTATACATTCCCTCTACTTGTCCCTTAACATCATCATCATCATTGTCATCATCATCATCATCATCATCAATAAGTCTGTTATTATTACTGCCATTAATATTATGCTTATTTGTTTCATTAGACATTTCCTCTTTAATTTCATCTCTGATTTTTGATTCATCAAGTTGCTCTTGTTTAATTGTCGCTTGCTCTTTCATTTTCTCTACAAAATTTTTGCTTTGAAAACTGATAAAATTATAAAAAAATTATTAAATTATTAATAAATTATTATTGATAAAATTATAAATTATTGTTGATAAAATTATAAAATTAAATGTTGAAAGCGATTACCATCATGCATAAATGTTTCGTAAGTATCTTTGGGTACAGCCCAATCGACAATAATTTTACGTCCTTTAATCTGAAAGAATTTGTCCATTATTAACTCAATAAAAATATAAAACGACTTTAATATGGATATGTCCTTGATAGTATTTTTCAAAAAGTGAAATAAATGTGGCTGATGGACCCAAACCAACTATATTCCAAGTGATACTGCAAACAAACAATTCCATTCTGATTTAGTCCACCGACCTATTCAGAAATTCACAAGGTATTAGAAGATGTTGATGAACAATAAAAAAAAAAATAAATAAAAACTGAACCTCAGACAAATTAAGAGCATCAAAAGCATTTTCTGCGTCCTTTTTTCGAGCGAACTGTACAAAAGCGAAACCAGCACAAGACTGAGGAAAGCGTTTATCTTTACATTTTGGCAAAACTATTTCCGCGCATTGTCCGAATTTACGACAAATTTTTTCGAGATCCTCCACCACAGTCTAAAAAGATAACTAAAATATCTAATAGAGTGGCAAAAAAAGGTTAAAGAACAAATCTTAAACTTTAAGATTAAAATTAACGTATTGCCAATAAAGGGAGAGGGTAGCTGATCGACGATTTGCATTAGAAAAGAGAAAGCACTGAATATTTCCAACTTGTTTCCTGACAGCACTGGAGAACTGGCTATCACTAAAAATGACACCTACGGCTGTTGGACTCACTTCGTCTGGCGGAACGTCTGATCAGCCTAGCAACGAATTATCCAAACCAGCAACAAAGAAGAAAAATTCTCTCTTCTTGCCTAATATTTAAGTATTCGGAAGTGATAAAAATGAAAAATAAGAGAATAAAAAATTACTTGAAAAGGCAAATTTCTAATAATTAATCGCCAATGTTTCATCTTCAAATTATTGAAATATTTCTGCGATGAATTTACCAACACCGATTTTTCCTCGTCTTCGCTTCCTTCTTCAGTTTTTATGCTCGTAAATTTCTTTAATTTCATCTAAATATTTTCTAAATATTTTACAAATTATCCAAACTGTGATAGCAATTTAGTTATTTATTTATTCCAATTTAGAATAAAAAATTCGAAAAATAAAACAAATAAACGAAGTGAACAACAAAAAATTGAGAGAATTAAATAAAATATAAAGAAATTTAATTTTCTCGCAAACAAAAAAAAAGAATTCAAAATGACGAAAAGAGAAATTTTTCTATTATTTAAAATTTTCATAAAATTTTCATTTTGAAAAATAAAAAATTGTAAAATAAATAAAATAAATTTAATAAATTCCATTAAAAATTCACTTATTTTTTAAGAAATTCATTAAGTAATTTTGAAAATGCGAAAATGGAAAAGTGTTATTCGCCACAAAAACTTTTTATTTATGAACTTAAAAAATCAAAGCAAATGAAATCAAAATTTTAAAAATTTAAAATATTGAGGAAATTTTACAAATAATGCAAATAAACCACGCCCCCTTTTGATTTTATATCTGCACTGATAATTATTTTAAATGAATTTTGCGTAGAATCCTCATAGACCCGCCTACTTCCAGTTTTATATCTATCACATAACTTTGTATGTATTTGAATTGCGAAAAAGAGAATGGTGGAATTTGAGGGAATCGACGATGCCAAAATCGTTAGAATATTTTTTCGATGTTATTTGTCCATATTCGTGGATTGGCTTTAAGGTTATTTCTAATTGTTTTCATATTTTAAAGGTGTCACCTTTGTCACCAGCGGTGCGAAACTAATCAATTATGGTGCAAAATTCTAGTAGAGAAAGATTTTGATTTTCAGATCAGTTTTATTCAGCAGTTTCGCCAATCGAAGCACTTGGCGATTTGCTTTTATTTTTTTCGAAAACTATTTTTAGCCAATTAAATGAAGTTTTGTCAAAGTTTTAAAATTACAAAATTACAATCAGACAAGAAATGTTTAATGTTTAATGTTTGTCAACTTAGTGAATTTAAGGGATTTTGTCCCTTTTTTTGATTTAATTCAAATTTTTTGGCATTTCTTATAGGCAAATATTGGCAGATTCTTTTTTTGAAGATTTTAATATTAAATATATAAGGGAAATTTCTTTCAGATGATTCTTAGGGAAAAAAGTTGTTTGGAGAGGAGCGGTTTTAATATTCGTTTTACTCCGTTACGATTATCTACATTACTTAAAACAAATCGTACGTTTCATACATATATTTATTATTATCTTCTCTATCAGTGGTTAATCAGTGGTTAAGAGATTAATGATCACTGATATCTTTTAACGAGAGTTTGAACCGCCCACTTGTTACGCTATATTCGAGTGCATCTTTATTTCACTCTTTTCCGGCTTAACGATACCAGTGAAAACAGAAATGGTTTATTAACAGATTTCATATGCTTTATAAAATTTAGTATCACTGTATTGATAGATAATTTTTATAGAAAATATCGACTGTTCTCACTTTTCCACTCAGCCAAGTAGCCGCAACATTTTTTTCTCAGAGTTAACAACGTTGAGCAAAATTTACGGAATTACCATAAGACGACCGCCTGTTAGTTTTTTTTTTTAGTTAATAGTTTTCAGTGAAATTTGTTTTGGTCATTGATATAAATGAATTTAGTGTTTAGACGAACTTCTGAGTGATTGTGATAGTTTTCGTGTACAACTTTTATTGAATTTAATACGAATTGAACGGCCCGAACTTATGGAAAAAGCTATGGAAATCACTTGGTCGCGTATATGGACTGATAATTTACCAACGAGCCGCACTCCTCATTTTTTACAAGTATAGTCATCGTATAAATTTGCTCTATGCGTTGCGAAAGATGCAAAAAAAAAGTTATATCAGTGTTCATATCTTAACTTCGTTTCGAATTAAAATCTTCAGTTTCATTTTTTAAATTAATAATTCTTTATTTAACTGAGGTTTGTGATGCAGTTGGTCTTGAATTTCGACAAGCTGATGATCTTATTTCACGTATCGAGCAACATTCCAATAGAAAAGATTTAAGAAATGCTAGCATACGTGCTCTTGCTGCAGGAGTAATTGTTGTCTTATTTATTTATTTCAATAATGAACCGAGTAGACTGAAAAGATGTATGATAGTACTAAAAAAAATTTTAAAAAAGCAGAAAAAATTCTTTTATCATTTAGTTTTTTTCTTCCAGCATTTGGATATCTTTTCGGTTAAATTACATTGTGAGATTTCATATTACAACCCAATTTTTGAAGTTTTGACAAAGTTTTGACAAGATTTACAATTTTGCATAACTAAAATAACATATACTTTTATGTCATCTAGTGGAGCTGCGCATTAATTATTGGATAAGAGAAATTTCTCTATATCTAATAATTTGCCTCGGTGATTACGCTGTTGTATAAATTTCTATTTTAATTAGATTTTCGAAATCTCATGTTTTCATTTCCATAAGTCAGTAGATTCATTTTATGCTTTCTTTATTTCATCTCAGATTGAATAAATGCTAAATTAGTTTCATATGGAAATTTCAAGTTTACATATTATCTTTTAATGAGTTACATTTTATCTTTTAATAATTTAGTTTAATTTATTAATTTAATTTAATTTGTCATTTAATAATTATTTTATACATAATTGATTAATTTTGGTGGAAAGAAATTTTTTTCAGGCCTTATTGACTCCATTTACTTATTTAACAAATGGCGAAAATCTTAATTATGGTTTCTCGGGTATCGTGCTTCTTCAGTATCTTAATTTTATTATAAGTAAGTAATCCAAATGATTCTCGTGTTTTTCTATTTTTCTGGTTTTCTCCTGTTTCGTTTACTTTAGATTTGAAGGAGAGTCTTTCTTGAGTATAGCAATTTCATCATTACTGATGGATTTACTCTCATCAAGAGAGAAATCAAACCTATGCTGTTTTCCTATAACCATAGCAATATACGACTCAGTAAACGTATTTTTATTATTCCTAGTAATTATTATTTCGTCTTTAATCTTGAAACAAGAACCATTTTTTTATTACTCACTTCATTTTTTAAACTAAGCCTTTACTGTATTTTTAATTCATTTTTATTTTTATAGATTGTTCAGAACTGTTCGGGAATGTGGCCAGTTCGAGCCAACAAGAGACAACTGAAATTTAGAATAACTTTAATTTTGGGCGATAATATTTGACAATTACAACTTAAATTATCCTCTTATCACTGTTCATTTACTGAAAAAATTATTTGAAAGTATCCACCATTGTTAGTTAGATTCGCTTTGCTCACTTTCTAGAAAAATATGGCATTGGCGATCGAAATATAGGTGACTTGTCAGTATCATCTTGATTTCTGAACAGGTTTACTCCTATCTGGAGAAGAATTCCAACATCGATTATCCGAATTGAACCATTCTACTTTGCTTTGCTTTTCTCCGTTAGGCCGAAGTGCCGCCCAGCGAAGAGTGGCGCGGCAAACGTAGGTCTCTTTTCTCGGTAGCAAATTCAATCAAAATATTGAGTTAATTAAGGAAAATGATTTGTTAGCAAAAATTGCAGTTTCGATTGGGTATATTGGCGATTAAGGCATTTCCCACCCTCTCGAGTTGAAGCCATATCTGGGATTAATTAAAACCATTTCTTTTTTCCATCGCCTAGTATTATTTGTTCTTGGGGTCTCTCTGCGTTCAGAATTTTTGATTACTGCAACTCCAGTCTTGATTGGGTTTTCTCGTCACTGACGTCATCACTGCAAAGCTTGTGGTGAAATGAGCCTAAAATCCTGCGATGGACAATGAAGAATGGCCGAAATGACCTAAACGGACTCTTTATGAGTTCTTCATTATTAAAACTGTAATGTTCGATTTTTAGATAGTACTTCATATTATTGCACATCACTGGCTGGCGGCCCATCTATACTTCGATCGCCAAGGGCATGTTTGTCCAATTCGACAAGTGAATGAAGCGATTTTAACTAGTAAGGGTTTTTAATAGTGAGGCATTTTGTTTATTAACAAATAAAACATTGTATTTTTGATTATCTTCAACTAGTATATTAATTAATGAAAAAATAGCTTAAATCTCATTAAGAGTATAGAAATTGAAAACTAATAAAGATGTAATTAATAGTTATATGTAATTGTTTTGGTAATGGCGCCATTTTTTAATTCATTTCTAATCTATATATATGTTGTATATGTGGAAAATAATTATGCGGAAATCTTTATTGCAAGAGTTATAATTGCAAGGTTCTGCGAAGAGATTTGGGAGGTCACGATAAAATAAATAATTTTCCCGCTCAAAACATCGAATATAAATATAATTTATTATTTTTGAAATAAAAATTGTGGTAGGGAAATTCAAAAACACCAACGAAAGCATTGAAAATGAACGCATAACAATTATCATATAATTTTTCTTAAGTTTAAACTCTATCACTATTAAAAAAATTTTGATATAGATTTCATTTTTAATAGTAGAAAACCGTGTGTTATCTACTATGACCGTGATTTTGTACGGTCCACTGGTCCTATTTGGTTTCTTTAATACCACCATTTCCGATTTGTTGAAGTCCACTGCGTTACAGTTTGGTTCTTCATTTGGTGAGATCCACTGACTGCAGTTTGAATTCTCCTAATATTATTCACCATTTCTGATTTGGTTCAGTCCATTGAGATTACAAATGAACCACCGTTTCGAATGAACTATGGCAATCTAATGGGTCAAAGAAATTTTAAAAAATTTGGATACTTATAAACTTTTCGGTTATGGAGACAACTATTAATTTAAAAAAATCTTGACAAAAACTCTCAAGAAAATTGCACCTCCATAATTTTAATTCCAAATGCTTCGGTGTAATAATAAATCTACGAGCAATAATAATCTTATCTTTCTCAATCAAAAAATCGATCTAATGGAAAAACCATTTGGTAGATATATTCATAGGTAAAGTTAGAGGTCAACCACGCCTTTTAATCTTGACCTTTTCCAATGAATATTTTTCATCGAGATTAGCATGTCTGCGGGTTTTTTTCCTACTGTTCACTAGTTAGTCCATTTTCTATTTTTCTATTACTTTGACATTCGTCTATTTTATGACCTTTCTGCCATCAACAATAATGACCAATGAGTGGCCAATAAGTGACCAGTTTTTTATGTTCCACCCTACACGAAACCGAAATGCAAAATATCATTCGTCAGTTGTATCCCCGACGAACGGTTGGAAGTTATTAAATGATCGAGCGGAGGAATTGTGGAAGCGGCTCGTCGTCTATTGCTCTTGGATTGTCCAAGATATTCCGGAGAATTGTGGTTATTGACGGAATGTTGTCCCAAGCAATGTTTCGTCATCCGAGATTGTTATATCAGAAAACCCCAATATTGCCATAATGCTCCATAAAAAGCAAAGTTATTCGCCTGAACAAGGAATTCGGCTTGGTTGAGGTGGCATGTTGATTTGATTCCTCACCGGGCGTGAATTTCTTGGCTTGGGCCGAATGAAATTTGCATTATTTATTTTCTGAACTCGGTATAAAGTTTGCTCGAGTAGGAAATTTACCTTAGGTGAGGTCTATGCTTGAATTCTCACCGGGCGTGAATCTCCTCACTCGCGTAGATCATTTGCTACATTTAATATCTAAAAAAGTAGAATTCCCGAAGAAAAGTATCTCCTTCCTTTGAAATAAAGTGGATCCTATTTTTGAGGTAATGAAAATGTTGATATGTTAATTCTAAAAATCATATCACAGTTTTTGTTGCCTCGAAAAAAGTTACTTTATTATCGCCAATTAGATTTCATATTTTGGAATTTCCAGTATTAATACTGATGGAGCTAGAATAGTGAGTTATGCCTCTCGATTTAGACCGCCAATGCTCGAATTCCCTTCCCTGGTGGATTGAAACAACTTCAGGAATTCGGATGGCGCTGACGACCTATCTTCTGTCACCAAATGATCCCCTCGCAAAATTCATCTGGTAGGCTAGGGGTGCGGGCCTAACAAGAAAAGGTAGAAGAATAGTCAAGCTAGAAGGTGAGTCCAGGACGAATGACGAAGTTCATTGCTCGATCTGCATTAACATGAGGACTGGATGCGTCTCGTCAGCAATATTGCCTTGTCGGCGATATATTCCTCGAATCGAAGCAATCTCTCCGATTTGACCTCTGCGAGAACTGGCTGATGAGATCGATAAATGAATTCATCATCGCTTAATATGCATAGTTTTCCCGTCACATTTTGCTCTTTTCCATTAGGACATATGTTTGGGTGGTCGATTTTACTTTGATATGGCTGATGAATTTGTGGATTAAATGGATATCAATAATTGTTGTTGGCCAGGATGCATGAAAGTGGATGACGACAAGTGATACTTCTTCCTAAGTAACTCCATTTAAATTTTTTGCAAGACAACCGAAATGCATATTTGCACATCTAATGGCGAATTTATTGGCTTTTTTACTAGAAATACACAACAAACTGGTAGAAACAAGAGAAAAAATGAGATTGGTAAGAAAGCTTATACATCCAATTTTATGAAAATATTTCATTAAAAAAGGTGGATAATTTTCCAAAAATATTTGGCAAATATTGTTAGTTGGGCCATATGACTGTTAAATATTATATATATTTTAATAGATCGCGGGAGGGAATTTTCGGATTAAAAATTTTGCCCTCGAGGGTTGCTAGGAGATTCCTAAACCGATGGGACGCTAATGGATAATTAGGGTTCACTTTTGATTTCCGATTTGATTTCCGATCCTCGACAATCGTAAAGCTGTCATTAAGAGTTTTGAAAGGTTCTTCGCCTTTCCCCATTCCACTTTTTCTTGACATTTGCTCTCACCTTTCGTCGATAAGCCTTGTATTCTATGTTTTTTCATTTATAGCAATTAATTTTTGGTTTAAGCAAATGATTCTTTCTTCAATGGTAATTGGCAAATCGGTAGAAATTTTTTATGAAATTTTACAAAATAAATTTAAATTTAAAACTTAAAAAAATAAATTTGAATTTTTATATTCGAATGATAATGATATATCACAAAATTAAAATTTGATACAATCAAGAAGACGAAGATAAATGTATTTTTCGTTTATCTCAATATTAAAAATAAAATTTCTTGAAACAAAATGCAAAAATAACAAGAAACTTTTTTCACGACGTGGTAATTTTTCGAGAAATTTTGGACATGCGATGCAATTTTTTTGGAAACAAAGTCTATTGCACATTAAAAAGGTAGGCAAAATGCACCAAATGTTTAGCAGCACACAGGTTGAGCTCCACAGGTCTTATAGTAGTACTAGCAATGGCGGAAGTTAGCACTTAATTTGGATCTTTAATATCCATATCGGATCTAGACACAATAATTAAAATCTTAATACAATAAGCCAAGTGTTTTAACGCTCACATTCACTCACTGCATTTTTCCAGAACTCCTTGATAATGTCACTGCTACCGATAATCCGACTGCCAAAATTGCAAGCGCGAGTATTCCAGTTAATGTAAAGCCAACTTTTGACATGCAAATTCCTTGATCGATTGTTCCAAGGATAATTTGTTGACCATATTCGTTATTTACATTACGATGTCGTAGAGAAAATGGCACTTCAGAAGGCTTAAAATATTCAAATAGAAAAATTTAGTTTGCTAAAATTATCTAATAAATATTATAAAAACATTCAAAAATTACTTCATCTGAAATTTCCAAGGCACTTATATCAGTGCGAACATCTAAAGTGTTCGCTTCATCGATGATGTTTCGTTTCTTCAGTACTCGGAATAAGGCATGACGTGCTATAGGAGTAGTTTGTAGTTTCCTTGCTCCGAAACCTTGAGGTTCTGTGCATTGTGGTCGTGGGCATTCACCATTCGGTTCCTTTATGCTGATGGCAATTTGACATTGATAAAATAGTTGCGGTCTGTCGGCGTATTTATAAACGTGAGCTTCTTGACCAGCCATTAGATCAGTTGGATATTCAAGATTGTTAAGAAGATATTTATCGAGAGCGCAACCATCAGCATTGAGAAGTTCCACTTTATCACCATTACCATCATCAACGACACATGAATGAACGAGGGCACAAAATGTGTCGATAGTTTCTGATTCGCATGTCCATTTATGGTAGACTTGTTGACCGATTGTAGCGAATTGGATCGGTTGGCCAGATGGTCCACCATCAAGTATCTACAATCGGCCTCATTGTTTCTTAATGCTTTAATAAAATTTTTATAAGTCCTTTTAATCTATATTTTGAACTTTAACGGTAAAATGTTTTAAGTTGTTTAGAAAAGATTCTCTAATTCCGAAATTTTCTGAATTTGATTTTTGATTTAATTTGCTTTATCGAATTGAATTCAAACAAAATTGAACACTCACCTCATATCTACAAATTGGCATGGGAACAACTTGAGTTTGGAAGGCCGTAGTGATTTCTGATACCTCAATCTGAGTGCTGACGGTCTTGTCAGCTTCCATATAGAAGCATTGTACACGGTATGCACGGTCTACTTTCGTAATAAAAAGTGGATGAAATGAAATAACTACAGTTGTGCTAACGAAAATCCCTCTTGGATTTAACGATCGAGTACGAGCAACATTGCATGAATCGAATGGTAATTCAATTCCAGCAACTTGACGTCCTCCTTCATCTGATCGACAACCCTGCTGATCATAGAGGCCTTTCACATAAACGTGGCCTTCAAATGCATTACGAGTATTAAAATTAATAGTAATAGATGTTGGACCACATTCAATTTCAGGTTCACCTTCAACGCCATTATCGATGGGAATTGAAGTTGTTAAATGAATTAAGACACCGAAGAGAACAATTGAATACATCACAATGCTGAACTGATTTCACCGGCACAAAGCCGGTCTCTTATATATGCACCGAAAACAGAGCCGGAAAATTCTCTAACCTGTATCCATTTTGCCCATTTGTTGCACTCCACTGTTATTTTTATTGTTTCATTATCATTCGCTTTTCATCATTACAGTAGCATTAAATAATTATAAGGAAGTGATTTTTCTTTGCCTTTTTTTTTAAATTCATAAATTCACATTTTAGCTGAACTGTTTGAAGAATTTATTTCTATCTTAATTTTTGATATTATATAAAAAAAAGACTATTGTTAGCCTATCAATAATTTTTCAAAATGATTAATTGTTTTTTGATAAAACCGCCGTTAGAAATCTGGAAATATCTGAAATCCGGTTTGTTGCTGGAAACCCATCGCTAAAATCTCTTGATAATTATCAGGTTAAATAATCTCATCCAAGTCAGCAATGTAGTCAGCTAAACAAGAAATCACAATTACTTATTATTATTATTTGAAAAAGAACGAATGAATGATGATAGGCATGTTAAGCAATTTTTATCAAACATGAACCAACGCTACTTTACATAATTTATAACTTAAATTACCTAAAATAAATAGTTTTAAAATAAATATAAGTATTTTATAAATTTGCATAATTTGTTCGAATAAACTATTTCTTCATTAAATCTGATAAGGATTTCTTTGTTATTTTCAATCTGATAAGGAATTCTTTGCTATTGGGGTAAATTTATTAAATTTTTGGCATTTATTATTATATTATAAAAATAAATGCTATTGCATAAATCCTTTGTTTTTTTTGAATTTTTATTAATATTTCACTGAATTTTATCATTTTTGAATTTATATTTTCACTATTTTATTTTATGTTCAAATATTCATTCTTTCATGGAAATAAATATAAATATAGTTTATATGAAAAAAAGGATGAGAAATTTCCATTCATTATACTGTATGTTTTAATATTTATTGTTAAAACTTATTGATAAAATTGCAGTTTCGCAGTTGTTATTTCGATGAAAAGATATGTGATAATTTGTGCAGAAATGAAAAGAAACATAATTTTCATGAATAATAATCAATGCGGATTTCGAAAGATCTTGTGAATTATCAGTTGGTTATGTCCAAGAAATAATCAGAATAAATATTCTTATTTCTCTATTGAAGTAATCATGTAATGATAATGGGATTATGATTGAATAGTCGAATTCTCACATGTACTGCAGCAAGAAAAATACAAACGCATCGAGTTCTTGTATATGAATCAAGTTATCAATCAACTGTCGCTTTGTTTCTTTTATGAAACGGGTACCTACGAATGGGCCTTCATCCGGGTTGAACCACATCACTCCAATTTTTCAACATATATATATATATATAATATATACGAAAGGGAATGATTTATTTATGTTTTCTTTGCCACTTTATTCTGTGAGCTTAATTTTATCCTAGCATCGAAAATAATAACTGAATTTAACTGAAATAACTGAATTTTGGCTGCCGAAAATTCAAATCGAAATTATATCAAAATTAAGTAAAATTGAAGATGGGTCGTAATTATAATAAGATTTTAATCAGACATTGCTGATGCAAATAATTTTAACTATGGGCGATGATATTTAATAAGGGTCGATGCGACGATAGGCTGTGATATTGTTGCTGCCTTTGTAACTGAAAGTCGTTGGAGAAGAGATCTGCCTTTGTTGAAAAATAAATTTTTACATTACAAAATTATAATTTTCTTTCCTCGCATGAAATAATCACATATCGAGAATCAGGTTTCAATCACTGCAAATTATCATCAGATTCACTTTCAATCTTTATAGATGATGAAAATATAATTGATTTTATGGTCACATTGTTCAATTCGCCATTTATCAAAATTCCAAACCAAGCTTTCGCTATCAGAAACGTAAAAATTCCGTTTTCTTAGAAATTTTTGACCTGTTTTTTAATGCTCTTCATAAATAAATAGGAACTAAAAGAAATCTGGTACAATATGAAAAATATTTTACAGCAAACTATCTCGTTCTTCAATATATTCAAATCGTTTTTTCGAGACTAACTTATGAGAGAAAATATTTTTTTATTTTTTCACTATATTATCAATAATTTTAGCCAAAATTTATATTTGACTACGAAAGAAAAGCAAAAAATAAATTATTTTTAAAATATTTGCAATTGTTACAAAATTTCCCGTCAACATAAAATTAAAATTTATGAAATACTTTTGTTTGATTAGATTTATCGAGAATTTCCTTAATTTTGAGAAGTTTCTTATTAAAAAATGGCCAATTTTGATAAAAAATGGTCAAAAACGCTTCCCATTAATAGATTTGTTCATAATAAGCAACTTTGCCAAGCAGCGATAAACTTTATTTCGTTTTTGTCTCACTTATCCAACTAGGGCGCTGAAAATCAATTTATCATAGTCAAATATTATCTCTCAAATCCTCTTATGACTTATTTTATATCCTCATAGCCATTTCACCCAGTCAAATTGGGAATGATGACTACAGTGCAGGTAGAAGAATTACCTTTTTCCGTGTTGGGGATAATATTGGGAATATCTGCAATCAAATAATTAAATTATAGCAAATTTTAGAACGATATCTGATAGGTGTTAGAAACGTCTGATACTTCGTACCATAAACGTTATTTTAGTACTTCGATGCAGCAACAAGTACTTTCCTCTCGCATTATGCATTAGAAGATTATAAAATCATATCAACGTTAACAATCTAGAATTATAAGTGCTCTATAATTACATTAGATTTATTATTAATATCGATTTTTTGTATTATATTATCATTGATTAAATGATAAAAATTGCAGAGAATTTTGATCGGCGCCACGATTATATTCTCAGATGAACTAAACATGAAAAATTTTTGATATGAGATTTGTGCTGATAGTTGAAAATTCGCAATATAAAAGTTTCTTTTTTCCAGCGAAATATTAGAAAAAGCGATGAATTATGTCCGTTCGGCCACAATCTGAAGAATTTAAGATAAAAAATATTTATATTTGGATAATATTTGACTCAAAATTTGATTAAGGCTTAGACATTTTAAGGATTTTTTAAATTAAATAGAAAAATAAGAATAAAAAATATGAATAAAAAAAAGAATTCGAAATCAAAAATTTTTTCACGAATCTTAAGACAATATTTTCAATTAAGGCAATATCCTTGATTCTTTCTTTTGTCAGACAGTTTTATTGCTCTATCCTGTAAATCCCAAAATTTATCTCCCATAAACTCGTAGGCGATATAATGTTTGGAATTTCATATTAAAATGGAATTTCGTCATTATCAATAATCGTTACTTTTTATTATCAAATTTGTTAAAATCCTATAAAATCATTGCAGTTCTTATAAATCTATGATATCTGACACGATAAAGTGGCTTCTGAAAATATAAACAATTTGAACTAAAAATTCCAAAACTGCGTATTATTTAAAGAATTGTAAAGTATTAAGAGCCCTCACCATTACTAGTTAAACTCGCTCCTCCGGCCTTTCGTACTAGATTAATATGCCAGAGTATGAGAATAGAAGAACAGGTCGCCAACAGGATTTTTGGTCAATTTTAGTCTCCTGCGGAAAGTAGAACCTCAGCATCGACACTCCGAAGTTGAGCTGCACTGATTCGCCATAAATACATAGCAAATATATATATATATATATATTTTTTTTATTATTTCAAATATTCATTTTTACTTACAATCAACATTTGCCAAAAAAATGGCTCATTTATTTTTATTTCAGACAAAATCAACTTCGTTTTATATTGAAATTTTTATTAAGCGATAAAGAATTATGATTTCATTGTGAAAATACAAGTTTCAAGCTCGTTAGAAGTGACAGATGATGTCGACAGATGATAATAGTTTAAATAATAAATTATGGTAAGTGTACTACGAAGCGATTGTAACACGGATTCAGCCTTTATCTTTTGATTAAATTCGTCGCTGAAAGTAAAAGTAAAATTAGAATTGAAAGTAAAAAGTGAAATTCGAGTAAGTATTAATGACCCTTTTATTTCTACGGCGATCCAATATAAGAATTTTAATGCCATAAGATTTTTTAAAAGTTGAAACGAAACGAAATCTATGAAGAAATTCACCGAGTTTTTCCTGTATCAGTACCAGCACCAGT
This sequence comes from Dracunculus medinensis, assembly GCA_900625125.1. Lineage (NCBI taxonomy): Eukaryota > Metazoa > Nematoda > Chromadorea > Rhabditida > Dracunculidae > Dracunculus > Dracunculus medinensis. The sequence goes on along the minus strand of UYYG01001152.1, from coordinate 2,144,190 downwards.
ATTTGATTTGTTCTTCGTTAGGCTTTGTTCCACTCGAATTATTTAGTTTTACAATATATAGCATTAAATCATTATAAATCATTATAAATTTATATATCTTTAGTTTTTAATATTTTAGGAAAAATGACTAAAAAGAGAATAATGTAGTTGTAACTTGTAGATTGAAGGAAGAAATTTTCGCTGTTAAAATTCTGATATTTCGATCATAAAAATCCAGATCTCCAATGTAAAATGTGTAAAGAATGCATAGAAAGTGGAGTTGGTAGTCCACTAGTGATTATTGCCATTAATTTCCACAATTTATCTTTTCTGACACTATTCGATCTCATTTTTCTGGAAAATGGGATTGTTAAATCTGTTGTTCTCATCCATATACTGTATGCAACATAAAGCAACTCAAAAAACAGCTAAAAGTCTAACTAGATTATAAAGTTCGATGGAAAATACAGCAGAATGCTTCGAATAAAATCTTTTCGAAATCTCTCGATTCGGTGCCACATTTAAATTAACGGAAGTCACCCTTTCGACTATCGTCTATTCTCAATATTACGCAGCCGATAGATTTTCACATAATTTGTGGCTTACAAATTTGCATAAAAATTTCAGATGAATGGATTTGAAATTCGACCGTGAAATTTTGTTTGCATTAAGTTTATTTCAAATTTTCCACCGAACATTATAATCGAATCGAATATGTAAATTGGCATTTCATTTTTGTTATTTCCTGGAAAAGTCCAGCAATTTTGTTTTTTTTACTACTTTCTTATTAATGATATTATTACATATTCTATAATATTTAATAATATAAGCAAATGATGCAAATAAAACAATTTTTTATTCCTTATTGCACCGTTAAAGACAACGAATAAACATGAATAATTTGGTTGTGAAATAGAAAAAAGAAGAATTATGGAAATTCGCGAAAATTTATTTTTAAAAGTGAATTATTCTTCGAAATAAGAATGGAAATCGGAAAGAGAAAACTGATAAAAAACATTCGACAAAGTCCTTGAAAAACTATAATACAGTACTGTTGAGAAATTATTCTTGCATCGCGCAATTTTACAAACCTTTTAAAAGATAGTAAACAATACTTAAAAATACTTACATTGCATATTAATAAGGAATTGTTTAATTAAAATTTCAAAAATTGCCATTTATTTAACATTTTAAATAAACTTAAGTATCTTAAAAATCGATGATTTGTTAAACCATAAGGAACGATATCGTTCATCGGACGAACAATTAATTAATTTATCAACCTATCAAAATCTCGACGAATCATTCCGGTGAAATATTTGAAATTTGCAAATCGCAAAACGAAACTTTGCCATTCTATTTATTTTATGTGAGTAAACTGGCGAAGTGTTGAATATTTGAAATTCAAATTGAGCTGAGCATATTCGCCATCAATTTATTATACACGACGGATGGACTGGATTTGTCCAAAAATATTTTGCTGAATAGGAAGAAAACGTGGATTATAATTTTGGTTGTGGTCGAAGCATATATACCACTATGATAATTGTTACCGCAGTTGCAGCAAATATCATAGAGAGGATAAGTGATAATCCGAACGGTGAGATACAAAAGCCATTATCGACTGTTGTAAGAAAGTCATTTGAGTAAGGTCGATGACGTAAGTTCATTGGTAATGATTGCTTCTAGAAAAGAATGTTAAGAGATCATAAAGAACCACAAAAATAGCTTAAATTATGAATAATAGCCTTTTTAGCCCGAAAATTTCATCGATAAGAAATGTTAAAAATCACCGAGATCACGAAGATTATTAAAAGATTACCAAGTAAATTCTCAGTTATAATCTTCCAACGTCTGTATGTCCACAAATTCTATCATTATCATTATCATTAATGCTACAAGAATTCAATTTCCTTTCCCTTGTCAGAGATTTTTATGAAAAGTGAAATCTGAACGGCTAATGATAAACCAGCTCTGACGTTTTTACGGATTTCTGAGTTATGACATTGCGATAATAGAAAAATGCTTAATTACCTGTTCGCTGATTTCCAATGCATTAAAATCTGTTTGAACATCTAAAGTATTGCCGTCGTCCACTGAACGTTTTTTAAGAAGTCGACTTCGTGATGTCAATTTTTGAGCGCCGAATCCTTGAGGTTCTGTGCATTGTGGTCGTTGACATTCGCTATTCGGTTCTTTAATAGTTATTGTAATTTGGCACTGATAAAATAATTGCGATCTGTCAGCGTATTTATAAACGTGGGCTTCTTGACCAGCCATAAGATCAGTTGGATATTCGAGATTGTTGAGAAGATACTTGTCAAGTGCACAACCATCAGCATTCAATAGTTCTACTTTGTCGCCCTTACCATCGTCTACCACACATGAATGCACAACTGCACAGAAAGTGTCGACAGTTTCTGAGTCGCAAGTCCATTTGTGGTAGACTTGTTGACCGATCGTAGCGAACTGAATTGGTTGTCCTGATGGACCACCGTCAAGAATCTAAACCAATTCAATGATTAAGTAAAAATTTTAATTTTTGCATGAAAACAATTTACAATAAAACTATAAATTTTTTTTCACCTTAATCTATTCTAAACTATTCGGCAAAAATCTGCCTCCAATTTTGTTTATAAATCAAACTAAAATATATAAAATAATTTTTATATTTTTCGTAATTTTCACATAAAATGATTTTGCGCAATTATTTAAGGAACAATTTATTTTTAAAATAATCTCAATTGAAAATAATCTCATTTTCATTCTAAACATTCCGTAATCATCTTTGCAATTTCGTAAATGCAAGATGGAAAAAAAATTTTGGAAAACACTAGTCCACTCACCTCATATCTGCAGACTGGCATTGGAACGATCTGTGTTGCGAATGCAGTTGTAATTTCTGAGACTTCTATTTGTGTGCTGACCGTCTTATCAGCCTCCATATAGAAACATTGAATTCTATAGGCACGATCGATTTTCGTCAAAAAAAGAGGATGAAAAGTAATAACAACCACCGCGGAAACGAAAATACCACGAGGATTGAGCGAACGACTCCTGGCAACATTACACGAATCGAATGGCAACTCAATTCCTGCTACTTGTCGTCCACCTTCATCCGATCGGCATCCTTGTTGATCATAAAGCCCTTTAACAAAAACATGCCCCTCGAATTGATTCCTAGTATTAAAGTTAACAGTGATAGAAGTTGGACCACATTCGATTTCAGGCTCACCTTCGACACCATTGTCAATAGGTATAGCCACAACAATCGCTAATAGAGAAATGAAAATAATTAATCGCATTTTGGGAAGTATAGAGATGGCTGTGCTGTCCATACTGGCATGCTTTAACCTTTATATAGGTGGAAAAACGCCCATACACCACAACGACCTGAATTCGATTCTACCTTTTGCCCTTTTCTCATATCCCGGTCTCCTTTGTTTTGCCATTGTTTCCTTTATTTGAGTTTTGTTATACGCCGCAAAATTTGATGCAACATGTCTTCTCGTGATCATTAATGTCAAAACCGGGATAAGATGATAGGAGCTCTTCAACTTTTTTATTATCATGATTGATATTCACAAATATGGATTATTAAAAAACCTTGATCCACACCATAACGATTTACTTAAACTTATAAAGAAAACCAAGAAAAAAAATTTTTATGTCTAAATTAAATTTAAATATAAATTTAAATTTTTACTTTTAAATAATTTAATAAAATTTAAAAAAGAAATTTGTTGAGAATTTTAGACATATTTTTCGAAATAATCAATTTTTTCCTGAAAGCATTATTTTTTAAAATATCAATCTAAATCGAAATCAGTGAAATCATCAAAAGATTTATCATTATTATTATTTCGAGTAGGTTTGAATCTCTAAAAAATTTTTATATCATTTCTAAAATTTTTAATTTTTCCTACTTCATTATTATTATTGCTTTATTATTTAGTACTTTAAAAATTCCCAAAAGATTTCGTCACATTAAATTTCTTTATTTCTTTCATTTTTATAAGAATTAAATATTAAAAAACTTTGCATGCATGCGGACGTCGCGTCAAAGAGACTTGATCCTTTTACCATAGAGCCACTTGGGCATAGAGATACAGGCGGGTCCCGAGCAGCCACCCATCATGATAGGCTTACTTCTCTTGAAGGCAGAGAATAGGCAGAGAAGGCATAGAGATAATTAAATTAACTTTAAAAAAAAGAAAAAAATGTTAAGAAAGGAAAAAAACTTGTCCGATTCGTTGATAACAAAAAGTAATAATTGTAAGTTAGTGATACATTATAATTTAATATTTGGCTTCGAAACATGGCCAATAAGAGTGGAAGATTTTAAGAAGTTATAAATCTTTGACCATTCATGTCTAAGGTGCATTTTACGGATCCGTCGAGCGGATAAAATTGCACATGATTGTATCCATCTTCGTTCAAATAACCCACGCATTAATAAAGTTATCACAGAACGTCACCTTCACTGGTTAGGGCACATCGCCCACCACAGGAATTGATGCATATTTCGTTAGTTGCTAAATTCTGTGATTTATGGAAGATTAAAAATTAAATTTTTGTTTAGTTTAGTCGTTAAATTAAAAATTTTATTACTTTTTACCTCAATTCTTGTTTTTTCTTATTCTTTTTGTATTTTATGAAACATTTTCTTAAAAAAGTTAATTTTAGTTAATATTAGTTAGTTAGTTAATATTTCATAGTTTTTAATATTGTATAATATAAATATAATAATATAATAAATATAATAATATAAAATAAAACACAAAAAATAAAATAATTTATAAAATAATATAATATAAAATAATTAATACGATAATATAAAATAATTTAAGTGCCTTTTCAATGAGAATTATAAATTTTTAGTATTTTTTTTTCAATGTTTGCATACAGGTTTTTGAAAGAATTTAATATAAATTAGAGATAAAGAATATGATATGATAAAAATAATTCAAAGTGGATTTGATAAGGAAGGAAAAAAAGAAATTTCTTTGTCTTGAGGAGTGTTTTGATCAAAAAATATTTCAGCTATATTTCTTCAATAAACTTCAAATCGATGTTTACGCTTTAATGATTTCTTATAATCGCCGAAAATTGGCGATTAATTAATTTTTCAATAGTTGACAGCTTCATTAGATCATCAAATGGACGTATGGAAAATTTATGATTTTCTGTCAATTTCCTTGTTTTTCTATTAAAAAATTTATGCTTCTGAATTCTATAGAATTTATTTCTGGCGTTAATAAATTTCTCTCCATACTGCTTTTACCGAGCAGAATTATTTCGACTTTGGCTGAACCAAGAAGTGCCAAGTCTCACACCTGCCAGCTAAAGCAGAAATGGTTGCTGGAGAAAGAAGATAAGAGCAAGCCGGCAAGAAAATAATTGTGAAGTTTATGGTTTTTGCATTGCTCAGAACCTAACTCTACTTGATAATTACAAGTAACTTAGTGCTTTCTTCTGTAACTATTAATTGTTTATTCTTTTTTGTGATTTAGACAAAAATTTAAACAAAATTTTTCTTTTGTCATCGATAATTTTCATTTTTCTTTATATAGCTTCCTGTTATAGGAGAAGGCAACGAGAAACTAGCGAGAAGATCATTAATCAGTGGCGATACTTTCACTCAAATTTTGTCGATTAGAAATGATAAGACCAGTTGAAAAAAAAAGAAAAAAAGAGAATAGCACTTCGTGCGGCTGTCGGAACGGATATTGTTCTCCCTTTCACTATCTCAAATCGAGTACATCATTTGGCCTGAAGCGAAATTCGCAAACCGATTAGTTTTTATTATATATTTCTCCGATAGAAACTCTTCAGTTCAATTCGAATTTGTCTTAATTAAACGTATTTAAACGGAAAGAGAAAGGTGGCAATATCGGATAAAATGAAAACAATAGAAATAAAGCGATTATACAAATTCCAATTTCAGAAGAGAAAATTTTATCGAAACGATTTTTTTAAAAATTGAATCGAGAAGAATATCTCAAAAAAAAAAGAAAACTGATTAATTCGATCCGTCACAAAATAATTTCTAATTTTTCCCGACTCGACTATTCAATTCATTCATTCATATATTCCTTCTTCTTTCGTTCCTTCTTTTCTTCCTTCCTTCTTTTACATTTTTATTTATTTTTATAGAAACATTTCATTTATGTTTTTAATAATTTCAAGAAATTCGATTTCGATAACAATAATGTTGAATCGATCTTAAAATTAGTTTTGAAATCAATTTTAAATCTACGAGTAATTTTTGAGGAATTTTATGAATTGTTGAAATTTCTGAAGAAAAAATTCTATTTTAAATTAAATTATAAATGAAATTCAGTTATTTTGGATTTAAATACCATTACAACTACAATTCCAGCACCTTTCTGATAACGCACAGAAGGCACTATTTTCAGTCCAATGCTTATAGTTTCGGGTTCCATCGTTGCCCTATCTTTTTTCTATATTCACTTATTAATAATTAAATTAATTTATTTATTTCCTCTAATTAATCAAAATCATGAATTAGTTGAATTGATCTATAATTTGTTAATTTCTCTTTTCAACATTGCACCAGTATATTTCTATTCCTTAGTCGTCATATTCCCTTTTTCCAGATTTTTGTAAATTATTAGCTAATTTTGATTTCCCCACTTATCGCGCAAATTCACGCATTTCGAAGGGCTATTTCATCATTTTATCATTGCATTTAAATATTAGTGGAGAAAATAAAAAAAATAAATTAAAAAGAAAAATAGCTTACCAAAATTAAATTAATTAAATAATTAAATTAAATAAATTAAAATTAAGTTGTCAAAAATTGTCCTGAAAAATAGATATGACATGGAACTTCAAATCCATGAGTTACAGGTTCGAATCTTGACAACACTCTTCACTTACTGCAGTAGAATCGAATTAATCCTTTTATGAACATTTGATTTCGATCATTTGATCGTCCTACCGCATATTATCACTATTATCACTAGATATTTATCATTATCACTATCATTGAAAATAAAAAAAAATAAAAGTGCTTCCGAAAACCGAATTGATTATTATTGTTCTTATTATTATTATTATTACCATTGCAATTATTATTATAATGAAAAAATCTGAATAATACTTTATATTATTCTAAGCATAAGCATAAACAATTTAATAAAATATCTCTTTAAACAAACAAGCAAGGCTATGGCAAAGCACAACAATGGCTTTGCTCTTGGATTGTAAGTAATAAGAAAAATAATATAAGAGCGGTGACTGCGAGGTATATTAAATTAATCATTTTAAATATTAAACTGAAACATCGAAAACAAAAGAACAAAACGAAGCATTAAAATACCAAATTATTTTGTGGAAATATTACAAAGTAACAATTTTGTTTAATACGATGTAGCGAATTTTATGAATGAAGCAATGATTTTTTTTTAGTTAAAAACGCGTTATAAATATTAGCAAAATATAAATATAAAATAATCAACCACTTCAATAAAATAGCAATAAGAAAACTTTCATTTAATTACTCGAAATACGGTTTATTTGATTCCTTGGCTCATTGGCTCACTAAACATCGTTTAGCAGAATGGATATCGAATAATCTGCAACATCTCAGCCTGAATATCGATAAATCAGTGGCATCTCAGACTGAATCGCAGGAGTAAGCCTGTATAAAAATCCGAGTGATGCTGGCGTCTCACCTGTACTTCTATCGCCAAGACTCTCTCTGGCATATTGCCCAGTGTGACAAGCCAGTGGAGCGAGCTTGACCAGTAATGGTGAGGACTCTTAAAAAAAAATCTCAGACTGAATATCAATAAATCGGTGATATGTTTGCCTGGATATCGCGCAACATCTCAGCATGCATGCATATTAAATAATTATCTTGAAAATTTTCAATTATTTTTATGGAATCTTATGATATGATAAAATAAAAACATTTTTTTCGTTAGCAGATTACGTATATAATCATTAAAAACAAAAAAAAATGCTTGAATAAATTGATTGAAAAAATTTTAGAAAAAATTCAATAAGTTTTTTCTCGACAATAACATAAAAATGGCAAAAAAACAAATAACGATGTGGTAAGAGAAAGTATTAAAAAAAATGAATAATTTTTTAATAAAATTAAACAAATATTTGTGTGAACATATGGAGTAATAAAGTACTTTTGTTGTTTTTCTGCCTGCTTTTGCCGATAATTTTGCGAAACGAATTCCTGAAAAATTTATTATTTTTGAATTTAAAAAAAAAATATTTTTTTGCATAAATAGTAGAAATCGTATTTGAACCGTTTGGAGGGAAATATACCCAAAATAATTGATAAGATTAAGCAGTAACAGTACCTGTTCATCAATATCTAACATATTTAATTCCGCCCTTACATCCAAGGTATTATCAACAAAACGCTTTCGCAATAACCGTTGCGTGAATATTCTTCGGTCAGGAGCAATTGGTGCTTCAACAGGAGCTGGAGCTGCCCCAGACTGCACCACATTAAATCCTTGTGGCTCACTACACATTGGTCGGTTGCATTCTTGACCAAGTTCCTTTGTAGAGATGGTTATCTGACATTGATAATTAAGCTGAGAACGGTCTGGAAATTTATAAGCATGCGCTTCCTGACCAGCCATTAAATCAGTGGGATATTCCAGGTTATTTAAAGCATATTTGTCCACAGCGCAGCCTATTTCATCGATTATATCAATTTTGTCATCATTATTGTCATCAACCACGCATGAATGTACCAATATGCAGAAAGTATCAGATGCGTTTGTTTCACATGTCCATTTATGATATACTTGCTGGCCTACATATGCAAATTGTAAAGGTCGTCCTGATGGTCCTCCTTCAAGAATCTGAAAAATAATCAGGAAAAAGGTGATAAAAAAGATGATAGAACTCTTTCTTCTTCCAACAGACCCTTACACTCACATTGAGACCCTTCTGCCATAAGAACTTGTGAATGTGTGGATATAGAGATAATATTAAAGGAAAAGAATTAAGCTCATATTGCTTGACTTCAGTCGAAGTAAAACTTGTATCAATCGCAGAACATAACAATTTTAGATATTAAGAAAATTTACCTCGTATTTGCAGATAGGCATATTCATCGGTTGCATGTGCAAGGCACTTGTCATTTCTGACACACTTGCATCAACACTAACTGTCTTATCAGCCTCCATATAGAAGCACTGAATTCTGTAAGCTCTATCTACCTTCGTTATAAAATATGGATGGAAAGAAATGACAACAGAAGTCGTGACGAAAATCCCACGTGGTTCCAGCGACCTTATTCGTGCTAAATTGCACCTGTTGAGCGGTATTTCAATACTTGCTTCTGTTGTATTGCTAGTATCGTTTCTACATTCATATTCTTTATATAAGCCTTTAATATAAACGCGACCTTCGATAGAATTTATAGTCCTAAATTGAACAATTAACGAAGCTGATCCACAAATAAGTTTAGGATCTCCTTCGACTCCGTTATCAATTGGGATAGCAGCACTAAATGAAATACAACAAAGAATGAATAAAAAGTATAGTTGCATGGTTCGAGTCGAAAAACTTCAGTCTACAAGCGATCTTTTCAGTTAATTGGTCGCTCAAATGAACCCAATTTTTTATTGAACATTTATTGAAATACTGTAAAGAGGAAATAAAGTGGATATCGTAAAACCGGACCCGTGGAACGAATTTAGTAATTTAGAAAAGATTCTTCACTGGCTCTGGAAGCGAATTTTCTTATATTATATATCATTATCATAATTAACCCGAAATGTCAGAATCCTTATATCATTCGTCATAATTATTAAACTCTTTAATTTCATTGTCTCTAATTGTATATTTTTACAGAATAAAAGTGAAATTTGAATGCATTATAATTCGCACTAACCTAATTCCAAATTAATTTCAACTTATAAATTTATGAAATATAATAAATTAGAATTTATTATTAAATTAAAATATCGTTTTTAAATTAAATTTGATTGTTTTCTCTTTGATGAGCATTTATCAACAGTGTAATTATCATTGATTTTTAATTTAATTCAATTTTTATATATGAAATTTCTCAATTATAAACCTATGCTAAAAAATTTTAAGGGTTATATGAGAGTTGGAAAATCATTTTTTTCCATCATTAGTCGTACAGCTTTTTTAAAATTTGAAATTTATTGTACTGAAAGAAGAATATTGAGAAATTTAAGAAAACATTTGATTTATTTAAATAAAGTGATATTTATTTTAATAGAGAATTTTTCCTAAGATTTTGTTTCAGAAATAAGAGCGGAAACAGCGCAAAAGAACATGCAAAATGAATGATTTCTTATTAGCGCTGCCCACATAAACGAAATGTAACAATACATGGACCTCTAAAATTCGAATAATAACGAATCATATGGTAGGCAGCAATGGCAAATGATGAACGGTTGATCCGATCGATAAAAGGTGAAATTATATCGAAAGGTCAATGACCTCCTGCAGTATTCATTAGCCAGCGTGTTCATTTTTAGAACCAAATGAGAGGAATATTCCCTAAGGGCGTTTAGCATGTAGTTTATATTAATCTAATTCTTCAATGAAAACTGTTGAATTCATTGAGCGTAAATTTGTACTATTTCATCAAACGATTATTTATACTTTTAAATTGCTTAAGAAGTGCAATTAAATAAAAAATTTTAAAATTTCCTTAAGAAATTTTCAAAAAATGAAAGAAATCAAACAAAAAAACGTATTATTTTCTGGATTTGGAAATTTGATTGTAAATGTAAATTTATTTCTCTTTAATTTCTAAAAATTATGCATTTTTTAACGAAAATTAATTTGCAGTTTCTTACATTTCATTTTAGTTTTTTAAATTATTTTTATAAGTCGATTCATTTTGTATTTTGCATGATGAAATTTTAAAAATAAATAAAAAATTTTTAAAAATTTTTAATTTTAAATTTTAAATTCTGTTGGATATATTTTCCCTCCTTCTTTTACAATACTGGATGAGCAATATTCTCTATATTACTCTATTATGGTAATAATTGAAGTGGGACGCTTTTGCCGACATCTAGAAAGTAAAGAAGCTACCCATAAATACCCATTGATTAAGCAGACTAACCAAACCTAACGTTTAACTAAAAGTGGACACATGTCAAGAGAGTAGAATCAAACTATGTTATATTAGAAGTTGAAATTTCAGGCTAGCCTCTAACATTTTTAGGCCAAACCAGAAAATATGGATATTAGTAATTCAAGTTAAAGTCAAAAAATTCGATTATATAATATTTTTCTTCTAATAGCTCTTATCATTTTGGCTGGCAAATAGGATAATTTCGCCAAGGTATCATTCAGTGAAAAAATTACGCATTAATTAGAAAAAGGATTTCCCTTTCAGTGTCAGTTTTAGAACGCTCAACTAAAACCCATAAATACTTAACCTTAGTGGAAATATTTTATTATTCGGCTGTTTCCTCTTAAATTTCTTTATATTCCTATTCATTTATGTAGTGTTTCTTGAACTACATACATTAATATTTATACGCTTTTTATAGCCCTTTCATGAAATGGTTTTCCCTAGTTTTTTATTTTAACTGCTCCCTTTATCATTTCAAATAATTTGACTAATCTTTAACCCGCTATTGCCTTAAAACTCATCGAAAATCACCATATCTCCTTAATTATTTTCATTTAAAGGTAAAATGGAATTGTTGCTCTTAGTTTGGAGCGCAAGACTTCCACTCCTGGCATAAGTTGCTTTCCTTGGTACTACTGACCATATATGTTTATATATCTTTCAATTCGTTGGCACTTTCAATTGCCTACGAATGCTTTGTCAAAACCCTTTGTACTATTTTGTCATATTTCGTTATCACCAGAAACTCCAGTTCGAGTGAGCAAAAGATAAAATGTAAAAGGAAAATCTTTGATTTTGTGACTTTTCTAAATTGGCCACAAGCTCACTTCCATGTGAGATGTCGGCACTTTTTGTTGTTATTGTTGTAACTTATCGTCTATAAGCCAAATTAAATTTGGATTTGGCTAATAGCACAATAGTTGTAAAAACAGAAAAACAGAAATTCCTTCAGCCGAGCCTTATTCCATAATTCTCTTCCTTCCTCTATTCGGCCCTTCCTCAATCGGAGCATTGACAATAGCGTTTTCTAAATTCGGAGAAGATATTAATTAACCGTATCTGTCAACGCTCATTCATTATCAATCAAAATTCCCATTGTGGGAATTGCCACAATGCCATCCTTTTCGCTTATTGCTTTCAATTTCCTTGGCAATTACATTAAATATCCTTATAATTAGTCATTTAGAGATATATCTTAAGACCCCTTTAAGTTCCTTAAATTCATTCAAGGCATCTTCCTTCCTCTCCTTCAATATTCCCAAAAATCCTTGTAATCACCTTTAATATTCTATTAAATCATTCCCCATTGCTCCTTTTTTAAGGGCATTTAGTGATACTTCTTTTCTTATAATATATTAGCCTAGCGAAATCTCCTGAAAGCCCGTCGTTTTCTTTTATTATACGCAAGCTGTAATTGAAATCTGATGTGTGAAAATTCCGATATCTTCCAATGTTTGCAAAAAATGTAAAATGCCGCCAGATGTCCCTTAGTATTTTCCGAAGCTATCAGTATTATTTTGCCTGTTTAAAGTGAAATCACTTTAAATTCCTTTCCACCGCTTTAACTCTTCTCAGGCCCAATTACTTAGTAATCTATTGGGAATTGGAGGATGATAGAGGTGAGAATTATAACGAGAACTATAGAGGAATTTTTAGCAGGTAAGATTGGAAATGAATTTTGCCTGCTCCTTAGGTCGATTATATTTTTCAATGAACTATTATTAAGCCATTTCTAATATATTTTGGTGTTACAAAAATTATATTATACAAAATGTTTCAAAGAAAATATTTGCAAAATTTGAAAAAATTAGAAAAATAAAACTTCTGTTAGAATCTTAGAAATAAAGTTGGCTGATCTAACACATATTTTTCTTATCGAATGATCATAAATACAGTTAGTTATTAGTTCGATTAACTATTTTTACCGTTACATGTTTCATCGATTTTGCAGCTGCCTTCGATTTAATTGATAAAGCAGCGCTTTGGAGGCTGATGAAATGTAACGGTGTTCAAGAGAAGTTCATTCACCTCATAAAGGCGTTTTATTAGCATACATCGGCACAGGTCTGTGTATATGAGAAATGAGGAATTAATAGACCCTTTCGAAATAAAGACTGGTGTCTGTCAAAGCTGCTTTCCCCTACAATATTCAACTATACGATAAACTGGACAATGAACATCGTTTGTCGCACAGCGCATTCAAGAGGTGCACAAGAGCACAAATCCATTCCAGAGCATAGTGTGTCTTGAATACGTAATCTTTTTGGCTGACAATTATAATGGAATGCAAATAATGCTAAACAATGCATAGACAATCGCACCGTCGGACACCAGTGTAAATAAAACGAAAATCTTTTTGTCTCCTTTACAAGAAGCTGATAAAATACTTATTTTTATCAGCGCATTGCAGGTTGAGGAAATGCCTTTAAATGTCTAATCATTCTATTCTATTCCATTCTAATCACAAACGGCCAAGCGAAATTAAAATTGCAATTCGGATAATGGCAACTAGTTTTTTGCTGGTTGACGAAACCTTTATAGAGCCGTCGCGAAATTACTATAAAAACGAAAGTATCCGCATCTCTATGATAGCATTTCGCTCGATATTAAGTCATCTGCCTTTAATCACTCATGTCTAAGATATATTTTACGGGTTCGCTGGGGTGATAAAATCTCATGTTTGCATCCACTTTCGCTCAAATGCCGTTTGCACTAATAGTACCACCACAGAGTGTGGCTTTCGGTGGTGTGGTACCTCCGTTATCTACCACAGGAATTGGCATATATTTCATTACTTGCAAAACTTTGTAATAAATGGCGTCAATAGCGAGATGAGCCAGTCAAAACCTGGACTGATCTGAACTATCAGGAAAGACTTTGAATGTATAGGGGGATTAGCTATATATGGACTTAGACGATGAAAAAGGTTTCTATCACTGTCAACGATGACATCAGATCGCGCAGCTTGGAGATATCTTACCCTTAGCCAATGAAGCCAGTCTAATCGGTGGAAAAATGACTAAATTTGTTGGAAAAAGAACTAAATTTTTTGTAAAAAGGTAATTCTAAATTTTGTAAAGTAATTCTTTCTTATTAATTATTATTTAGTATCATTAAAAAAAAGTTTATGGTGTTGACGACCCATTTATAGTCCTTGACCGGTATCTGTAATCTGATTGCATTCCTTGGCTATAGTTGCTAATTTTACTAACAGAAGCTAATTTGAGCAGAAATTTTAATTTGAATTTTAATTTTAATGCCAAATTTTAATTTCTTAAGTATTCTTATTTTTTATGTCAATCGAATGGATTATTTCATTATTAACAACATTTTTACAAATACTTATTGACAATATGAAAAGCAATAATGAGAAAGGTAGTGGTTGGGAAATTGTTTTGGATAATACTTATTGACTGATAAATTTATGAATGTTTTTCAATTTGTTATCAGTGAGTGCAGTTCAGTTTTTTAATCGCTTAGGCTTTAACAATTTTGCGCAGATTTCATTCGACTTTTTTTTTGTTTGAAATTTTCATTTTGGAAAATAAATTCCTCAGTTTATTTAATCCAGTTTTAATTAAAATCATTATGACTTATGGAAAATCCATTATCTCTTTATATAATTGTTTCATTCTTTAAGAAATTTGAAATTTTAATAAATAGGAAAACAACTGCTTAACAGAGAAAAAAGAAATTATTTCAATCGATTGTATAAAAAATTTCTTTAGTAAATCCAGCTTTAATATCATTAAATAATTAATGATAATAGCAATGATAACAGCAATAAAATAATGATAAAATGTCAAATAGAGGTATGAAATATGCTTGTTTTACCTATTCTTTATTTTTTATCAATCATTGGTTTCTGGTTTAATTTTTGATTCTGTTGCTTTTTAAATTGAGAATTCTTCGCTAGGCCGTCACTTGGGAATAGAAATATATGCGAGTGGTTCCCTTTTAGTGACGGGTTTTATTCATATCAAGCGATTGTCCTTTGATGATTGATCTCAGTTGAAGCAATATGCCCATTGACCATCTGACTATCTTTTTCTCGTTTATTATTTATTATTTTTTTTCTTTTTCTTGGATTAAGAGATTTATTATTCATATATTTCTTTATATAACTGATTTTAATAATAATAATGATAATAATAAGAGTCCTCGCCATAACTCGTTAAACCCGCTGCGCTGGCTTGTCACACTGGGCAAATGTGCCAGAGAGAATCCCTCGGCGATAGAAATACAGGTGAGTCGCCAGCACCACCCGAATTTTTGGACAGGTTTACTCCTGTAGGGAACCTTAGCATTGGCACTCCGAATTAAGCAACTGAGCCATTCTACTCCTCCTCTTTGTTTATTAAGCTATTTCCTCCCAAGAGCCCGCTACCTCCTTGGATTCATTGGATAATACTATAATGATAATGATAATAATAATTAATAATAATTAATAATGACGTAGTAATAATGTTATAATAATTAAGAAGAACAATAATAATAATAATAACAATTATAATAACAATTGATAGCAATATTAATAATAACAAATAATCAATAATAATAAATAGCAGCTAATAATAATAATAAATATAAACGAAATAAATAACAAAAAAAAGTATCCATGGAATTATAAATAACACAACGATATTGTTTGTGTTTGTTTCGATAAAACCTTCTTCGATAAATTGTTGTTATTGGTAAGAAAATTTTCTAAGTTTCCTACATAATTAATTTTGATAGGATTTATCAATATTAACTAAAAAAGATAAAAAGTAACAATGACAAAGAATTTGAATCAAAAATTGCCTTTTATTTGATTTTTTTTTAAATAGATCTAAAATTTAATTGGGAACGATCGATGTTGAATGGATATCTCTCTGTGCTTCTGTCCTTAAATTGGGCCATGGTACTTATCTGATTAAGGGCCATGGTACTCCTATCCTTAAATTATTCTCTGACTGAGGATTAAGGATTGAAAGGTGAATATTAATTAAAAAATCCAACGAAACGAGAAATAATGAGCTATTTAAAGGAAAAAAAAGATGATAAATTTAGTTTTCTTTTACTCTTTTCATTTTTTTGAATGTGCAATTCCGCATTTATTCAATTCATTGCTTTTCTTGTTCATTCATCATTTTTGATTTTTGAATTTTTTTAACAAAAAATATATATTTTATTAAACTAATAATTAATTATGAAAGAATTATTAAGATAGTTCAAAATGTTTTGCATCTTTTTTCCAACTATATATTTTTTAGATTTATGGAACTTTCGAAAAAGAAAAGCTAAATTCATCTCATTATCCTTCGAGAAAGAACTGCATGGCCTTTCTCTTTTTGGAATGGATTATATAAAAGGCTTGGTGAAAGCAACTATCACGTTTATATAAAGAAAGATGTGGAAAGTGAAGGCCAAAGTAATCTCAGCGGTAATAGGGGCACTAGGAGCAGCTGTGACCCCTGAACTAGACTGTTTTATTTATTCCAACATTTCTATGCTACCTCTGCCTAGAAGAGAGCATTGATAGTTAAAGATATTGCATAAAACTCTCAAACTCCCAGGAGTCCGGTATGAGGGCCCGAGATTGACGATGATCTGCACAGCCCATAGAGCGACGAGGAAAGGTATTTTTTTATCTGACAGGAATTCTCTTCATATCACTAGCATTAGAATATTAAGCGATGAAAACTTAATTCTTTCGAGTTATATGGTGTACATTATATTCTTTGCTAAAAATAACATTCATGAAACAAGTTTTGGAATTAATCGAATTTCTACTGATCAAAAATCTACGAATAGAAAATTATTGGAAGTTTTAAACTGGCATTTGCAAAGGATAATTGTTGTGTTATTCTCTGTTTTAAATAAACTGAGCACTCCAATTTCAAATTCTTCCTGTAATCGAGAATGCCTTAAGTTATAATACTTAAAGCTTTATCCGGGATTTTCGACTTTGTGGCACTATTTTTTACTTTTACATTTCACTTCTTTCTTCACATTATTTCTTTTATTTTTTTCAACATTTATTTTTTCCATTCATTTTTTCATATTTCCATCTTTATTATTTCTTTTATTCATTTCGATAAATTTTTAATAATTTAAAAATATTTTTTGGCGATTTTTAGCGAGTTGAATTTCGCTATATTTTCTTAAGAGAAAGAAATTTTAATTTTTTAAAAAATTCACTGTTATTTTTAGTTTGAAAAATCTGCATAATTTTAATTTTGTGGCATTTTTATTGATATTTGAGCGATGCTTTAAGCTAAATTATCATAAAAATCACTAAAAATATTGGCTAAGATTTTTCTTTCGAATTTCTTGCCAGAAAATCGTCACCTGAGAGAGAATAAAGAGTAGATTATCAATATTCAATCCCTCATTACCTTTTAATAAGCTTCTTCCCAAGAGAATCGAAGTTGCATAGTTTGTGTAGTTGATCAATCAAGTAAAATATAGACTCCACCATTAATAGCAATAAATTGATTTATAAAAAATATTTTTGTTTATTTATCTCAGCATTAAACCAAATGTGACAAAAAGGCAGTTGTTCGTTTTAAAAATAAAAAATAACCTAAAACAAACTAAAAAATCTTATGATAACGCACAGTCTAAGTGATATCAGTTCTCCGATTATATATATATCAGTCCATCCGATTATATATAATATAGTTACTTCGAATTGTACTATATTATTTTGTAATTTCCTCTTTATTTCCTCTTTAATTTGTCATATTTAATTTTTTTCATATTTCCTTTTTCTTTTTTTTTATCATTAATTATCATTAATTAATTATTATTATTTGTTATTTTACTTGGTTTTCAATAAATAAATAAACAAATTATAACGTAAATTTCCTCGTTTTTTAAACGAATTCTTCCCTCTCGTATTTCCTTATCATTTCTGATAAGGGTTGCTATGCAGGCTTTGTTGGATCAGAAAAATTTCGCCAAGTCACTTGAAGGATAGAAGAATAGATAAATCATCAGCATCATGAGAGACGGATTTTGGAAAGACATATTTACTCTTACGGGAGCCCATCGCCGCTCCAAAATTAGAGCAGCCATTGTACCACCTCCTTCCCATTCATTTCATTTTTTTCGATCTTTTTCCATCGATTCCATCGCATATGTTTAGGATTTTAAAATACAATTTTTGCTAAAATAAAAATATTATATTTACATTAATTGAAAACTGGAAAAATAAAAAATTGCTGAATGACATATATGACTTCATTTAGTCTTCTTTCAAAAACTGGTTACAGATGGTGATGTACATCGTTAGGTAGTTTTGTTTTCACTAATAAATAGTGCGAATTAAAAAGCCTTAGTTTAATTTTACTAGTCTTCAATATTGTAACTTCGGTCGAGCTGTTGCCATTAGAGTTCTATTAAATTTATTATTTCTTCTTTTTCTAATAATCCCCACCATTACTGGTTGCGCCGGCTATAAGGGTAAGGGTCTCCAAATTATTCGATCCGATCGTTGACAGTAATATAAGCCACTTCTTTTCCCACCATTTTGTCTTAGTCCATTTATCACTGGCCTTCTATATATTCAAAATCTTTCCTGACCATGTCAGTCCAGGTCTTGATTGGCCCAGCTGGCTTTTGACTCCACTCACCACAGGAAAAACGTGTCCTAACCTGATGAGGCAACGCTCTATGATGTTACTGTTAATGCAAGTGGTATTTGAGTAAAGATGGATGCAAACTTGTGAGATTTTATCATCTCAGCGAACTCGTAAAATATATCTTAGACATGAGTGGTAAAAGGTAGATAAAATTTTTATAGTTATATAGCAATTTTGTGTAAGCAAATTTCAAATTCTTTGAATTACTTTATATAATCATAATTTATATAATATAATCATATGAATTAGTCAAATAGGAGGAAATAATTTAGACATATAGTCTCTTAGTATTTATCAGTTGTTATTAGCAAATGATAAATGTGAATGAATGAAGAATGCAAGAGAAGAATGAAAATTGTTAAACTCTAAAATACTTAATGTTACACCAATATTTGTTGCTTTATAGAATAGTTTTGGTCGCTAATGACACTATTTCTATTTATTCGTTTTATCATTATCATAAGAAGATTTGTGATAAAAATTTCTAATGAATAAATTTCATGAACTAAAATATTTGATTGTAATAATTCTAATAATATTTTTCTAACTTTTTCTTTTTGCATTTATCGATTTTATTTTAGTTGAATTAATTCATTTTTCATTAATTGTATTCATTTTATTTGAAATTTTTTCATTCTTTCATTATTATGGTTAAATTAATAAATAGCGGTCATTTAACTGGTTAGGTTCGTTCCACTAATTATGGTGAGAAATTTTTTCCAGGGCGATAGAATTAGATAAGTCACCATCCAGAACCGGGGAAAGCAAAAAGTTGTCGCGAAATGGCGAAAGCAAAAATAGGGTAGTAAAAATGGGAAATGGATTGGCACTAGCAGTTAGATTTTCTTGTTAACGAATTAAGTGCCGAGCAATCGAGGATCACTGAAGAGGATGTTGACAAGGCAGCTTTCATGAGATCAGAGTGGCACCCCTTAATTAATCAAATAGTGAATCAGCGAAAAGATTCAAAAATAAAACGGTGACACTATAAAGAAAGCAAAAGGAAAAGCTGGACAAGGGTCAATGGAGCAGTGATGTCGACAAGTGGCCCAATGCAAGTCACCGCAGGCGGACCCAGAAGTAGCCTTTCATTTCGCCGCTTCGCGACAGGTTTTCAAGTGAAGATTTCGACTTTGGCAGTGTTATCTGAGCGACAGCCACTCGACTTATTTCCTATTTCCTATCGTTAAATAATTAGTATTTGGACTCTATTAAAAATGCCAATTTTTTTGTCGAACGTTTAGTTTTCGTTCAAAGTATTTTATCAAAAAATTTTGTTAGAATTTTTGCCGTATTTTCGCTTTTTCTTATAGCATTAAAATGAATGAATGATGAATTTCAGAGTAAAATTTTAGTGTAATAAGTTCCTTTTTTAAGTTTGAAATGAAACACTGCATTTTTCTATTAGCGTTCGCCATGAAACATTCGCCATGAAACATCAATTTGACTGGCTTCGGTTTAATGAACTATTCCCCGTCTGCCAGTCCGATCAAATAACCCAATGCTTCTATATTTCTTTTTTCCACCATCCGAGCATTGTATAAGACATCGAATCAGAACAAATCTCATCACCTTATTACCTAATCTCAGTTTTAACTGATTGTTCAAAAAGATTATCGAAACCTTTTTGAAATATTTTCATGAAAAGGATAATTAACGATGATATTAGTAGTGATAATAATAATAATGCTAGTCTATTCCTCGTCTCGTGTGGGTAGTAATGGTCGTTCTCAATCTCGGGTCCTACGAGAGGCCTGGGAGATCGACGGTTCTGCGCCGTATCTTAGCTAGTAGTGCTCTCTTCTCACTACTGGTCACCGCTGTTTTTTTCTAGTATCCAGCCAGCTGGACCAGTCGCTTAGAAGCAAGCCACTTTTCTAGTTTAGGGGTCACAATTCCAAGTGTTCTGATTATCACTGGAATTACTTTGGCCTTCACTTTCCACGTCTTCTCTAGTTTCTCTTTCAGCCCCTTGTATTTCTCTAATTTTTCATATTCTCGTTTGAAATAATAAATAATAATGATAAATAATAATAGTATTATTAACAATAATAATAATTAATAATTATGATAAATAGTAATAACAATAATAATGAAATAATTTTGCTATCAAAAATGCATTAATCCAACACTAACTTACTTGCAAACAATGATAATAAATTTTTTCCTTTTTAATTTTTCTTTTTAACGAAAACTTTTTAGGAAAAATTCAATATAACTATTTTTTATTGCTATTTATTAAAAAATTCTAAAATTCTATTCTTAAAAAATAAAAATTTATTCTTCACTAAAAAAAAAATTTCCTCAAAATGCCATTTTTATTCTTGAAATAAATTTAAATTATAGTGTAATTTTTTCATTTTTTAAAAACCATTTGAAATAATTTTTCGTTTTCTATGGATAATTAATCACTTATCACTTAAAATGAAAGTTTAAATTCGTTTATTCGTAAATACTTAAAAAATCGAGCAACGCTCATGAAAAGCGCCCATTAAATTTATTTGTTAGTGATACGAATTGATACGATTTGATATCATTGATACGAATATAATGAAAGATCTAAAAATTATTAAATGTGAATATATGGAATATATATATGAAAACTTCATGAATATATATCATTTATATTAATGAAACGAATAATTTGCATGCAAACGACTTACACGCATTCTTCATGCATCCTTGCATGCAAGCAATGCTTCTATTTTCATTGGCCGAAAGAAATTTATTTTGCTTAAAATTTATTTATTTATTAATTTTTAATGCATTAACAATGGACGAACGAGCTGTCACGACGAGAAAATTTGTTTTGCCATTTTGCCGTTTTCGGTTTTCCGTGAAATGTCTATTCTATCGTTCATTCGCCGTTGTTGTCATTGTCATTCTCAGTTAATGAATCGCTCGACCGGTTGGTAAATAAACCATGCGGATCAAATTTTTGGTAGCAAATCAAACTTTTGAGCCCATTTCTATGGAAATATCTGCGTTTACTGTCGATTATTGCTGTCGGTTCTCATTCATTGATCGATGAATATAATTCATTTTTATTTACTTTTATCATAGGAGAAAGGATAAAAAAGAGAAAACCTTCTTTCCATTTTGCAAAAAATTTCATTCGTCATTTTTCCCCCCAAATTCAGTTTTCAGTTCAATCATTTTTATTTATCATTTCTCTGAAATATACAAATAATTTGTTCGAATAATTTTTTACTGCTAATCGATATTTTTAAGTAATATTTATTGCTAATAATTGTCGAATAACCCCCATAAATATACAAATACGAACATAAAACATGGTTTGAAGCATTGACAAATTGGGGGGGGGGGGGGGTAGGGAGTAAAAGGGAAACGAAAGGGTAAATCGATGAGCAACCTCAGGGATTTCGTTTTTCACAATAGGTTTGCCGCCATCAGTTGGATGAAAAGACGAGGAAGAATTTCCATAAGGAGGTGCTTTTTCGTTAGGCAAGTTCTCAGCACCATTTTTCCAAATTTTTGAGGTTCCTGTCAGAGGTTATATCGCGTGAACGTCGATTGACGCACGTGAAGTTCGTTTGAAATAAATAGCGATTCGCTGCTCGCTTTCCGAATCGAACATCTTTAAAATATCGAAATAGGCGATAAATATTTAAAAAATTTTCGAATTTTTTTACAGTCCATTAATTAATTTAATTTATTATTCACCAATTAATAAAACAAATGATTGATTTTTATTTAACTGATCATTTAATTTAATTGATTGATTATTTAATTGATTATTTTGAAATTGTTATTCTGTAAAAATATTTTATTCTTTTTTTTTAGATTTTGAAAGAATAAAAAGACGATAAATAAATTTTTTAATTTTTAATTTTTGTAGATTTAATTATTGTATTAATTACAAAAATAACTTTTAGAAATTATTTTCAGATTTATTTTAAAAAATACAAAAATTTTATTTTCGTTTAATTTCCCAAATTTTCTGAAAAATGTTCAAAAATATTTTTTATTCTTTTTTTTTTAAATTATTTTTCTTTCGAAATTATTTTTTCATAATTATTTCTAAAAAAATTTTTAATTTATTAATGTGTTTAACTAACACTCAACATTTCTGGTATTTCAGATTGCTTTCGTTTATAACGTTTAGAAATTTTTTACCAGAGAGTAGTTATTTGAGCGATAGAAGCGACAGATGAATCGCTTGCATCAGCCGAATCTGACAGGTTTACTCGCTATCAGCGACAAGCAATCAGACCCTTGTCTATCAACAAAATAATCACCTAAGCTAATATTCGCTCGATTTTTTTGGCTCAATTTATCTGAAAAATTTAGGATTCAAGGACTGAAGCCAATAAAGCCAATTCATTTAAAAAATCCATTAGAAGTGAAAGTGCAAAGTTTAGTGAAATGTGCTAAAAAATAAAGTACATTTTTGTGCTATGGAGACAGCCGTGATTATTTTAGTTTGGCTAGCATGCGATGCGGATCGCTTCGATTCCTCTTTCTCGATAGCAGCTAATCCTTGTCACTAATCTAAATCCACTTATATCTCCGTCTCCAAGCATCGCTCTGTCGTTGCCTTTTTATGATCAAAAAGCTTACAGCTATTTTTAGCGATCAAAATTTATTTTTAAAAATAAATTTAACGAATTAAAATTTTAAAATAATAAAGATTGTTTTTTGAAAAATAGAAAAAATTTTTTAATTTTTTTTAATTGGAATCTTTTAAAGAAATGAATTATTTTCATTTTAATTTTGTCTTTTAAATAATTTATAAAAAAAAATTTTGTTCCAGTAATAATAATTTTAATGATTAATTAAATTCCTTCATGCATTCTCCATTCTTTCTTTTCTTCTTCCTTTTCCCTTTTTCATTTGTCCTTTTTCTTTTTTCCTCTTCCATTTGTCCTCCTCCTTCCTTTTTCTTCTTGCGATTCTCTTGATAAATGTCTGAATTCTCTTTTTTTCTAGAAAAAAATTAGCGCATTTTTTTCTCCTTTTATTCATCATTCATCGTTGCTGTTCATTTATTCATTTATTTTTCTTTTATGCAATATTATTTTAAACTATAATAAATAATTAATTTTTTAAATTAATTAATCAATTTTTTTTAGTTTTTTTCTTTTTAGAAAATTTTACATAGAAATTTATTGCATTGAGAAATTACATTAATTTCTTTTATAGAAATGAATTGAAATGTTTTTATTTTTAAATTCGAAAATTATTTTTTAATAATTTTGAATAAAAACTAGTAAGTCGGTGAAAGGCATCGGTGCATCGCGAAAAGGACCATTCCTCTTCCCTTTCATTCTTTATTGACATCGAATCGCCTTAGCGCCTCTTCGAACTCCGTTGCGCCCATCTTCGTCGTTCAAAAGCTCCCGGCTGAAATAGCGATCGCATTTGAAAGGGTTTCATTAAGGCGGAACGAGTCGCGTCGAATCGATTCGCGAAAATTTTTATAAATTATGAACTTTGAAAATTTTAATATTTTGAAAAATTTCGAAAATTAATTGAACTTTATGAATTTATAAATTTCACAAATGAAATTATGAATTTTGAAAAAAAAAATCTAATAAAATGGAAATATTCTCATTAAAAAAACAAATATTTACAACGATTCGTATAAAATTTATTCAAATTTAAAATTTGTTTTGATAAATTTCTTAAAAATATTTATTTGTTTGATATTTAAATATTTAAAGTTTTTATTTCAATTTGCAATATTTCAAAGCGATAAGTTTGTTGAATTATAAAAAACGACTTAAAATTGCTGTAAACCAATTAGAATAATATAATAATAATAATAAATGGCAATCACATGAAGGCACCTTGAAAAACGTGGCCGCGGTCGGAAAATCGCGGCCCATCGTGCTTAGATGGCGTAATATTTGCTAAAGCCTTCATAGCTTGCGGAAAATTTTTCCAAATCTATCTGTTATCCCTATAAAGCGTTTTTCTCCTAAAAACAGAGACCCTCCTAATACCCTCTCCACTGTTTTTTCTGGTTAGGCTCACTCCTCTGGCTTGTCAGAGCTTGCAAGGTAGTCGTTGACTTGGCGATAGAGTCGCCGGAGCCATTCGGATTTTTGAAAGGGAGACGTTTACTTTCTCCACGGAATAGAACGTCAGTAACTCGCTTCTTCGAATCCCTAATTTCGCCCTGACTAAAGTCGCTTCGTAAAGTCGCTTTAAGTCGCCTCGAAGTTTTCTTATGCATTCACTTTTCGATGAACTGACCGGTGGTGAGATAATCGAAGCGCTAAAGGAGAATAGTGCTTTTGACGAATATTCTACGAGTTTTGCGGGTTTTGAGGGAGCGTTGAGAGTCATTACGTTTGCTGTTTATGAAGTCTCTTTTCACTGGTAATAATAATAATAATAATAATAACAATAATAACGATAACTAATAATAGATAAATTTTGCAAAATATACAACATGCTAGGGAAGAATTATTTGAAAAATCGACGTCACAAATTCAAGGCCATTTATTATTTATCGATATTCGTTGGTTGGTTGGTTGGTTTCGCCTTAGTGCGCCTCTGCTCCATTTCCCTATTTTACTTATTTATTATTATTTTTATTTTTATTAATATTAATATTATTCTCGTCTGAAGCCATTATTATTATCCGTTAATACCATTTTTCACACTCTTTCTATAGGCTTTTTTCCAGTGATTATTTCTTAAAATAATTATTATCGCTGTTACTTTATTTTTATTATTTTTATTCACTGTTTATATTTAAACGGAATTATTTTCTTGGTTTATCAGTCGGCAAAGAAAATTTTTCATCTTATTTGCAAATCTATAAAGATGGACGCAAAACTTGGCGCAGCATTAATTATGCAAACACAGTCATTTAATGGAAGTTCGTCACAGGTGTTTTTTATTTATTTTTATTATTTTTGTATATTTTTATTCAGCATATTTGCTTTTTGTTGTATTTATCCAGTTTGTTTTTTAGTGTGTTTTTTTAAAATTATCATTTAATTATGGCTAATAAAAAGCGGAAAATTTAAAATAATATTGAATAATAGAGATAATAATTTTATAATTTAGAAAAAATAATTCATTTTTTGATTTGAATTAATTATTACTATTATTAATTATTAATATTATTCTGTTATTTTTATATTATTATTTCTTTTGCTATTATTTCTTCATGAAAATTTTTCAAATTATACAATATTTATGATAAGATAAATTTAAATAGGGAAGAAAATTTCCAGTATTTTCAATTTATATAAATTTCCTAAAGTTTTCGTATAATATTGCGTATTAAATCTCTTCTTCTTCTAACAGCTCTCACCATTACTGGTGAGGCTGCCTCCGCTGGTTACAAGAGTAAGACGTCTCCAAGCTGCTTGGTCCATCGCTAGCAGTAATAGAATTCATTCCTTTTTCTTTGGAAAAAGGAATATTAAATTAATATAAAATTAAAGATTTTTAAAGTTATTTTTAACTTTTCGAATATATATTATAAATCCAAATATAAGTTAAAATTTATGTAAATATTAATTTTTGAATAAATATTTTAAAATTTTATTTTGACAAAAATCTTCAAAAATATTAATAAATAACAAAATAAATGTCAAATAAAAAAAAACAAATCCTTTTGTTAAAATAAAAATTTTTTGTCTTATTTTCAGTTGTATTCAACAACATCGACAACTTCATCATCTTCGTTAATTCCCTCAGAAATTCATGAATCAAAAACAAATTTAATCATAAATTATTTGCCTCAGTCGATGAGCCAAGAAGAAGTACGATCGTTATTTTCGAGTGTCGGTAATATAGACTCATGTAAACTCGTTCGTGATAAGATTACTGGTTGGTTTTTCCTTCCTTCTTATCAATTTTTTCTATTTTACCACTTCCTCATTTGATTTCTTATTCGATTTTATCAATCTGCCATTTGATGTATTAGTTTCAATCAATGTTATTGAAAATATAAAACTGAAATGTTTATTTTTCAATTTAATTTAATTTTTTATTTTTCAATTCAAAAAATTCAAAAATAGAATTGTTTCAAAGAAAACTTTTTATTAAAAATATTCAGCTTCGTCGTATTGGAAGTTAAATTTATTGTCTATTGTTTGAGGGTTTCTTTTTTCATTAACTTCTTTTTTTCTAAAAAAGTTTTATTTTTTCTTCTTTTTTTAGTTTTTTCAGATTTACAATTTTTTAAAAAAGCTTGTTAAATTGTCCAATACAAATAAAGCGGTAATTAGATTTTTTGATGTGACAAAGCGATCAGAAAAATGAGTTTTAATTTTTATTCTCTTTATAATTTAAAATTAAATATTTTTGTGTAAAAATTCAAATTATTATCATTTTTATTTTCATTGTTATTCCCATTGTTATTATTACCAATGCATTTATTACTACGATTGATATCATTATTATCACTGTTATTATTGTTGTTGTTACGTGAGCTATCACGTGGAATGTTCGTATTTTCTAATGAATTCGCTTATAAAATCTAACATTTGATATAATTTTTAAAAATTTTTTTCTTCCTTTTTTCCGTTGCACGATTGGATAATTTTTTTAATTTGTCAGTTCTTAAAATTATTATTTATTATTATTATTTATAATATATTCTTTTTTTATTTTTTAAATTTTTATAAAACGCTTGTTCTTCTTTTTTGGAAAGAATTTTTTTTATGTTTTTCTATCGCTTTTTCAAAATAAGTAAATTTTATGAATTTTTTAAATTTTTTTCGATGTTAATTTGCTTTTTCTTCTTTTTGAAAAAAATTTGATAAAAATTTTGAAGATTTTTTTCAAAAAAAAGTTTTCATCAGCAATTTATTATTTAAAATAATTGTTTTTTATTTTGTTTTATTTTTTCACGTGTAATCTTTTATATAATTTATTAATTCTTTTATTTTTCTATTTTTATCTTAATTTTTCCGTCTTGTTTCGAATTTTCGTTCGATTTAGTTTGTTTTTAGGCCAGAGCCTTGGTTACGGTTTTGTTAATTACATACGTCAGGAAGATGCCTTGAAGGCAGTTGCTACATTAAATGGCCTAAGACTTCAAAATAAGACTATCAAGGTTCGCAATTCCTTTTTTTTCTTCTCTCTCTCCTTCTTTTCAAATTAATTTCTATTATTTTTTTATTATTTATTTTAATATATTATTTAATTTATTTTTTCTTCTTCGCTTTTAATATTTTTTCGTTATTTTTTTTTAAAAATTTTAAATTATTATTTTAAAACAGCTTTTATCTTCTAAATTGCTTGTTTTTATTTCTTTTCATTTTAAATATTTTTCGTACAAAATTATTTTAATTAATTTTTTGAAAAATTTTGATTCATTGCTTTGCTTTTCCACTTTTTTTCCTAACTCTTAGATAAATATTAATATTATTATTTCTAATGAATTCGCTTTATTATTATATATTATTTTTTTTTCGAAACAAAACACTTTCTATTGTTTTATTTTCTGCGGATGGGAGGAGTACGAAGAATGGCGGTGATTTTACGATCCAAATGACTAATTAATTTCCTAATGAATTGAAAGCAAATAAAGGAAGGGGAATGTGACGAAAAGAAGACTTGCGCCGTGAAAATTGTTGTCAATAAAATTCTGGAAAAATCGATTTTCGTAGCAAAATTAGATTCACGGCTCGGTTTCTAGGAGAAATATTTTTAGAAAATAAAGATACATATTCATTTCATTTTTATTTTATAGTCAAACGAAAGCGAATTCACACTAAGGGACTAATTATTTTCATTAAAAAATAATTTTTACTTGGATATTATCGAATTTCGTGGTTTTAATAAAAAAACGGCAAATATAATTTAATTTTGTTTTGTTTACTGAGTTTCGACAAAAAATTGGTAAATAATAAATTTTGTAGTAATAAAAAAATGGTATTAATAATAATGATAATAAATAATAATAATAATCTTCTATAGAAAACAAGTTTTCCTCAATTATTCACTTAGTTTAATAAATAATAAATTAATTTTAAAGTGTAAAACGAAAATTTTAGAAAATATTTTCTTAACTATTATAGTTGCAAATCGAAGTGCAGTATTTTATCAAATCTCTAAGAGACTTTTATGATTGCATCCGTATTCGTTCGACTGCTACGGAAGTGTCGCCTACGCTGGTTTGCAGTGTTTTTCGACGTTCGCTTATAGGAATTGTCGACATTTCGTCACTTACTAAATGCTGGTAGGGTCAGAAGCGAGGACGGCCGATGCGGTCAGAGGAGAATTTGAATTCGTATTGATGGTTCCGCGATAAACAGGCTAAGTCGATGGAAAAAGGATTGGTTCCAATTATTTTCAGGATTGCCTTCAGATCGATAGCCTTGAAAACATCTTAGTAATATAATCTAAGCCAGCAATTGTGTGAACTACTGAAAAAGGAAAAAATGATTTTTAAGTAAAAATTTCCCATTCTAATAGACTTTGCCTAATAAGAAATAGTAAATACTATGAAAAGAGGAATATGTTATATAAATATTATTTATTATTATTTCCTTTAAGGATTTTTATAATTTCGTAAATTATTTTCATTCATCAAAATGTAAATTTGTGGTGAATATGTTGGATTGGATATTCGCGTATGTAATGATTTTTTCCTTCTTTTTGCACATTTTTATTCGATTAGTTTTGCAATTTTTTTCCTACAAAAAATAATTATGGAAAAGAAATTCAATAATTTATCGTTAATAAAATATGATTTAATAATAGTTCCTTTCATAGTTCCAATATTAGAGACTGATTAGTCGATCTATAACCTACTAGCTCGACAAAGTCGGGTGAAGGTCTTTTACAAATTTTCAAGCACCTCCAGGATCTTTTAATTCTTTCGGTGATAGGATCCAAACCATTCCACTTGAGAATAGCAGCTTTGACAGCATATTAGGTTTCCTATCTCTCTTTCTATTTTTCACTGGAAGTGATATTGTCAAAGTGATAATAGGAACTCTTCTATTCTATTTCTAAGCGACTAGTTAAAAAACTAAAGATTCTTTAAAAACTTCATATCTTAATATAACTCGATGAAGGCAAAGTCAAATTACTTACCAGTAAATGCTAAATGGATGTATTGGTATTATTAATTCCTAAAAGTTAGGGAACTGGCCAAATTGGGAAAATATTTTCGCAAGGAAAAGATCAATGAATGAGCGATGATGATTACCACTGAGGAAATATTTTGTATAGCCATCTTATATATGAATGGTTTTTTTTATAAATTGATGATAAAATCGAATAGATTTTTGATATTTTGATAATATTAGATCATAATAAAATGGGCATAGAATGGCTCAATGGGTTGTTGCTCATTGGGAGCGCCGATGCTGAGGTTCGAATCCCAGCAGGAGTAAACCAAAATTCGAGTAATGCTGGCGACTCACCTGTATCTCTATCGCCATGCG
Organism: Dracunculus medinensis; assembly: GCA_900625125.1. Classification (NCBI taxonomy): domain Eukaryota; kingdom Metazoa; phylum Nematoda; class Chromadorea; order Rhabditida; family Dracunculidae; genus Dracunculus; species Dracunculus medinensis. Next base: position 2,114,074 of record UYYG01001152.1, on the reverse strand, counting down.
ACTTCCTGGCATATTGCCCAATGTGACGAACCAGTGAAGCGAGTTCAACCAATAATGGTGAGGACTCTTGAAAAAAAATTTAAAGAACTAAAGATTCTTTAAAAACTTCATATTCTAATATGACTGGATGAAGGCAAAGTCACATCACTCACAGTAAATGCTAAATGGATGTATTGGTATTATTTTTAATGAATATAAAAAAATTTTAAAATAATTATTCGTGAAGAGCGGTTGTTTTATAATTTTGGAATACTTTAATGAACCTTCCATCCATGCAAATTTTTAAAACTTTCAGTTTTATTTATTTGCAATTAAAAATTATGAATTTTTGCATTAAACTCAGTTCTTATTTCGAGATGAATGATTTAAAGAAGGTAAATTATCAACAAATTCAGGTATCGTTTGCGCGACCAAGTGAGGAATCTATAAAAGGCGCAAATCTTTATGTGAGTGGATTGCCAAAGTCAATGAGCCAACTCGAGTTGGAAGGACTCTTTCGCCCGTTTGGACAAATTATCACTTCAAGAATTTTATCCGATAATATTACTGGTTTGTTTGTGTTTCATTATGTCGTAATTGATTTCAAAAATTGTATTCGGTGAATTACTTTGTTTTCTTATTATTTCTTATTTTATTATTTTGCAATAATTCTCTAATTGTTTAAAATTTTGGGCAAAAATTTCAGAGGAAATTATTCTGATTTTATAGGATTGTCGAAGGGAGTTGGTTTTGTTCGATTTGATCGGAAAAATGAAGCAGAAAATGCAATTTTGAAATTAAATGGAACGATACCAACCGGTTGTGTAGAACCTATTATCGTAAAATTCGCCAACAATCCAGCTACCAACGCTCAAAAAACTCAGTTGCAGGTCCATTATATTTTTGGCTTCTTCTTTAAAAATTTGAAAATTTAAAGATAATTTTCAATTTATATGAAATTACTGATTAGTAATAGCATAGATTGTTAGTTTAAGCACCTAACATTGCAAAAAATAACCAAAGGTTAATCAAGTTTAACTTTGAATGAATTGGTGATTGCGAAGATTTTCAGCCATTCAATTTCAGAAGATTAAATTTCAGGTTGCTCAAGCAGCATCAGCACTGATGCCATTAGCACTTCTGAATACAGTAGCTGCTACAAGTCGCCGATTTAGTGCCGCAGGTCCAATCCATCATACTCCACAAACCGGTAGATTTCGATATTCTCCTTTAGCAAGTGTGGCAGCTCCTGCAGCGAATACGACTACAAATTCAGATTTGCTTGCTACTCAAATTCTTCAAATGGCTGTAGCGACAGGTAGCATGACTATTGCATTTTTAAAAGTATTTTATTAAACGGCTTTTATTCGCATGTGTAATTCCATTGATTGCATGTAGCAATGGTTTTGGTTTCTTAAGTAAACTTTGAGTGAAAATGAAATGAAAATGAAATCTAAGTGGTTGCTGAGTCTTCCATCTTTCAGTTTTCAGATCAGTAGATTTCTTTGATTTTTATTTTGCATTTGTTAGTAAGGGGAATTATCTGCTTATAAATTCTTATTAGATGAAAAGTTTGATTTTTCCATATATTTCTTAGACTTTTTCTTTGTGATTCTAAATTGCAGTAAAAAATAATTAATTACATGATGTTTCACAATGGTGTTTGGTATTTGCAAAGGTTTTCTGAAGGAATTTTACTTGTATTAAATTGAGTAGAGTTATCAGTATTCGATATCGATATCAATTTATTTATTTTATTACAATTTGCTAGATTATTTATATGGACGAGAAGAATTTCTAATTCGTTAAAGGATAGGGTAAGAATAGGGTACAATAGGGTAAATTAGGGCTTAGAATGCTTAACGAGTCCTCAAACAAAACCTTTCAATTCCCCTTACCACCACCATTTCCATATATTTTCCATCTTTCCTGCTGTAAAAGCTGTGGTTATAAAAAAACTACAGTGGGCAATAGTAATATTAAAGCTCAATATAATTTTAAGCAGAAGAAAGTGATTAGAAAATTAGAAAATTTTTTGTGGATTAATTTGCAAAAGAAGAAAAGAAATATCGGATTTGAGCTAGAATTATAAAATTTAAATTGTAGAATTTCTTTTCGTATATTTACCATCGTGGGGATTTCGCGATTTCGGGGGATTTTAAGGAACTGTAATGGGCTTTAGGTGATCTTATCAGGAAATTATGAAAAATGAATATTTAGGAAACGTACGGGTGGAATAATCATCTTTTCGATAATTACTCTGAGTTACAAAAATGCTGTTCAGGGTTAACGATCTATTAAGAGGTGATAATGAATAGTGAATAGTGTTGTGATACTATAAATAGTTTAAGAAAGTGTTGATGGTTTATGGCAAAAGAGTTCGAGGAGTTTGTCGGGTCAAAAGGAAATAGTAGGGGATATAAAAGAGAGGATGAATGGATCATTAATGGATTGTAGCAAACGAGTATGATGGGATTGCGGCAAAAGAGACTGCGTTTGGAGAATATTAAGGGAATATTTAATGAAGCGTGATTTTTCCTAAATTTTGAGCACAAGCTTCGAATATGTCAAAAAACTAGAATCATTACGACAAGATTGCGCAGGCTCAGAGTGCAGAGTGTCTCTATTTTTTTCAGTACAATCATCATATAAATCGTTTTGTCTTCATTTAAGACACATCTGGCCTGAATAGTCAAATATTCATCATTCTTTACTCCTATTTTTAAATACTGTAAATTTTCTCGTGTAGTTTATCAAAATTTGGATAAATTTATTATATCACTCTTTACTTCTAACACTTTTTTCTGTAGAACTTAGATTATTGGTCGGAGGGACGAAAAAAATGAAAAAAATTTCAGGTGCAAATACATCAGCGCAACTAGCAGCACTTGCTACTGGTACACCTAGCACAGCTCCAGCAACAAATCCCGGATGGTGTATATTCGTTTATAATCTCGCTCCTGAGACGGAAGATTCTGTTTTATGGCAATTGTTTGGACCTTTCGGAGCAGTACTAAATGTAAAAGTAAGTTTTTTTATTTTATGATTCATTTTTTAAAATAAAGCTGTGCGATTTAGTGAAAATTAGTTATTATCGAAAATTATTTGCAAAATTCATATTTCAATTTAATTTCATTTAATTTATGCTTCATTAATTACATTTCATCGATTATAAAAGTCAATTTTCTATGACCTTTGAAAATAAATGAAATAAATTTATTCTGAAACCTTTTTAAATTTAAGGTTATACGTGATTTTTCTACTGGAAAATGTAAAGGATATGGTTTTGTAACGATGGGTCAATATGAAGATGCACTTGCAGCGATTACGTCTCTTAATGGTACTCAAGTGGCCAATAGAACTCTTCAGGTCTTTTAATTTTATTCACTTAAGATTTTTGTTTAAAATCGGAGTCTCTTTGTTTTATATAAAATAAGAAATTTTTTATTGGACAAAATTGGTTTTTATTTTAATTATTTTCTATTTTTTCAGGTTTCGTTTAAGGCTCAAAGTTTGCCAAATGCAGTATTATAAACTTGGAATCCAACAAATTGTTTGTTATTAGTTAGATTTAGTTAGATTTTGGTTATTTTTATATACATTTCGCTTGATTCCTCTCCATTTTCTCTAAATGGAATTTTCTGTAAAAAAATTGATCATTAACAAATATTATTAAAATGAAATTATCGATGTCAAAATAAAAAAGAAAGCTTTTTTTATAATATTAAAGTTCACCTGAAACCATATCGAAAATCATAGATATATCCTTATTATTCGCTTTAATTTAATTTAATTTAAGCTTTAATGTATATTTATTTCTATAAATTTTCGTATTGTATTAAATTTTATTTTTAAATTTTATTTTAATTTAAAATTTTAATTTAAAAAATCAATTTTTAATGAAATTTTTCTACCAACTTTTTAAAGAGATTGTTTGTTTATGCTAATAATGAATTTTTGTAAAATTTTTTGCAACATGTTTTGCATCATATTTTATTTTTTCGACTATTGTTTTTCTTTTCTGATAGGGAGAAAAGATAACGGGCAGTTGGTGGGGGTTGGTGGAGGGAGGGGAAACAAATTATTCGTGCTATTGTTCAAATTAATAAGAGAAATAACGAACGTCATTTGATTTGTATGAAATTTTTTGTCAGTTATTCTTCTATTTCATATCACAAAATTTTATATGAATGGCGATTGCTAATGGAAGTTTCGTTTCTTCGTTTAGCATTAATTTTGCAGAGCAAAGTACCTACTGTTGGTTGGAAAATGAGAATTTTAATGAACCATTTTTTTTCCATTTTATTTGTTTTCTTCCTAATTTTTGTACTTTTTTAAAAATTAAATTGATTTATCAATTAAATATTAAAATTCTTTCTTCTTTATACGATTCCTTTTTTCATTGCTTTTTTACTTTGCTTATATTTTTTATTTTTTCCTTTTTTATTATAAGATTCGATAATTTTATTGTTTTCTCTTTTTTTTTGTATTTTTGACCTCAAATATTTCTCAGGCAAATGCATAATTTACTAAAAATCGTTTGATTATTACTCATTAATAAAATGTTTATGTTTATAATAAAATGTTTATCGAATTTTTTCCATTTTTATTTTGAAATGAAAAATATCTGATAAGTTTGATGTCTGATAAAATTTTGGATATCTGATAAGTTAAGATTTGATTGTGAATATTTTTTGATAATTTAATTATTTACAATTTTAATAATTTATAATTTCTACTTATATTTAATAGTGCTGGTTGATACTGAGGAAAGCTTGGTTCTTGCAATGGATTTTGAATTCTGAAATATTAAGTAATGTAGAATTGTTGGGCCATTTCACCAAGAAATATTTTGAGGAAGAGATAGAAATAAATCCACAGCAGCGCTTTAATAATAGATTCACTCCTGATAAGATGAGCAAACAAAAAATTTTATAGGTAATTTTATAGGTATATAATTTTATACTATACTTAATGGTATTGGTTGATATCAAGGAAAGCTTTATCAACTGTTCTTGCTTTTTCAACTTTTTCTTTTTCAACTTTCAATTTTTTTCATTTTAATTATTCAAATTAAAAAAAAGGAAAAGGAAAGGTAGTGCAACGCATCAACGATGGATGATAATGAAGTTAGGATTAGGTTGGTTTTTTTGCCTGATTCGTAATAGGTCAAGGACAAGCATCTTTCCTTTTTGCTAATAGTTGCGATGAATTAAAATAGCCTGTAATGGTGATAGCGAAAATTGATTACGATTTTTGCAAGTCCAAAGGAGTGCCGTAATCTAAGCTTTTCGTAAGCTTTTACCAAAAATGGAATTTTCAGCGCTGATGGCAGCGGCTAAAAGCGACTTTGTTCTGGCGAAACGTGGCTAGAAAGCATTGAAAATATGAAGCTGTCCATCTTCGAAGAGACTTACCTAACGTACATCCTATACTTTCACCTTGCAAAGCTTACATCCACTTTCGCCTTGATCCCATGTGCATTGACGAATTGTCACAAAGCGCAATTTGAGCCAGCTGGGCCTATTCTTGGTTTTCACCTGAGGACAGGCGAGGCAAAGTAACACAGTTAGGAGACTATCCATCGATACATAAGTTTATATGACTGAAAAAGCTTCAGTTAATTTCACTTAAATTTATTTTGTGGTCAGTATATTTGTCATTCTAATCGCCAGTGAAGCCAGCGAAAATGCAAGGGCACGAGCACGATTATAAGTATTGCACATAAATAGAACAATTGTCCAGCAGATAATCAACCTTAAAGATTCGTTGCGGATCAACGCGAATAGTATTTCTTCTCAAGTACCTCTCGATGTTCGGATTTGCAATTCGGATCCAGAAGGTTAATTTAACTCCATCTCATTCAAACTTGATAACTTTGATGGCATTTTGTAAAGCGATTTCAAGCTGTCATTTTGAAATTTTTTTTAAATATTTATTTTTGGAGAAAAATGATTTAATTGATTGGAAATGAAATAAATAAAACTATTTTCAGCTTTTTAGAATTCAAAATACCATTCATGCGCCATATCCCATATTTTGAGAAAATTCAGAGGTACAATTCAGAGGTAGCATTTTTTTAAGGACCCCATTATTACTGGTTACGTGCACTCCGCTGGCTCATCGGACTATGCCAGGAAGTCTCTTTGCAATAGAAGTGCAAGTGAGTCGCTAGCTTTACCTGGATTTTTGGACAGGGCATTGGACATTTATTCCTGCGATCCAATGGCATAATATAGCACTCCGATTCGCAGTTACCAGTGTTCTATATGTGGCTAAACGATGAAAGATTCCGATCGAGAAGCTTCTGATCGATTCTATTGTTCTAAAAGGCATTTCGTTGATCTATAGGACAAAGCACTTCCATTAGCTTCTAAAATATTTTATTGATCCATGCTTATTTTATTATTTTGAATAAAACCGTACAATAAAAAAAACAATAAGAGAATGGCTATTGCTAAATACGGTAAAATATTAAGAACATTATCAAATTATTTCGTGAAAATCTTTTTTACGACCTTTCGTTAAGTCCTTATATTGTAGTGCTGCCAGCTGTAAGGCTATCGATAACGTTTAATTTCCAGTTAAAACTATGGCACCGATGGTCCATAGACCACATTAAAGGCAACTTATTCCAGTAATTAAAAGCAGCTACGAATGAAGAAGCTATGACTTCTTAACTTAATTCTGCAAGGAGGCTTTAGTAACTTCGTATAATTAAAGTTATTCGAATTTAGATTCAGATTCATTGTCAATATTTTTGCTATTTTTCATTTTAGAAATATTTTTAAGACATTATTTATATATTTACTTATGGTAATCGAAATTGCACGAGTTGCATGGAGTGCCATTTTGCTTTTTTTTTCGTTGAAAAAATGTTAATTATTGGTTCCACACGTTTTTTCCCATTCATTTTAAGTTAATGCTTTTAAGAAACAAACTTTAATTTTTAAATATATTCGTAGAATTTTTGAAAACCTTGAATTTCGTAAAATATCGAATGGCTTGCCGTGTATTATTAATTCCCTTCATAGCTATGAAATATTCCAACAAAAAATTTATAAATTTGTAAATTTAACAAATTACAAATTATATACAACAAATTTCTAAAAAATGCGAAGATAGATGGTGGTGAACTGCAAAATTTTGAAATCTTTTTCCACAGTATTTGCACGTACAAATAAATTTATTATATTCATCGAATAAAAAATGCTTTTTTGTGATATTTTTTATATTTAATTTGTTTTTAAAAATTCTTAATAATAAATATCCTTTAAGAATTTTAATTATTTATTTATTTACATTTCTAAAAATTCGTAATTATTCGTAATTTAATAATTATTTTATTCGAACAAGGAAGAAGGAAATTTTTTTTCCTTTAGATCAATAAAAGAATGAAAAGGAATTATTTTGTCTTTTCAAATTATTATTCATTTCGTTTGCTTGATAAAACATTTCCTGTGTGAAGAGTTCGCCAAGGACGTAATGGATCTTTTCCAAAATGTCGCCTTCCTAATGAAAAAATATCCTTTTTTTGACTAAAAATACATTTGTTCTTATCATCGACATAATCACAATTATCAGCGAAATTTACTTTGGTATTTCCTTGTGAAATATTCGCTAATGTATTAAAAAGAAGTGAATCAATCTCGAAGTTCTTCGATAAAATCGCACTGCTTGATTCAATTGTCTTATTCAGTAATGCAAATGAGGCATTTTCAATAATTTCATCAATTACTGCTAATAGGGTTTCGTTTGAGATAAATGTCGCTTGAGAATCTAATAATGCAAAAATTTCATCTTTAGTTGTATCATTCTTAATTACTTTTTTTTCTTCATTTGGTATGGCCTTTTGAATTTGCTGCTTTTCATTTGCTCGTTCATTGATAAAAAATTTTGGTGGTTTTACTGCAGAACGATCGAATGAAGCCAGCGGAAATATGGATTTAACGGTAGAAGTTTTAGCAAATCTGGAATCGACGTTTCTTAAAGGTGATATAGAATCTGTGCCAAACGATAGAATAATCTCAGAATAATTGCTTTTCAGACTTGTAAGATATTTCTTTGAAAGTGAGTGCAAAGCCGATTGTCTGTTTTTGGCTATTCCTGTTGTAAAATTGACTTTATCAGCTGTTGATATATTCGATTTATGAATTGATATTCCCTGCGATCCCTTAGTTCTAAATGATTCGTTATCACTATTTTTTCTATATTCAGGGAAATTATGCGCAGGCTTTTTTCTTTGCAATGACCTTGTTGTATCATTGGTAAGCGATGTAAGAGTTGTCAAAGATTTGGCTGCAGTTGCAGTAATATTCTTCGGTAGCAAATGGCGCATCGCAGTGCTTACGTTATGATTATAGTCCCTATTGCTTTCATTGGCATCTATTGTCTGTAAAACAGGTTTTGGAGATCGTGCAAATCTTCCTGAAATTATTCAACCAAATTAATTAATCAAAAAATCTTCAAATCATCGTGGTCATTATAATGAATAGATCAATTAATTACGATTGAAGTGGTTAATAGATTTGATAACGACGGTTTTATTGTTGATAAATTTTTTAGAGCATTCGGCTCAAGTCGATTATTTTAATAAAAAGATTAATACCACTGATATAAATAATTTTGATTAAACATCTTAATTCATGAATTCACTTATCACATCAGCTGACAAACAAATATGAATAATTTACTTCGATTTCCGTTCCTTGGCAAAATTAAATGAAATCTATTATCAAAAATGATGTTAAAAATAATATTTAGATTGTGCTTTTGTGCTTTTTTTATAAATTTTATTAATTTTTAATATTTCTAAAATAATTTTTACTAATTAAGTCCATTAATTTTTATAGAAAAATAGTCTATCTAGGAATGGAATTCACTTCTTGATTTTGGCGATAATCAGTGGCATTACTTAATTATTCGTTTTTTAGGCAGAATTTTTATCATATTTCTTTCGAGGATTCTTTTCTTTCGAGCTAATCAGTTCATAAAAAAGATATTCTTAGCTTGAACTTGTCCTTTAATTTCATATGGGCTTAAAAAATTACTAGTGGAAAGCTTAAGATTTATCCTTTATATCATTTAAAATACGTTTTCAATTTCAGCTATGGATGTTGCGCTAAGAGAATTACGTTAATTATATAGAAGAAGAATGAAAAAAAATTAACCGAGATGTGATAGGGTCGTAAATCGAGCTTCTGAAATCGTGGTACGTTGAAGTGGATTTTTTGCGCCTTGAAAAATTTTTCGAGCGAAATCTGGCTCTAATAAATTTATTGAATATCGATTTTGAACGAATTCGTTCACTTGGCTGATTTCATTTAACTCTAATTTCAAACTATAAAAACAATATTTATAAAGAAAATTAAAAGTCTAGAATTTTTAAAAATAATTATTTTTTCTCCTTTAAATCTCATAAAACGATTGATCATTATTTTCGTTTATAAAAAGGTTTCTAATTATAAAAAAAAAATTTATAAAAAACTATTCGAAAAAACGAAAATATTAAAAATTACGAAAATTAAAAGAAATTTCAATTATAAAAAAATCATTATAACAAAATTTAGACTTTGAAAAATTTAAAGATTTTTAAAAGTGTTATTTTTTTTAACTTCACAATCTCCTTTAAATCTCATAAAACGACCGATCATTGTTATCATTAATTTCTGCGCAGCCACCACTTGCAATCAAATAGAGCCCAATTGACCACCTTATAAACTGATTATAATGTAGCATAAAATCTAGAATTTATGTAAAAATTATAAAATAAAAACAAATAAACTCATATAATATGCATAACAAAGCAGAATGGCATATTATGGATGCCGTAATGATCGAGTAAGCATCGTGGTGGTTCGATTTTCAGCAATAATAAACCTGACAAAATGAAACCAGAAGAGTAATAATTCGGTTGTATGCCTATCATTAAATCACAAATGATGAGTATTGTTTGAAGGCGATTTCGATGGTGCTAATCGTGATGGTGGAGAGCTTTTAAATCTTTTTTCTTCGAATAGCATGTGTTATTTGCGGTTTGACTGAATATTTTAATAGGCATTAAGTGGATTTGGCAAAATTCTGCCTTCGTTAAGAAAAAACATGAGTTCAACTCTCATTATCTGATTAACTACTTACTCAGTTTAAAACAATCATTATAATTCATTGTTCACTTACTCTTCGACAAAGCAGCTTTATTCTCCTCTCTACTCGGTAGCGAAATGACTTTAAGCGAAAGGGCTAATAACAAACAAACCAGAAATGGTGACAAAACGAGAAATGGTGAGCGATATCAAAAGAAAATAAAATTCGAAAAATAAACAGATTTTCGATTTTATATATATTAAAACTAAAATTTAGATTAGAGAAAATTAGAATATTTAGAAAGTTAGAGCTAAACAGTTTTCAAAAAAATTGGCGAATAAAATAATTTTTGGAGACAAATTTTTTTTTTAATTTAATGTTACGGGTGATTTTTTTTATTTATATTTCAAACAAAATATTAATTATTAAAAATATTAAAAAATATTAAAAATTTTGAAATTAAATTGGATTTGAATTTGTTTTTCGTTTGTTAATAATAAATGATAAATGATAATGGTAAATTTTTGTTAATGATCAATTTCGTTGGTTTGTAAATGAAACGATGGATTATTTATTAAATTAAATAATTTTAGAATTTCAATTGAAAATTTTTCATAAAAAAATCTTATAAATTATTATAAATTAATTTTTATCAAACGTAATTCATGGGAAAGTTTTAATTCAAAAAATTCCACAAAATTTCATTAAATAAATAAAATAAATAAATAAAAAAATTATATGAGGATAGATTAATAATATTTCAATATTAGCAAATGCTTTGAATGAAAAATGCGCAATTCAATATGTCCTCCTTCCTTTTGTAATTTGCTCGAGGGCATATAATTTTTCGTCTTATCCGGTAGCTAAATGAAAGCCGGTTCCTTATCACCATACATTTCATGATCGTTTCTTTTCACTGAATTTTTCGCACTGATCTTATTTTAACGATCATGGAAGAAAGATGAATTACATAATAAATAAATTAATCGAATCTGATTAAGTTGAGACATTTGATGGACAAATTATTGCATAATTTATAATTACAGTAATGAATCGTAAGATTTTTGATACTATTAAATATAACTCATCTCATTTCTCATTATTTTATGTTGTTATTAACACTTAATTTAATGAAGAAATCATTACGAGATATTTGTTTTGAAGCACTCACTTCGGTAGAAGAATATCAAAAACTTGAAACGAAACGCCGTCATATGGTTATAGCTCATAGCCGAGAAAGTTGATTCGATAGGCAAAATGAGGTGACTAAGAGATTTTGTATGGCAAAATTTTAATAGCCGTAGATTATTGAAATAATTTCGCTATTTTTTTAAAATCAGAATGTAATTTAATTATTCGTTATAATTATAGTTTTATTATGATTTTTAGGATGGTAAAGAAAGTTCACTTTGTATATAATAAAATGGAAGAGATTTATATTAACATCGCCTTTTTTTCGCAAATTTTGTGAGTGATAAAACTTTTATCAAGATGATTAATAATAACGAACTCTAGTACGATTGTAGTACAGTTTGACGAGCAAATAAATCTCTTTTTTTATATCATTATTGCTATTATTATTATTGCTATTACCATTATGATTATTATCATTATTATTGCTATTATTGTTGCTGATTGATTTTCCTTGTCTGATAAAGGCACTATTTGCTGTTTATAATGAATGAATTTGAATGTAGAATCGCATTTAAAAAGCAAAAAAAAACCATTTTCTATTTATGTTCTTCAAATTAAACAAATGAAAAAGTAATTTGATTGATTGCAGAAAGGCGAAAATCTAAGAGAATAGAGTTTTTTTTACCCGGAAATTTCTTAAATTTTTACTGAAATGCTTAGGAAGCAATAAAATTAATTTGTTGAACTGTTCGTGCGCTAAAATTTTCAAAGTTTTAATGCATTTTAAGAGAAAAAAATTATTTTATTGAGCGTATTATCCATCATGTTGGTATTATTTTGCTTCGAACTTAAAACTTATCAAATCAAATTTTCAGTAGAATAGTTTATAAAAATTGATAATTGATAAGACTTTGATAAAGCTTAAATAGTTAAAATTCTTATTGAGACGATATATTATGTTAAAATTTATTTGACCAGTCAATTTATTGCATGGTATATAGTTCAAAGCCTATTAATGAATTCACTTCGTAGAGTTCAGTGATCCAAATTTAGCGGAAAAAGAGGGGCGATCAGCAAATTAACAAATATATTATAGGATCCAAAGTCCATTCACGAAATAAATTTCAACTAAGGTTATAACCTAAGCTGAATGGGAAAAATGGGAATAAAATAGCAGCAGCAGTGAAATTTTCCCTAAGAAATTTCCAACTAAATTTGCAATTGCTCTATTGTAAATTCGAAGTGAATCAATTGTTGAAACAGAATTGTTGTCGAAAAAATTTAACTGTCAGGAATTTTTAAAGTTTCTATTAATATATGCAAAAAAAACTCAGTGAATCAAGTTTCCTTGCAAAATTCGTTTTAGTTTGGTTGTTTGTCAAATAAAAAAAAGAAAAGGTAATTTTTTGGAAATTATTATTAGTTCAAAAATAAAGCAATAATTTTCGAAAAACGTTATTTCATGTTCGAGGACAAAATTTGATAAAAAATTACGGAAAAGTACTTTTTGCATTGAAAACTGAATTGAAAAATTAATCGTTCAACTTTGAGATATGATTTATTTAAAAAATATAATTTATCAAAGCGATATAAGAATTTTCAATAAAAAGTAAAATTTATTTTGTGATGAATTCCATTTGCATATTATATAAGGTAAATGCATATTGCTCATTATCAATTATCATTACTATCATTTCAAGCAAGAGAGTTCGAATTTTAGCACTAGCGGTACTTTAGTAAAACTTATCATCAAGTCTGGAATGAGCCAAATTAGTAATAGTTATATAGCTAATCACTTGCTTGATTGCATACTTATTTTTCATATATAGTAGAAAATAATATTATTTTATTTGATGAGAAAGTTATTTTGGAATTATTTTTTATTTTCTATCTTATTTTTATTTTATTTATGCAAAATACTAAAACATTTTAATATTTTACAAAATTTTACGATAATGCTTTGATCTGTGGAAAATCAAACTACTCAAAACATCCAGTGGATCCGTATTTGTACAGCAAATCCCAGTTGTGGCCAAATTTTAGATTTATTTTAGATTTATTTTATTTTTATTTTATTTTTTATTTTTTAAATTTCGTTACTCAAAATTTAAAAAAAGAATATATTTGTTCATAAAAAAGTGAATAATTAGCATATTTATTTCATATTCTCATTTAAATTTAAATTTAAATTTTTAAGGAGAAGAATTTAAATTTTTAATTTTTGGAAAATTTTTCCACGAAAATATATCTGGTTTAACATGAAAAAGAAGACAAAGGCATTTGCATGAAAGGCTATGAAAAATTTTCGTCACATCTTTTTGTAACTTATCTTATGAATTTATGCAAATAAAAGAGGTCAAAAATTCATATACGATAGTCCTTTGTTTGATGCAAATTCTTCGGTTCATAACAAATCTTCTTCGTCGATTAACGGAGAATTGCTTAGTCGGTTGACATTCGGTTTCATTATTCTTTTCTTTTTTGTTCTATTTTCAAGTTATTTTATAATATTTTATAATTATTAAAGAAAACTTCATTTCTACAATTATCGTTTTAACAAGGTCATCGAATTATAATAGAAACTCTGTTCATTTGTAATTTTTTATTTGCAATAATTATTTATTAAAAATTTATTTAATATATTTATATTGAATATATTTAATTTATTTATTTAATTATTTATTTTGAATGTATTTAAATTAGTGCTTTCTTTGGCTATTTATGAAAGAATTTATTCCACTAAAATTCACCTTCTTTTAAACAAATCTTATGAAAAATAATTTTAAATTAAATTTATGTTTATATTGAGAGATGTGATTTATTTTCATCTTGATCCATTTTTATTTTTCAATCATTGATCAGTGGCAGAAGATTTTTTCAAAAAAACTCACAATAGAGATTTCATCGAATTTATCTCAAAATGTTCTTCAAAACGGATTTAGAGAATTTTGAACATTTCGTCGTTCATCGTCTAACACGTGTCACAAAATACCTTTTTTCCATCTTCAATGACAAATTATTTCAAAAATTATAAATATATCATTCGAAATTCTTCTCCTTTTGTATTATCATATTCCATAATTTAATGTTTTCATAATATAGCATTTCTTCTTTCTTCCTCTAACAGCTTTCATCATTACTGGTTAGAATGGTTCCGCTGGCTCCATCTCCAAGGACGTCTCCAAGCTGTTCAATCTGACTCCATCACCATAATAAAGAAAATACACAATATGTAACAATATTTTTGGTGATATTAAGTACATGAACGTAGGGACAGGATGGCTTAGCGGATTGTTGCTTAATTCGGAACGCCGATGCTGAGGTTCGATTCCCTGCAGGAATAAACCAAAATCCGGGTGATGTTGACGACTCACCTGTATTTCTATCGCCAAAGAACGCAAGCCAGGGGAGTGGGTTTAACCAGTAATAGTGAGGACTCTTAAAAAAAAAAGTATCGAAGTATTAATATATGCAATAAAAAAATAACCACAAATATTGATGATACAATCATACAATCATAGAAGAAGATAAAAAATACAATATGATAGCTGCAGGATAGGTGCTATTAATGTTGATATGGGAGGAGATGCTTTAGTAATTCCCAACTATAAAGGACTTAAAGAAAATTAGTTATGATCAATGTATAAAATTGAAAGAGATTGGTTTTACTCTTAAAACTATTAACGGAAGAAGCAAAAATTATTATCACTTGATAGTGTTTTAATAATTGATAATATAGCAAATATTGTATGCAAATTGAAAGTTTTGCAGATAGGTTTTTAGCAGTTTCAACTCGTTACTTTCTGTTTGTTGAATTATTATTATTATTCAAATCAATGTTAAAATATTTATTAAAGTCGATTTTTAACAAATATAAAGATTATTTTCTAAGCATAAATAAAATCTTATTTAATTTTTCTTATTTAAACGAATCGAGGTTATATAATTCTTAAAAAGGCTCAAATCTTAAATGCTTTCTGGAGATTTTCAATTAGCTTAGCGAACTTTTTGAATCTGGTTGACACATCGTGCTAAATAAGAATCAGCGAATATTTTAAGAATTTTGGGAAAAAGGCTTTTAAATGTCCCAAGTAAGGTTTATTATACTTATAAAGATTGGATTTATTTTAGCAATAGAGAATAACTCTAGAATTTTAGACAATTGTCTTGCTGTGAAGATCAAAGTTATTTGTACAAGCAAATGGAGCAATTCTATGAAAAATTACTGGGAGATCAGAGTATTCTAACACCTAAATGATAGTAATAGTTAATTTAATTTGTCTGTTCTAAAACAATCCAACCGTTTTATTAATATTTTTTTGCAATGCTAAAGTACCTTTCAATCATTTTATAGCAAAACCTTACAACCACCAACATAAAACTCGAATTATTAGTGAAATAATAGCAAAATAATCTCGAAATAACTCAATTAATACCTAAATAATGCATGTAATAGCAAAATAATTTAATCTAATCATGTAAGCAAATTTGTAAAATTTAAAATCTGATTTAATTAGAAAGTAGAATAAAGCTGCCAATTTTACCTGACGAATTTATCATATCAATCCATACTTTTTAAATCATACATTTTGCTTAACTATTAGACTTTTTTCGCTTTTTATGCTTTTTTTGTGATGAATATTGATTATTAGATTTTCTTTCAATATTATAACATTTTATATAAAATAAATGTATATAAATAAATTATAAATGTGATAAAATTTGATAAATCCGCTAAAATATATTAAATTATGCAAAAAAATAGCAAATCAATTTATATAACCAAAAAAATTTTTTTATTTATAATTTATGAGAATTTGTGAGAAAAAAAAATTTTGGATACATTAGCAGTGAAGTTATTTATCTCATAAAAATTATATAATTCTCTTTATTAAAATTAAAATTAACGAATCATTTTGACAAAATATTTTTTTTTTTCACCAGTAGTATTTTCTTTCCATTTAGTTTTTTAAATTTACTTCGTCATTGTTTCACTTTTTTCTTATATCATTTTTGTTTATAAATAACATTAAAATGAATAAAATGTAAGATAAAATTTACTGAATTGTTATAATAATAATAGTGATATTAATAGTAATAATAATAGTAGCAATAACAATAACAAAGATAAAAAATATTGTAATATTTTATATAGGATGGCTTAGTGCGCTGTTGCTCGATTCGGAGCGCCGATACTACGGTTCTATTCCCTGCAGGAGTCCAAATTTGTCCAAAAATCCGGGTTATGCTGTCGATTCACCTGTATTTCTATTGCCAAGAATATCTCTGGCATAACTGTCCAATGCAACAAGCCAGCGAAGCGAGTAACCAGTAATGGTGAAAACTCTTTTAAAAAAATTTCGTATAAGATAAATGTGACGAAAGTGATAAAAATTTTAATAAAAATAAAATTAACATACAATTTTAATATTGAATCAATTCGTTAAATTATTTATATTATTTTATATTAAAATCATTTAAGTGAAATTATCAATTTGGCGAATCCAAAAATGGATTATTGAATTTTGAATGATAAAATATGAAATATGGATTCATTTATCCTTTTTTCTTCTCCATTTTCCTACACTTCTTCGCTTTTTTTCACTTCATCGTCTTTTCCTATAGAAACGAAAAATAAATGCGTTGTATAAATGAAAGAATGTGAATGACATAATTGGTTGAATGATCGAAGAAACAGTTTGCATAAGTAGTTTACATGCATAGAATAGAATTCATCGCTGGACTCTTCAATAATTTTTCATAGTGCACAATTCGATTTCCTTTTTTTTCTTATTTCTTAAATTATTATTCATTTTCATTTCGATTTAGAGAATCGATTGGAATTTAATTTATTTCTTAAATATTAATTTACAATAAAAATAATGAATATTGGAACTACGCGACAAAAAAATTTCATTTCACTTGAAACAATCAAATAATGGAAAGAAAAATTAATTTCGTCCGAAATAAAAAAAGATGACGAAATTAATAATAATAAATAAAATTAGCAAAATAATAATTAATTGAATGTGTGCCATTAAGTCGTTTGCGACCCAAAGAGATTTATGATTGCCAAGATAATTCATCCTAAACTTGATCTTTCAAGTCTATCAGCAGTGCATTCATCAAATCTGTAACGTAACGCGCCTAGCAGGCGTCGCCCTTTTTTTCTTTCTTTGTGCCATTTCTAGCAATAAATTCGTTTCCAGAGAGTTGGTCCTTCGTCTAATATGTCCAATGTAAAATGATTTGAGTTTTGTCCATTTCGAGTGAGAAATCTATAAGAAACAATAAAAAGATAAATAAAAATAAAAAATGATAAAAAGCAATAATAAAGAAAAATAATAAATAAAATTAACAATGATAATGACAATAATAATTGTTGAAATAATAGCAAATAAAAATGATAATAATAGTAATAATATTAATAATAGGAGATAATATTAATAATAACAATAATTATGATAGCATTCATCTAATAACAATATATATACAATAATATATATATAATATAATAATATATTACATATATAACATAATAATATATAGGATAGTTAAGGGGTTTCCAGTATCTTTTTACTACATCAGCACCCCATAAAAAATGTTCCATTCTTTAAACTTTGTTTTCTTTCTTCCCAACAACGAACACCTTTATATTCTCTGTACTTACACTCGGCGTCCATTATAGAGGCCTTTTATAGTTGAAAAAAATTGATTAATCAGTTTTTAGAAATTTAAAAGAAGAAATTTCCTATAGTTATCATTGAAAAGTTTCAAGAAAAGTGCGACAATTACCTGTGCGACTTCTCCATTGATCCCTCTTAGAATTTCATCGATCCCGTTGGGAATTCCTGATATGGCAGTATTTAAAACAAAGATAAATAATACTTGTGACATCCCAGCATGCTGCCTACTTCAACAGTGCACTTCGTCATGATGCCTCCCAGAACTCTGGCTAAATTCCATGTAGGCTATTAAAGAATTTCTTTTTAGCAACTCTAATGTTGTTATAAGAACGAATCGCGATATCCAGAAGACAAATTTTTTCTCTAGTCAATGAATATCATTGATCCGAAACACAGTAATCTAATAGTTATTGTGGAGATTATTGCCTTTTCCCCGAATTGGACAGGAAAATCATAATAGTGACGCACTTGCACTTCTATTGCCAAAAGACTATGGCAAAAATTTCTTATCGTTCTAAACAAAACTATGCCTAATGAGAGAAAGGGAGCGCTAGCCACTTGCTCACTTTTACATATTTAAGCCAAAATTTTAAAAAAATATAAGAGATCTATCGATGAAAAGTTCGCAAGACTGAAGATCGAAGCTTATGCTTCTTTCGCTATTCTAGATGAATATACTCTTAAAAATTGGTAAATATTTTTAATGGAATTTGCAATACAATATTCAACGGAATTTTGTTTCTGCAAAAGATTTAAATCTTCAAGGCTCTGACAAATAATGTTAATTCTTGGCCATTAGCCATTGCATTAATATAATCGACTAAATTGTCGGGTCGACTAAATAGGAGTGAATGACAAGTGAATTGAGCTATCAGAATAGTTCCGCAAACATTAATTCACTGTTAAACATTTTGATAACATACACTTTGATAAGTAATAAGCAACTTTAACAAATTGCATGCTTCGATATTTTATTATCGAAGAGGCTCAAAGCTGATTCCAAAGTCATATAAAGAAAAATATAAAACATCGATGAATATGAGCTGAAACAAGCCAAAATTGGATAAAACTGAAAAGGCTGTAAAATATCTGAACTAATAAATTTTTATTAAATGAATAACTGAATACACAAATTCATCAGTGGCTCAGTGGCAAAATATTTGCCACAGAAAATCGACGATTGGCTTTGAATCCACTGAAGCGTCATCCTTCGACGGGCATAAAGTCATCTAATGGAGAAAAACAAAAGAGAGTAGAATGGCTCAATGGGTTTTTACTTGAGATTTTACTTCCCGCAGGAATAACCAAAAATTCGGGTGATGCTAGCGAATCACCTGTACTTCTATTGCCAATGGATTCTTTGGCATATTTTTCTAGTGCAACAAACTAGCGAAGAGAGTTTAATCAGTAATGTATTTTGAAAAAATACTTAAAAAATACATGGTCGCTGTGGTCTATTAAAATTTTTTCCAGAAAATTGTCTTATTTGGTCATTATAAAAATTATTGTCGAACATGAAATAAGTAGAAATATTTCAAATCAATGAATCACGGATACAGCGAATACTGGAGGATCATTTCTGATATACGTCGAATCTCCGAATAGCACTTTGGTGAAAAAGCCTAAGACTCTTATTGTATTAAGCGAATAGAGGCAGCCAAGCCAGAAATTATGAAGGGCGAAAAAGAATTCATATGAATAGGATATAAAATTAATTTTAAAAATTTATAAAGAAAAAAAATTATTTTGAAAAATTCTCTGCATTAAATTAAATAAACTTTATTTTTTAATTTATTTATTTTAATTTATTCAATTTATTTTATTTTTTTATAAGTCGATTTAATTTCATTTCCATTCAATTTATTTTCAGCAAATCAATATATATAAAAAGTTTGTTGGATTTTCGAATCTCCAAACTTAGAATGAAATAGAATTTAACTCTATCTTATTCAATATTCAATTTATGTTTCTATATATTTAATATTTATAATATTTAACGTAAAATAAGGCAAAAATGTTTACTTTTAAGATGTTTTATCGTGCATCTTATTTTATTTTACTCACTGATGTTAATTACTTGCTAATCGAGAAAATGAAATAACTTTTCAACTTTTATATGTTCTGACGAGTTACACGTTGACTAACTTTTTCAAAGCTTTTCACCTTACTTTTACTTTTTTTCCTTTTTCATGTAAATCATTTTCTATTGAAATTTTTATAATAAACTTGAGTTCATCAATATTTGAGAACCTATTTATGCTTTTAAATAAATCTATGAGTATGACAAAGTTTTATTTGATTATTGCAATTACGCCACCGAACTGGTTCTTTATTTCTAATAATTTCTGCAGTTTTGCTGATATTTGGCAAAATATCATTCGCCAAAAAATTTTTTCTTAGGTAATCCACCAATCCATCGCAATTTTCTCGTAAATTAAAGCAAACCATTCTTTAATAATGAATGCTGACGCAAATAATTATTTAATGAAATTATCGCGAATGCCGATTTAGCTCGGGGCAAATATTACAAAAAAATGGGTTTTTTGGGTTATTAGTGGTTTTTGGATTACATTCTAAGAACTGCAAAAAATCTTATAATTTACGAAATTTTGGTATTTATATTTTTTTTTGATAAATCCACTTGAATCTTCCTTTTTTTCTTCAAACCATATTCAATATTTCTCGCTTCATTGACCATTGCATGATATTCTTTCTCGAGTGCGCCATTCGATGACACGTGCATCCATATATCCATTTGAACTCTACTTTTATGGTTTAATTCTGCCAAGAAAGAAGTAAATCAAATCTATTCGAAACAACTGGTGACGGATTGACGAATTCATTCACACTGTCCGCAATCTTTAATGATACAAAATGAACAGAAATATTGGGAAAATGAAACAAACTTTTGAATTTTATGATTTTAAAAGATTTATTTTAGATACTTTTTTTTAGCGATTATTGTTGATTCTTTATTTTTTTACGAAATACTTCGATATGATTTTAGATAAAAATATCAGTTTCAAGGTCGATTTGCCAAATTAAAATCGAATATACTAGTTTTGCTAATTTTTTTTCTTCTCTAACTTGAATATCACACTATTCATGGATATCGGTTGATCTAATCTCGACAAAATTGCTCCAGTTGTTAAGAATTTTAGACAATGAAATATCCTTCCCGAAGAATTTCGAAACAAGTTTTGGAATATAACATTCTTGTTTTGTCTAAACAAAGTTCTCTTTAGATTTTATTAATTTTTCATATTTTTTGAAATGCATAACACTTTTTTACGTTTATATTTTTGATTGAACAATCTTATCTTATCTTCTTATCACTATGAATCGCTGATTCATATCAATTTGAACATATAATTAAATTTGAGAGCCTCTTCGATCTAAATGAAACTCGAGCAAAATTTTTCAGAAAATTATGATTTTGGCAATACTGTGACCAATCAAAGTGGTAAAAGACAACTTTATCATTTGTCATGCAACGAACAGGGGGTTTCCAAATTACAAACTAAAATCTTGTAGAAATTTAATGAATTAATTGATATTTTATCAAAAGGTAACGATAAAGTTATCTTAAAGTGTTATATAGAGGATGACTGCTGGCTGTACCGCTGTCGCCAGTAAATTTTATTTTTTTTTAAAGAGCCTTCACCATTACTGGTAGACTCACTCCGCTGACTTGCAATAGAGAAATGTGTCAAGAAATATCTTAGCGATAGAAATACATGTAAGTCGCCAGCATTGGTTAGATTTTTGGAACAGATTTACTCCTGTGGGAAATAAAACCCCAGCCCTAGTGCCCCGAAATGAGCAACCTTCTAATCCATTCTTTCCAATAAACTTAATAGAGTTGAATTAATCCAAAGTATTATAAGTATTATATATCTATTAGAAGAAGTAGCATAGCATAGAAGAAGTAGCATATTGATATATTCTGATTAAGTTATCATTTCTTATTACAAATACACTCGCAGTTATTTAAGGGAAAAGCAAATTCAAATCTCTCTTACTTTATGGCAATGTTACCATTATTTAATCATTCAGAGCGTTTTTTATTGACAATTTGTTTCATTGAAAAAATTGTTTTCTTTTCCTTCTCAATCAAATAAATCAAAGAATGGAACTCTGTTTTAAAAGAATTAAAACTAGTACGTGATTATAGTCAATGGTCAAATCCACTAAACTATTCTTTTTTTTACACCAATTATTTAGGATATCAATTGAATTGTCGTTATAATTTTCTTTTTTTTTTGCGTTTTTCGTATTCATTTTTATTATCTTAACTACCAACATTCTTTGTAAATAAGATTTATGTTAAATGGTTCATTTCATTTCCTGAAAACCTATTTTTTCTTAGTTTCATTGGATTTAGTAAGAAAACATATTACAAAAATGCCATTTCCATAATTGGCACATTAAATTTCTGAATAACTGAAGAAAAATTTGGAGAAAATAACGATTTTTTGAAAAACACTTCTTTCATGATCTTTTAATAATATGTAATATGCAGCAAGTAATTCTAATATTAAGGAGAAAAATATAAATAAATATAAAAAATAAAAATAAAAAAATAAAAATATCGGATTAGAATAATCGATGGACCTATCGTCGAATTTATTTAAATTTTCCTGCAAGGCAAATGACGAAATTCTTAAAATCATATCAATCTTTGTCGAGTTATAATGAATAATGAAAAATTTTTACATGAATCTACAAAGATAATTATAGTTTAAAATATATTAAAATATATTCAAACAGTGCTCGTTTTTTATTTGGCTAATTCCTCTAATTAATTCTTTCACTAGAGGGTCATTTAGTGAAAATTACAAGTGAGCCAATCGCATTTCACTTTCATTGCCATATAATCCCAGATAATTCCGATAATCGGATTCATGATGCTTTCCAGCAAGATAGAGCTCAACCAAACTACCACATTAACAAAATTCTGGCCATTGCAGATGAATAATGTTCGATTACTAAAATTTTTCTTCTTCTTTAGTGGATTATAGAATCAGTATTTATATATGAGAAGTATTTATTCACTGAAACCGCTTCAATAGCCTTATTCTTCATAGAACTAATTAACCACTTGTATATATTGTTATGAAATGGCGATTCCGTTTCATCTAATTAATATGGTCAAACTTCCTTTCTAATCACCATAAAACCAGGCTGTTATAGATATTTTTTCTGATAATCATTTTACAAATTATTTTGTATAATAAGTGCATAATAACTGATTAAAGCAATGTGCAGTAATGAGCAGAGTCTTTATCAGAGTCCTTCTTTATTTATATATTGTATAGCGCTGAAATGTGTTTCTGATAAAAGATAAAGCGATTACTGAAAGTACTGAAAATTTGAAAGATTGGTTGTAAGAATCAAGATTTGAGCATCCTATAGAATAAAAGGTCGCTTTTAAGATAAAATAGCAAAAAAAGCAAAAATAAACCACAAATCATTAATGCTATTTGGATTCCTTCAGCTATTATCCCAACTATATTTCAGTAATATTTACTTAACTTTTAAAATTTATTGTATAAATCAGATTTTTTTTAATAAATCTACTTATTATTGATGGATATTGTGAAATAATAAAGTGAAATAATTGTTAGAAATTCGACAATTGAAATTAAATCAGTTATCAATTAAATAATAATGTGTAGCTGATAAGATGATTAAAGCTGATAAAAAATTCTTGATACTTTTGCATTAAGCGATCTAACTAATTAGAGTTGGCAGAAACATGCATAAAGCCTGCCAGCATATTTGTCATTTAGCATGCGTATTTTACTTATCGCTAAAGAAATGTTTGTGAAATTGACACTTATTTAGTAATAATTTTACATTAATTTACATAATAACATTAATTTTTTTTGTTGTTTTAATAATATTGTTTGCATACCTCAAATCAAGGCTTGAAAATGGGTCGGAAAAAAATTTTTGCCGTCCAAATTTGTTTTTTTCCTGCTTCTTTCTAAGAATGCTCAACATTTTTGGCCAGATATGCTGGTTTAATTTGTCCAGAAAAAATTTTTCAAGGAGTCCCTTAGCGATAGAAATATAGGTGAGTCACCATTACTCGCATTTTTGAAAGACAGGTTCACTCCTACCGGCAGTAGGACTGCTTTTTAAATTTTGCTTGCTCATTTCTCTTAAAATTTTAAAATAAATGTGGAAATTTTTAAATTTGAATATTTTAATGAAATTTCTAAATGAAGAAATTCGTTTTATAAAAGAAATGCTGATTGCATAACGATAATGATAAACTTGTTTGCATTTTATTCTTCCGAGCATTTATAGCTCGTTTATAGATCTTCGAAATTATTTAATCACCATCAAGATTGCCGTTGAATTCAAATAACCTCGATTGCTCCTCGATTTGCATTTTATCAATTTTCTTTTAGTGCACCAATTTTGAATCATATGAATTATGCTAGAAAAATCTATTTCCAGTGATTTCAACCGTATAGATTATGGTCGACATTCGGAATTCAGTTCTAATTTTAATATTTAAATTGCCAGAATTCGAGAGCTACATTTTTACGTTTAGTTATTTTTAAAGTTTTAGCATGAATAAACCACGTAAATAGCTATGAATCCCTCGATGCAGCACCGTTTAATTGACATAGACGACAATAATAGGATTCTATATTATATCCAAATATTTTTCATAATTGCTCCTTTGCAGCAAACAAACCTTAAATTATAGGTTTCCATAATTTATACTATCTTCGAGTTTCTTAATCATAACCATCGTTTATAGTGGGGATTATCAACGAGCTTCTAAAATTTATTTTTACAAACTGTTTTCTCATTTTTCTTTCTTATAAACCAAATAGGTTAATCGCCGACGAATGTGGAATAACATGGATCAAGTGCGGTACAAAGACTTGTTTGTGAAAAGAAAATTCTACTTTTTCTTCATCTTATTCTTCATTACCAGAAATAATTTTCATCGCTATCATATAACAACGTTTTTATTTTCTATTACGACATTTTCAACTTTCTTTTTTTAAATAGATTCTTTTTTTTACTTAAACCTGTCATCTAATAATTCATTTATAATCATTTGAAAAACATCGGTTACCTACGAAAGAAAATATTCAACGCAAAATTTCTTAACACGAAGTCGGTTATTTACTTTTACAATCTTTTACTTTTAATTTTAATAGTAAATAAAAGTTTCTCGAATAGCAGTGAAATTTTTTGAAAAAATCTTTTACGAATATTTTTTTTTTCAAAAATGGTTCGCTTCGCTTGGCAGGCGAATTTCGTCAGGTAATTTTCATTTCATTTGGTGATAGAAGTTTAGGCGAATCACTCGGATTTTTGCAAGATTTTACCTTTGTTGAGAGTAGAACTACAATAACTCCAATATCGGCGCTTCAAAATGAGAGCAGCTGAGTTATTCTATTATCCGTGAATAACTATTCCTTAATTTTTGTAAAGGCGTGATTTCATGTGTGCTTACCAAATAATGTAACAGTATATATCTAATTAATGACGATGAAAATTTTTATTTGCTATTTTTAAAAATGAAATTTTTGCTGGAGAATAAGGATCAAGTGGGAACAAGTGACTGCTGCCCAGTTTTCGCTTTTAATGACAGAATCCATATTCATCCTGAGGCGGCCAAAAGACAGGATTCCTCGAGAAAACGAATCATGCTGCTCGCTATAATGCTTTGAAATCTTTGCATGCTTTGAAATGCTTTGAAATCATTAGAAATATAATTCTTTTATCCAAAATATATTCGAATTATCAGGTTGCTAAATTACTGACAAATTACGGTTACGATATCTTTTTAAAAAACTATGCGGTTAAAATAGCCACAAAACCGGCAAAGTCTGGCAAATATTTAGTATTCGAGAAAAATGAAATTTATATTACCGTTATAAATGCCAAGTTTCCTTTGTTTATCAAATTATTTCTAAAAAATTATTTTTAGGATTCAATTGAAGCTGCCCATAACGATAGTTTTTAAGTATTATACAACTGACATCTACAGATTCTCATGTTTTGGGGCATTATTTTGCTTACCTTGTCGCTAAATTTATTTGCCAAATGCCAGACGAACATCAGTCAAACAGAGCGGTATTTTTAAAAGTTATTATGGGCATTAATATTGATAAATTGCGATTAATGTAAATGTTTGAAATTTTTATCCGAGATTCTTAATTTAATTTCTCAAATTTCAGTCAGTTAACTTTGGCAGCTTCATTTCATGAAAATAAAGTAGACGCTGATGAGCCAACAATCGTTAGTAAGTGTGCTAATTAGCTATTATTATAGTCGTAAAGACGTCTTTATTCGAACAAAAGAAAATTCTATGGTCTGAAATTTCATCATTACTGATTTCAGCGCTAGGACCACCACGAAATGGAATTCAAAGAGCTTTAATTGATGAAGTCCCTTACAGTAATGCAGAACTTCAACCAAGTAAGTTAGTAAATTCACTCAAATTTCTTTTGCTAGATGCACAAAACGCCTTGGTGCAAGTGAAACAAAAGCTGAAGCTAAAAACTTTCATAGTTTTTTGGTCAATTTTTTGCCATATTTGATTTAATTGGCTCCATTTCCATTTCGCCAGCGATTCTTTTCAAGATAAATAATCAGAATTTTAATAATTTAATAATTCTGATGCTACATTCTTAAATCAAATGAATGCAAATGTGAACATGCAAATGCATTAGAAAAATTTGATCACACTGTTGAACAGTTTTTTATTTTCTCCTAAAGTCAGTTCATTTTGTTGGTATAAAAAATTATTTCAGTCTTTTCACTTTCAGTTGACGAAAATCATCGTGAAATTGCTGCATATGATGACAATTTCGTTGATCCAATACGAGGTTTCATTTTACGCTAATAAATCACTTTGAGGTTTCATTAAAATAAATTTTTTTTAATATTTCTATTTTATTTATTCGTCAAAAAAATTATTTTACAGAAGATCCTTTAATCATTCCGCGATTATATCGTAATGAAACAACTACAAAAACGATAAGTCGAATAACGACATCTCGATCATTCGTATCAACTTCAAGCCCAAGTCTACTCCAACTCCAAGTCTTGTGAGCTAATTTATCTAGTTAACATCAAGAATGACAAATTGCCAGTTCACATATAAAGAGGCAATTCGCGTACAATTAACAACTGCTTGAACAGTTGTTTCATATAAAACATTTATGATGAAACACAAAGAAACAAATTGGTTAAAATTGGTTTATCTAAGTTGAGAAATGTCTAAAGGTCTTGTTTATTGGTTTTATTGGTTCGTAATTTCTTATTTACAATTGTCTGTTTTAGATCGAACAGCGATCAACTTCCGCGGCAGCAGGTTCCCACGCAGGTCTCTGTTTTAAGTAAAATAAAATCAGATCAAATTATTTTGGTGACACGCTTCCATAAATAGTTTTCGACTATGCCCTTAGGCTAAAATAGGTGTTTATAATAGTGACACTATTATGCACATCGAAACCGGTACTTCTATTATTGGAACTGCGATTTCTCGCTTTATTTGCGTTTTAAGCTTAAATACACAGTTTCTTACTTCAATAATCAATCGCTATTATTATTTTACCATTATTCTTGTTATTATCAATCACTATTATAATAATTATTAATGATAACAATTATCATTATTTGTCACTACTGTCACACTTGCTATTTTTATCACTTAGTATTATCACTACTCTCATATTAATATGATTATCACTATTATTATTACTTTTATTATTGTCGTCATTAATAGAGATTGTTTAATTTAACTGAGCTAAATATTCAAAAATTTATCTGAATATATGACACCAAATAAGAAATAGAAAGAAATATAAAGCATATTTTTATAAGAAAAAAATCAAAAGGCACAGGAATTAAGTCTTCAAAAATTTTGATCGGAAATTTTTGATCGGAAATTCACTAAAAGTTAAAATTTTTTGACTATCTACTCAATCATTTTATTTTAAATAACCTCAAAAAAAGATATTGGCAATATTTCTTTTCTTTATTCTTTATTAAAACTATTCAAAACTAGTTAAAAAATAGAATAAATTAATAATAAGCAAGAAAAAACGTATCGTTAAAAAAATAAACATTTTTCTTAAGAATAACTTTCTATAAGTCACGAAAATATAAATTTAAAAGAATCAATTATAATAATAGTTATAATAATAATTTTAATAATACTATTAAATGATAAATTGATAGCAATAAAGAATAATAATAATGGTAATAACAAGAATTAGAGAATAAAATATAAAAAATAATAGCAATAAAAAAATAATAATAATTAATAGTAATGGTTGTTCACGAAGAAATTGGCACATTTTTAAATAAATTAGTTATACTAATCCTACAAGTTTGAAAAAGTTTTTAGGCAAGAACACTACAAATTCCAGAATCATCTCGTCATATAGTTCAACAATCTGTCGCTGCTTCAACTCCACCTCCAATCATTCATGATCGTCAATCAAGCATTGCCTCTAGGTAATGATAATTTGCGATTTTCGATAAGCTTTTGAATAATGACCTATTAGATTAACTATGTAATATGGTATATGGCTTGTTGATTATTTGGTGTGATGGTGGCTTAGTGGAAGATAACCATCAAGAATGGAAAATTCTCGGCATCAAATCCGAGCGCAACAAGCTTCGCCAGGCGACAATGTCGTCGAAGAGTGAGAGTAAAAGGGAGGATAGTAGTCAATACATTGTTTCTCGGTTCAAACACATATGCTAAGGTCTATGTTAGAGATAAATCCTTGCTTCAAAAATTTGAATGTTGGTGGCGATTCATCTGCAACAATCGACGAAGAGACAAAATTTGTCTGGTCGGTAACAATACTCTGGTGAAAAAACTCACTTTGTCGCAATTTCATTTATCGTAGAAAATCAATAGAACTAAGCCATAAATATATAAATAAATAAATTAATTAATAAATATTACGCACTTTCTATTTGAAGAAGAAGAAGAAAAGGAAAATTAAGAAATAAGCAAAATTATTAATTAACTTAAATTATTAAAAATTAGTAAGCAATGGTGATTTGGTGCAAATCAATCGATGATAGCTTCTTCCTATTAGAAATTTTCAGTTGCAAGTGCGGTTTTAGAATAGAATTCGGAATACAAAGATTTTAGTAGAAAGATTTTAGTCCAGTACAAGAGTTAACATATATTTCCTTACTTGCTAAACCATGTGATAGGTGGCGTCAAAAGCGAAATGAACCAATCAAGATCTCGACTGATACAACCAGGAAAGATTTCTAGGGAAGATTTCCAGCAATATATGGACCTAGACGATGGAAAAAAGAATGACTTCTATTAGTGTCAATGATGGCATCAAATCGTACAGTTTGGAGACTCACTCTTACCCTTGTAGCCAGTGGAGTCAACCTAAGCAGTAATGGTGAGAGTTGTTAAAAGAAGAGGAACAAAAAAAATGGCAAAAGAGCATAGTAAAATTTAGATAGGGTTCAATGAAAATAACAAGTTAGCGGAGATTAAGATGATATTTAACGGAATTCGAGTAAGGCATAGCCAGATTTGAGGCCATGTTGCATTCTTCTTAATCCTCATTCCCCTTCTTTCCCATTTGCATTTCCATTTTCGATCATCAGAGCCATCACCAACTTATTCCTTAATTTTTGTTTTTGAACAAAATTTTAAAAGTTCTTGATAAAAGGTATTCATTCAAATTTGAAAAAGATTGCAATTTAAACAAGTTTTTAATACAGTCGCTTAAATAGCTTTTTTAGAATACCGACAGTTGAACTA
This sequence comes from Dracunculus medinensis, assembly GCA_900625125.1. Taxonomy (NCBI): domain Eukaryota; kingdom Metazoa; phylum Nematoda; class Chromadorea; order Rhabditida; family Dracunculidae; genus Dracunculus; species Dracunculus medinensis. Next base: position 2,084,404 of record UYYG01001152.1, on the reverse strand, counting down.
CCAACTATTATAGCCACAACGATATTACCAGTAAGAAAAGAAAGGCCACAGCCAAGGCCAGCTCAAAGCTTACTTCCAAGGCGGCCGGTAAAATTATCTCAAGCATATCATAATCATTTCTGAAAAAGCTTTCCTGAATCATTGCTTTTTGGCAATTTTATTAAGATATTATGAATCTTCATATGGAAATTTTAAATATTATTTACCTTGTGCTATCATTTTTTTATAAAGAATAATTTCTCAAATGATAGCTTAACGAATGTAATTCATCACACTCATTATATTTGCATATTATATATATATATATATATAGATAGATAGATAGATAGATAAGTCCAGTCCATAATGAGAATCTATTTAGCCAAGCCTTATTAGACCTCGTCCACAACCTCCAAGAGAACCACCGCGGATTAATCTGCCAACAATTACGAGACGATTTTCAACACAACCACCTCCTGCTCAAAATCTTCGAACTGGAGGTAATTTGCACCTTTTTATCCAAGCAACTCGTCTTAATGCTATCATATCAAGCTTAGGTACATTAAATTGCATACGTATATTCTGTTAGAAGATATTTAACCATTTTTAAAATTCTATTAGGTGATTATTTTTGAATGATGTTTAAATTTATGATAGTAATGAAGAATGTTTATAGAATGTCGAGCATCGATTTTCTACATATCTGCGCCTGTGCAAAATACTATCGCAAGGTCAAGATTCACGCATTATGCGATAACTATATCCGTTGATCAGTGTGCTAGGACTTGCCATGAATTCAATTGTGCAGTAAGATTCAACTAAACATTTATAAAGGAATATTGAGAAATTGATGGAATAAAGAATCGTTCCAGCAGAATCTAGAAAAATTAATACTGACGAAATGTTTTAAATATTTGGCTAAGCACTAATTTTTAGTTTTCTAATCGAAATTATTGTTCTTCTTTCGCCTTTCAACTAAATGTACGAAAATTTAGGTGGCTCATTACAGCCCGACAACTGGTAATTGCCAGTTCATTCCATCGACAGCTTTTGCTGTACAAGAAGGCCAGTGTCCTCGTTGGCCACATTCTTACTATAGGTATGAGCCAAGCATAATTTTTTCGCCATTAGTTTATTTAAAAAACAGTAGATTTTTTGAATAATATAATTAATAAATAAGGCTCTTACGCTGTTATATATATTATAATATACATTTTTTCTTAATAAAATTTTCTTAACAAAAATATAGTTTCTTTTAGGAAAAAAATATGGAGTATTATGCCATTGATATACTGGTGAACAGTCCATCCAACTCTAAATCGCACACTTCAGTTTAGCATAACTTTATTAAATAAAAGGATTTTTTTATGCGTTGACTTGGAGTCTGGAGAATCAAATCTGGACTGACCGTAAGGAAGGATTCTGGAGATATAGGTGGATCAGCGGTATATGAACTTAGACGGTAGAAAAGGGATACAGTCGAACGGCTTAGAAACTGTTACCTTTGTACCAAGTGGAGCCAACCTAACCAGTAATGATGAGAGTTAGAAGAAAACGGAAAGTGTAGCATCGAAAAAAAAATTCACCTTTTTTCAGAAACAATATAAGAAGTAATCAGCAATTGCACATCTTTTGTATTCAGTGCCATCGTCCATGTATGTGCTATAACTATTGTATTATATTTATTATTCTATTTCATTTCTAGTAATTTAGCGAATAATTTTTGCCCGACGAAATCCACCAGGGTCCATTTATTTATTATTCTATTTCATTTTTAGTAATTTAGCGAATAATTTTAGTCCGACGAAATCCACCACGCAATCGAGCAAATCGCTTCCGCACACATATTCTTAGAACTCATTTCACTGGCCGGTGAATTTTAATGGTTCTTTGTATTTTTTAATTAGTAGAGTAATAGAAACCGAAAATAGTTCGCATTTTCCTTTTCCTTTCCTTTTTTCTTATCCTTCTTCTTCATTCCTCCTTTTTAATTCTCCCAAAATCACACTATTGCTCCACTAATGACCTATTTTATTATATTCCATATTCATCCATTATACAATATCTCTCAAATATTTTTTTCATTATATAACTTTTTGTACCAGTAATTAAGAATCATTGCGGTTCCACTTAATATGAAAGTAGATATTTGCAATGATTATTAGGATTATTAGTAAAATCTATTCGTTAATTAGCGGCGTAATCAATTTTATCTCTTCGATTTAGCTTATCTAGAAATGACGACCGGAATTTTTATGGTCCGAGAGTGCCACTGGATTCATTTACTGTAAGTTCGCTTGGTGTCAAAACTTCGAACACTCAAGATGCAAAGAATGTTACGAATGCTACTGAACTTGATAAAACAAATTCAATGCTTGTTTCAATGAATGTTGCAGGGTAAATTTTTCAATGTTAATACTTATAAATGAAATTTTTCATTATTGTCACTGATGAGGAAAAAAAAATGAAAACCTTAATTCTAAATGGCAATTTCCAATATTTGAATTTGAATTCGACCGATCATAATTATTTTCAGATTTAATAAATTAGATTATTATAGATTAGATAGATTATTGGTAAATATTAAAAAATTCAAAAATATTTTTGGAGGTTTCTATGGGCATAAAATGCCAGAAATTTTCTATTCCTTAGTTATTAAATTTCAGCATAAAGAAAGAAGATGAAAAAGAAAACCAAGGAGCCAAAGCGGTGGTAAATTTCTTGTTTTGAAATAATTTTGGAATAGGAATAGAAATTGCAAATTTCATGCAAAATAAAATTTTTTAGGACACCTCAGATAATAAACCACTTCGAATACTTACCCGAGGATCTGGAAGATCTTCAACTAACCTCGACGCATTAAAATGGCACTCTACAATAGATACAAAGACACTGAACGAATTCCAGTAGTGAATTATGAATATAATTTATGACAAGAGTGGTGACACTTTTAAAATGCTAAAAGATAGTCAAGTGTTTTTTGGTAACTAGTCTTAAATTATTTTGACTTCGATAATAAAACCTATTTCATACTTTTTTTAAGCCTATTTTTTCAACTATTTTTTCATTTATTAATTATTTTTGAGGTTCTTCGAGATATAAGCAAGTCCGAGATCCTCCGGAGAATAGGCAAACTTGAGATTCTTTGGAATATAGGAATTATTCTTTAAAAAAAATAAGCTGTTTTTTAAAAAATTTATGTTTTTTTCGTAAATCTGTGAAAAAATTAGTTCAAACTCTATGAACCATTAAAAATTATGTTTATTGTAATTGTTAGTGATTTAAAAAAAATAAAATTGTTAATTATAAGAGAGATCTGTTATAAAATAAATGCAGAAATTAGATAAATGTAATAGGAAGCCTTTTGAAATATTAAACAATATTAAATAATCGAAAAATTAGAAAAATTAGAAAAAAAAGAGTTATGTTAGAATATAGAATATGAATATTTATTATTTATTAGTATTGCATTAAATTAGCCAGTTAATTTTTTAGTTTTGTTTCATTTGTTTCTTTAGGCGTATAAAAAAAGAAATGGATAAATATTTCGTATTTTGTATTTAAAAAATAGACAGTATAAACACAAATATTAAAGCAAACTGTTCATGAACTGTTCATTATAGATAAACAAAATATTATCACTTATTGTTTGCTAATATAAATACGAATGCACGATTAGTTCTGATTGATTGCTACTGATTATTACTGATTATTGATTACAGGGATTCCTACAATATACAATAAAGCATTAATTCCCTAGAAAATTTTTCGACAAAAAATTAAAAAATAATATTGGATGATGTTTTTTAAATTGCTTCATTTATGCGTAAATAAGCATTATAAGAGAATTCATATTTTTGTTGAAAGAAATTCATTTGAAAATTTGGAAAAAAATAAAATATTTCGTCTAATTCAAAAATATGAAAAAACTAAAAATATTTTAGGTTTAATGGCTTCGATAGACTAATTTTTAAAATAATTTTACAAAAATTTTATTTCTAAAAAGTTTAGTTAATTTTGGAATTTCCTTCACAACAGATTTTTCAGCAGATAATCTGACATAAAATTAAGTTTTTCATTAATATGATGAAGACAATAGAGAAAATTTACTTATTTAAAATTTAATTACTTAATTATTCAATAAAAATAGTTTGGATGATTTGCGGTTTAAAAGTGTTTCTTTAAATAGCTCTCCAACGAAAATTCCTAAAGGTCCAACGTAAACAATCAAATCAAATATGGTGAATTTTCCATTGAGAACGAATGGCGTTTTACAAGTAATAAAAGTAAATAATAAAAAATAAAAAATATATATTGTTTTATTCATTAATCCGTCATTCTGTCATTTTATTTGTAATCATTGAATTCAATCGAATTTTGATATTCATTTTTTTTTGAGAGTGGAGTGTTCACCAGACTGCTGATTAGATTCTCTCCACTGGTTTGTCGGTTCAGACAAATTTTGCCAGGAAATCACTTGGTGATGAAAATTTGCTGGCAATCAAAATTGTAATGATTTTTGGCTATTTTAAAGTAGAAAAAAAAATCTAAAATTTTAAGTTCAAATAATTTCAAAGCTTAAAAATTACCTAAAATTTTATAAATGCAATTAATAAATGTATTGATAAGAATATTCATTTAGTTAGCATAAATTTTCTTTGTAATTTTGCCCAAAAATTCACTTCATTTCGTCGAATCGAAACGACTTTGTGACGAAATATTTTCTAAATCACTCAAAATCATTCTAATAAAAAATTTTTGCAGAAAATTTATGCTAAGAAAGTTAAATTCTCCAATAAATATTGTATAAATATTAGTCGAATATTTAAAAAAATTGTAATTTTTAAAATAATTTTTAAAAAAGTGTGAACCATTTTAAAAAATTTTTGCAATTTTATTGAAAGCGAATCATTATAAATTAAACTGAATTTAAATTTAAGAATATATTTAATTAAAATGCCATCAATAAAAGCTTACTGAATTAGTAATAATTACAATTAGTAATAATAATTAATTGTTAATCATAGTTCGCAATTTCTTATAAGAATTAAGCTAGAAAAAAGGTGATAAAAAAACAAAAATTGCTGAAAATGAATTGCTTATGGAAATATGTTTAATTGTTTAACTAAGATTATTTATCAAACAAAATCGGAGGAATTATCGAAATATTATTACAAAATTTGATCGAATAAGCAATCAAAAAATACGAATACTTCGACGATAATTTTGCAGAATCGTATAATTTTTATTATTTTTGTTTTAGTAAATATGATTAATTTAGTTTTCAGTACAATTCATTATTTTATTATATTTGTAATAATTTAGAAAGGAAGAAAGGCAAATTGTTCTATTGTGAATGGCCTTTTTTGCCATTTCGCAATTGTCGGTTTGACTTGTAAATAAAATTAAGACAGAAAAATTTGCTTTATTATTTACAATTTTTTTAAAACAACAAGTAAAATTTTTAAAAGCAAACCACTCAATAAATAAATAATTTAATTAATGATTGTCGTGCAATCAACCAATAATAATAAAATTGTTGTGCAAACGTCGATTGTCGATTTTCCTAGAAAAAAAATTTCTGTTAAAAATAATAATAGCACTTTCGAGTTTTCTGGAAAATGAAATGATTCTTTAATCCATTTATTTAAAGGAAATCTTTAGATTTTACAACAATTTTTTATTATATATTTTCTTCCAAATTATATATAATTTTTGCAAACAATAGCGATTATATTTTAAATTTTATCAAATTATTCCTGCGTAAATTTTCCACTGAATGATTTTTTATGAGTGATTGAATTTTTTTTGGTTAAGACGAACAGCATTGGTTCGATGTCTTTGATCGGTCTCCATGATTTCTCTGGTAACTTAAGGGTAATCTAATTATCAGCCTAGTGATATCGGTTAAAATAGAATAGTGGTCGTTATCAAAAGAAGATCCTGATGCTGAAGTTGATTTTCAAAAAATGCTCATGTGACGAAACTGATTAACCACTAGAAATCTGAATTTTTTCAACATTTCGATACGATTTAATTATCTTTTCTTTACCAAAATAGAGAATAAATTAAAGTAAAAATGAAAGAAAATTTTTTGTATTACTTGGCCAATAAGTATAAAGATGTTGAAATTGCTTTCCAGCTATTTTGGATATTGTAATTTTTAATTTTATCGGAATTTACAGTAGGTATATGCAGTCATACTTTCTTTTTTTTGCTGAGAACGCCATGCAAAAGATTTTTCTATTATTCCATTTTTGAAAATATTTAGTGTTTAATTTATTAGCTTAATGCCGAACATTAAATCTGACTCGTCTTTACGACAAATTTCACGGGGCTGTCTGTGTTATTGCTTTCAATCGTTCCATCATCCATCGCGATATTGAATTGCATTAAGCGTTTAGCAACTGAGAAAGTCATCTTATGTTGATGTAAACCATTCTCACCATTTACTCTGAAAATCATCTCTTCATTCATTTCTTGATAAAACTCTCTATTCTTTTCATTTAGATTTAGATTTTTAGATTTTAGATTTTTTCTCCTAAATTTACCTATAAAATAAAACAACTTTTTTGCTAGTGATACGTTATATTGATAATTATATTAATTCACCATAATTATATTAATTCATTCTAAAATAATATCAAATTTATTTCAACTGGAAGCAAATCAGTCAGAATCAAATGGTTCTCTGGCAAATTTCTCCATTTATTCAGTAGAAGTGGCGAAATCATAAGGATTGCGTATACTGGAGGAAGAGGAAAAATAAGTTCGGCGGCAATATGGCCATCCATGAATTTGAAACATTACTGGTGCTGATCTCGTTTTAATGTATTAAATTTGGATTTTATGCGATATGAAAACAAATCATTGTATTGGCAGACTTTTTTTGCCAACTGCACAGTGTTTCCAATATGGCCAAACGAATTTCCATATTACATGAAATATAGACCAATAAACGAGTCGCGCAAGTAAATACGTAAAGTACTGAGATTATATCCGTACAAATCTCGTAAATCTTAAAGAATTTAAAATTTTAGTCCTTGGCTTTATTTCTGAATAAGTTTAACTGTAAGGTTTACACGTAAATAACACATTTAAAAGTAAAATGAATTTTTTCCTCCTATTTCGCAATAATGACTTGTTTATAATATGCTATATGATAATGAAGCCTATTATTAGAAGTATGAAATTCGAATGATTACTAACCAACGAAATTAATAAATCTCAGGAAAATGGAATTGTGGTACCACATCACTAATACGCCTTTGGAACCATTTATAATAGATTTATTATTATTATTAATTGCTATATTAATTATAAGTATTGTTATTACGATAATATAAATATTAATATAAAATTTACTTTAAATTTTTTATGGAAAATAGATTTTTAAGATTTTTAAGTAGATTTTTAAGATTTTTTAACTTTACCCAAAATGCTTCTTCAGTTTGGGCAGATTGAAAATCTAAATATTCCCATGCAGTTATAAAAACATTTAAAACATTCGCCATTAAATATGAGCACACAATAAGAACTGTTAACCTTGTCGCAGAACGAATTTTTTTCTGCAAATCGCTCACTTAATAATTTATAGTTTTATAGTTTTCATTCAAATTATGAGTGATATTATGAGTTAAAATAGCAATGGCTTTGATCAAATAATCTTGATCAACGTTTAATTTAATAATAATTATTGATAAACTTTAGAAATAATATGAAAAAAAATTTTATGAAGCTTGCCTTGTGCTCGCTTGATCTATACTGGAAAAAAGAAGCTTGTCGAGCTCTCAACGTTGTAATTATTCGTACATTTAAATATGCAAGCAAGAAAAATGGTACAAATACGGTAATGATGTTGCGAAAATAAAAGCGAAAAACTGTACCATATAACCAAGTAAAAACAAGTGGCGTTAAAACTGGTTCATATTCAGTTAGACCCGTACAATTTACATTATGTTGTAACTGAAATTTCATCTCCTATTTGATAATAGAAATTAAATTTTATAAAATATTTTAATCCAACAAATCTATTAATTTTATTTCAATTTTATTTTTTTTTAAGAGTCCTCACCATTACTGGTTAAACTCGCTCCACTGGCTTGTCGCATTGGGCAATATGCCAAGGAGTCCCTTGACGATAGAAATACAGGTGAGTCGCCAGCATTACCAGTATTTTTGTACAGGTTTATTCCTGCGGGGAATCGAATTTTATACTTCAAATACTTGGAACATATCAGTGGGAAATAATCTTTAAAAAAAAAAATATAGCTTATTTCAAAAATTTGGAAAATTAATTCTTGTAAATAATTCAAATTTGCAAATTTAATGGACAATAAATTTAATGGATAGACAATGGACTGCAACAACGATTTGTCGAAAATTATCGAAATTATCAAAAAAACTAAACCAAAGAACTGATAATATAGATGGAGATAGATGAATTATATTATCATTTAAGACAAAGAAGACAAAAAAAATGAAATCCAATTTTCATCGCTAAAAAAAAAGTTTATTATAAATGGATAATAATTTTCTAAAGGGATTTCAGAAGTACTATCACTTTTAGATTTAATATTTTTACTAATGTGATAATGTAGTAATGTAGAAAAAAATTTAGAAGGGTTAATCTCTTGGGGACTGCGAGGCTCATTTTTTTTTGTAAAGCACATTTTTTTGAAAAGCACATTTTTTGTAAATTTAATGCTTCGAAATTTTTTCTATATCGTTTTACAGATGGCACTTTTTTTCTAAGCCATGAAATCTAAAAGTCTAAAATCCAGAGAAATTTCAATGATTCAGTCAGAAATGCAGATAACTAACCCTGAAATAATAGTTACAGTTACTCACACATCATTCTTAGCAAGAATTTTTTATTAACCTTTCATAAAAAGAGAATATTCCTGGATTAACTAGATTATACATAAAATGAAATAGGCCGTGAAATATGAATATTATGCGACCAAAAATAATAGCTTCAGTGAAGCAAAAATTCTGAAAATTCCTTTCATTTTTGAAATCTTTAGTAAGTTTAAGTGGTCGACATTTCTAGTTAGGCTTGTTCCGCTAGCTTGTTGGAGCAAACGAATTTGACTAGGAAAGAGATTGCTGAAATTTAAACATGTCTCTCTCCTGTTGAGGATATCAGCATTGACGACCGAAACGAGAGTAACAATCTGCTAACCTGTTCTATTTCTTGGCTATTTAAAATGAATTTTTTCGACCTCTTTTTTCAAATTCCAACCCTTTAATTAATTAAATATTTAAAAAGAAATTTTCAATTTTCAATAAATTTTTTAAAAAAATTTTCTACGCGCTGAAAAAGTTTGAAAAATAATTTAGAGAGAAATTTACTTCAATTTCGAAGACGGCCGTTCCTCGAACAACAGCAGCGAAAAGAAACATAAGAATTGCTAGAAGACCGCGATTTCGTTGAAATTTCTTGAGAATTTTTGACTGTTGTGTGATTAAAAGTCTTTCAATCGTTGCAAGTGTGATAAGAAAACACGAAAATGTCATCGACGTATGGCACATCGCAAGCAGTGGTCCAACATAAAACCACCATAACCTGCTCAGCCACAATAACTAAAAAATTAGAATTAGCTTCTTAATACAACTATACTACACTATATTAAATGCTAAAAAGTCCAGAAAAACATCGGAAACTTTGTGTATCGAACTATCGAAAAATTAAAAGGAATTGGTCAAAAAAATTATCTAAATAGTTACCCTGAAATTAATTAATTTATTAAAGGAATAATCTTTCAATTTTCGTAGATTTTAGAAATAAAAAAAAAAGAGAATAATTGGAAAATAATTATAAATAACCTGAACTCTATTCTTGATTACATCCATCGCAATAACTGGACCGTAGCAAAACGAAAGAAAAATATCGCTGACTGATAATAAGCCAAGAAAGAAAAAATGCTTTCGGCGTCGTGTTAATAATGTCAGTGCGATTAAAAGATTAGTGAATAAACTTATAAGACTTAACGATGTGCCAACAACAGCCACGAGATACCACCTCAGATCATCGCTTTTGGGTAATTGACATTCATCATATAATTCCTGAATTTCCACGATTGAATTGTTCATATGTCATAAATCCTTAAAAAAATAAAAAAATTCATAAAATTTTTATTTCAATTATATTCATCAGAAACGAAAGTCTAAATAAAAAATTCATCGCGAATGATCAATAACGATTTTAAAAAATTACTACTATTATTAAATAGAAATAAATGAAGTGAAATTTGAAAAAAGGTTTTTAAAAAATCATTGTTGCCCATTATTTAACTGAAATATAAATGGTCAGCGCAAGAGTTTCCATTATTGTAGATTCGACTGCTTTGTTGACGCAAGTTGAAATCCGATTAGAACTGGAAAACTGCGTTTGATCACTTGAATTAGCAATCTAGTAAAGGAATCTTATCCGAACTAAGATTTTTCGAATGGCAATTTTGAATGAGCAGTAGAATTTCGTTAGTACTCTAATATTTTTTAATTCAGAATTTCGACTAAAAATACTAAAATTGCTTAATTTGTTGGTTTATCGCATAATAATTTATGCGCAATATATTCAATAATTACAACACTAAAAATAAAATAAGAATATATGATTATGTTTATAATGCTCAAAATAAGGAATCGGATGATAAATGATAAATGATGAAAAATAGATATGCCCAAATGATTTTTATTTTCAAAGGATATGCATCATTATCTTTCTCTCATTTTTCATAAAATCATTAATAGTTAATCGAAATTATCAATAAAATTAGTGATAGAAAAAAATTTATAAATTGTGTGGCCGATGCAAAATTAGATCACAAGTCTAAAAAGCAAATCAAAAAAGATATATTCGGACTATTATCATTTAAATTCAAGCCAATTCAAGCCAACAAAACACGATTAAGTCAGTAAACAATTCAAAATCAAAAAACAGCCAAATCACATCGCCAATAGCGAACAAATGAGTTGAGGAGGCAAGAATAATGGAACAATGGCTGCAAATAACAACCTTTGATGATTTAAGGAATTAACAGGAATTAATAGAGATCTGCTTGCAAGAGCCAAGAAGAATGAAGGCGCGAGCCGATATTTTATTTTGAAACTGCTAAAAAAAACACTATTAAAGAAATAGCTGATATTACTCAAAGAAGCTATTATCAAAAAAACTATTGCTATTTATCTAAAGAAGCTGTTTAATAAAATTTAACAGTTATTTATACTAAAAAAAATCCACAAAGGAATGGGATTACTCTGATCTTCATTTTCCACATTTTCTCTGGTTTTTTCAGCCCCTTCAGTATTTCTCTAGCTGTTCACATTCCTTCCTTCTTCCTACACTGTAAATATATATATATATATATATATATATTTGAATATCGACAGGATTTGAATCCCAGCACCAAATTCAATCTATTTAAAAAATCATTTTAGCCAACTAGAACCAAGTGTGTATAATCGAGCAGATGGCATTGTCCACAGTACATTTGCATGAGTATGGGCTCCCATAACCAGATGGAAAGGCCAATAAAAATAACATAACAGAATTTCATGGCCAAACGAAATACTGACCAATGAGACCACATGGTAATAGAAAAACCAGAATAGTGGATGTGGCAGATTTAGCAATGTCAACTGATAGTAATCAGGATCGAGGAAGAAATATGAGAAGCTAGACAAAAACCTGGAGTTGAAAATGAAAAGTAAAAGCCAAAGTAACTCCAGCGATTGCGTGAGCTGTGGCCGTTGGAAAAGTGTCTCTCCAGCAGACTCCAAATCATTTCAATAATTTCTGCCCAGAGAAGTGCACTGCTTTGAATAGTTGAATAACTAAAAAGAATAGTTGAGAACACTGTGCAGAACCGTAAAATTTCCGAAGTTGAGGAAGCACCTATGGTTGAAAATTTAAGGAAAACCCATTCCCTCTGAAGAGGGGTAAATTTTTTTTGCAGGATTTGCTGATAATTACCCTGCAAAAATAACTTGTTGCATGTATTTCATGTAACATTTATCCTATATTTTTCTTATATATTTATATTTTTTTTCTTTTTTGAGGAATATTTACTTAAAAATCATTAAAATTTTTTTTCTTTTTTCTGAAATTTCATTATAAAGTATTTTTCCTTTAAAATTTCTTTTTTTCCCTTTTTTCTTTCTATTATAATAGTTCTTTAGTTTTTTTATTGTAATAGTCTAGTTTTTTATTAATGCAAATTATGCAAAGTTAACTAAAATATTTTAAAAAATTCCAAAATTTTGCTATTTACCATTTAAAAGACATTTCAAAAAGCATTTGACGCCATATAACCTTTTCACCTTTCAACAACACGTAGTATTTATGGTTCGACTGAACCCTATAAGTATTAAACAGGTATTATTAAACAAGTATAATGAAAAACTGAATCGTCTGTATCGCTAAACCCTTCGTTACATTTGAGAAAATCTATCAAATATTTACTATTAAAAAATACAACATTGAATGCTGAAGCAACTTTAAGAATTTAGTAAATCAATTAATTTATATTTTAACTAGCAATCATTTCGAAATAGATGGCTTTTAGTACCATCCGTATTGCATTGTTAATGGCACCGCTAACGAAAGGAAATGAAACGTATGGTGCATTAGCAAAAGCAAAATTTTTTTAGAGAGAATTTTTCTATATATGCCAGGTAGCCTCTTTGCGATAGAAGTACAGATGAGTCGCTGACTTGGATTTACTTCTGCTGAGAATCGGATTTCAGCATGGACAGTCCAATTAAGCAACAACCCACTGAGCCATTCTACTCTATTTTGCTCTTTCCGGAACTGTCGAAGAGTGGGGCACCGTTGGATTCGAATCCCCATACCTCGATTCTGCCACTGAGGCACCAACATACCGCAGAATCAACAAGTTGTTTGCAAAAAATAATTGAGAAAATTGCAATTCGAAAGAGAATTATAAACCATAAATTAAATAATTAATTTAACAAAATTAATTTGGATTCCAAATCGATTGGCAAGAATACTAAATTTATAATAAATTAATCCAAAAAACCATTTTTTTTCGTGCAAATTCCCGTGGATATTTGCGATGAAAACTTCGATGTTTTTGTCCATCCAAATCCTTAAGCTCATTTTAAACATTGTTGAACATTGTTCGATGCACGAATGAATGCTTTGAGTTGCAAAAAAGTACTAAAAATACAATTATTTCCTTAATTGGTGCAACAAATCGCCTATTTTTTTTAGCATTTTTTTGTTTGCAAATTCGTAAATAAATTTCATTTTTTATGATTTAAAAAAATAAATTCGCAATTTTTGATTTTTATAAATAATTTTAAAGCAATTTGCCATTTTAAACAATTTTAAAAACATTGTTCGATATTGAAATATGGAAAAATAAAAATTTCTTTTAAAACCACCACATAAAAATCTATTTGCTGTAACCCACTTTTACTTCTAATCGCCAATTTACTACCCAACAAAAATTTCTAGCAGTAATATCAGATCAATCTTAATCGGAGATGGCCCATTACTACTAAATACTACCACCTATTTTTTATTAATTGATTTAGCCAATATCAGTTTCTGAGAGGACTCATCTTTGCTGATCTCGCTCCATTGATTTGCCAAGTCAGATAGATCGCTTCAGGGAGTTATTTGGCAATAGAAATAAGGTGAATTATTCTATTACTCGGATTTTTACGCTTATGGCAGGTCGTGGGCAGTCTGATCTAATTCAAACTTGAGCTATTCTCCACTAAATCACCATTTAAATTTTTACTAAATTCATTTCAAATGAGTTTTTCTAAAAAATTAAGAAATAAAAAATTTCTAAATTCATGAAAAGCTCGAACTACAAGAGACATCAATCAAATTTAATTATTCATGGAGATAAAACTTATAACACAGAAGCTTAGAAAGGAACAATGTTAATGACAAATTATAGAAGCGAGCCTTCACATTTCTAATAAAATCTAAATACGATTCGCAAAGAATCACAATACATGAACAATAACAATAACAAAGTTTTCTTCCCGATCTCTTTATCAAAGTAAATCTATCATTAAAATTCGTGTGTCGGTGTTCTGAGGGTCGATTAGTATCCCCCTATCACCAAATAACACTTTGACTGAAAGCCAAACAACTAAATTTTGAGTTGAATAAGTAATCATCACTCATCATTATAGAAATACCGTTTAAGAATAGACAAAATTTTTTAAAGCATTGAAAATTTTCATTCCAGCAAATTTTTGCATTTTCGTAAGTTCGAAAATAATTATACCTAAGGATCAATATTTTGTGCCCATCAATTTTTTTAGCCAACAAAACATTTTTTTTCATTCAGTTGCCTTGCTAACACTAATTGCCTCTCTTGTTTTCCTTATTACGTGATTTGCATTAATTGGGCTATTTAGCAGAATGCCAAAGCGGATTTAGATTTACAATTTACAATTTTTAACCGATTAATTTTTGAAATTTATAGAAATATATATATCGTATAGAATGGCTCAGTGGGTTGTTGCTCAATTCTATTCTCCGCATGAATAAATCTGTCCAAAAATCCGGGTGGTGCAGGCGACTCACCTGTACTTCTATCGCCAATGGACTCCCTGGCATATTTGTCTAGTGCGACAAGCCAGCGGAGCAAGTTCAAGTAATGGTGTGGACTTTTAAAAAAATATATATATATATAAAATCAACAATTCATACGAATTTTTCAAATGGAAAAAAGTTGAATCTTTGAAAAAAAATCAGAACTTGCCGAAGCTTACAACTTAAATACCTATTGGTCTCACAAAAAAGGCTGAAGAGTTCTTATTGAAACTAAGTTAAAAATAACTTAATTAAGACAATAGAAAGGAAATACTTGATCATTACAAGTGCATGCAATATATGTTTATAGAATGGAAAAAAATTTATGAAATTCGATTCCTAGTTAAGAAATGGATATGCAAAATCATATCATATGTTGTTGATTGTTGTGATGATGCTGAGGATTCCATCGCTTTTTCCAAATAACTCGCTAAGATCTCACTCGCCTAATTCGCGAAACCAGTATAACAGAAAAGAAACCATTTTCCAGAAAATTTTTTTAAAAAAATTATAGTTATTAACGCTTGAATCTGGCCAATATTCATTTCATTAATTTTATTTCTTCTAAATAGTTTTCTATATTTCAGAAAATTTATTTTATTCTAAATTTAGTTATTCTGCAAAATTATGTTGAATGTTGACGACTGATGCGAGGACTCCATCGCTTTTTCCAAATATCTCGCTAAGATCTCACTCAATCTCACCTAATTCATAAGAAAAAAATTTTTTTGAAAATAATATAATGAAAACTGAAACGGCTTAGTATATAGTGATGAAGTGCAATGATTTGAATAAATTCTGTTGGCCATTTTAGAAAAGATGCTGTAGTTGCTGAAGTTCGTCATTTATCGACAGGCGATTCATATAAAATGTAAATTAAGAAAATGAAATAAGAGAAAGATATTGGATAGTGCAAAGTATAAGCCTTTCGAAAAGGAAATTTGGTAACAAAAGAAATTGACAATTTAATTACAAATATACGATTGATTGTGTTTCATTATTTCACCAATCTTAACGAATAATGAAAAAAACATCGGAAAATGAACCTAGAAGAACACGAATGCGTTTCACACACCAATTTAATTTAAAAAATTCACAATATGTATAGAAAAAATTCGACTTGTCAACTTTGGTGAACTCGCGAAAAATTCATGATAGTCTTTTAACATCACAATCCATTTCTGACTTGGCGACCTCCTTGGCCGCTATAGTGAGATCCTTTCTGCAGAAGCATGATCATCAAGCGATAGAGGCATGTCCTTATTAGCCAATTGAATTTCCCGAGCATTACAATTTCCGATATCTTTTTACGACAGTTTCTATGTTAATTGGTTCAACCATTTCGAAAACAAGTGATATCACAATATTTCAAATGTGAAAAATTAGTTAAAATTAGTTACAAAGAGCCATTTAAAAGAAGGCTTTTGCATTTTGACGCGGAAGTAAATATAATCATTTTTTTGGATAAAGTAAACTCTTCCCAAGTTCATCCAACAACTATATTGAATATTCTTAGCTGCCAAAAACCAAAAATTCTTTCGAGATTTCTTCATGTATTTGAGATCGATCGGATTTATTGGCCAAATAAATGAACAAAATAAATATTAATTATTAAATAAATATTAATAAATATTAATTAATTAACTAATGCATTCATTCATAATGTGCATTTTTATTGGAGCTATGTAGAAGAATGGCAATTTAAATAGCAATCTTGTAAAAATAAAATTTTTAATTGACTTCGAGAGCAAGAGATTTTATTTTCATGATGAAAGGTTTAGCCTGGAAAGGAGCCTCGGACGATTCAAAAATGACCCATAAAAATCGAAAAACATTAAGCTAATTTGCTTTATTATTAAATATTGCCGAGAAAAAAAATTTGAATGATCAAATCTGATCAAAGTAAAATAAATATTAAATAGTAAAATAAATATATTAGAAATAGTAAAATCATTTAAACGAACAATAAAATTATAATCTAATAGTCAAAAAAATATTGAATACAATAATAATTAACTGCGAAAAATAATTGAAGAAAAAAAATTAATAAATGATTTCCTTTTTTTCGATTTTTACCAAGCCAAATCAGATGATAATGGTAGCAATAAGTGATAAATGATAAATAATTAAGATTTGGCGCAGGTGCAGCGAATCTATTCCTTTATTTAATTTAGATGGCGATTGCGATTTGACTATTTCATTTAAGTCAATTATTCAATAAAAGCAAAATAAACATTCAATAACAAGTAAGAATCAGCAACAAAACGTGATTAGAAACCAATACAAAGTCGAAGGCCAAGCCTTTGCAGTACAAAGCCCGAAGGCCTACGCTGTCCGTAAGGTTTTTCAATGTTTTAGCACTGCTAATAAACATTTGTAAGATATTCTGCAAAGATCGACCTCCCATTTAAGTTCCCCAGTGGAATAAACTTTCTATTTAAAACAGATCCAACGTAAATAATTGATCTTAAATAAATAATGAAATATTTTTTATATCCTTTTTTTCAATATTTCCCAAAATTTTAAACACTTGCAGCTTACCATTATTTTTGTTACATTACAGTGGTCCATTTCATTTAGCGAATTGTTCAAATTTGTAGTACCTTTTAGGTCTCTCAGAGATAATATTCTTTAAGCAATGAAAAAAAATCGACTGACATGTTTCTCAAATTATAAAAAATAACATGAAATATTCTGTGTGTGAATAACATGAAAAAATAGTGCTAAGGTTCTATTTCCGCAGAAATAAGCCTTTTTAAAAATCCGGATGATGCTGTCGCCTCTACTTCTATCGCCAAGGGACTCCCTGGCATATTTGTCTAATCCTGCAAACCAGAGGAGCGAGCCTAACCACTAATAATGAGTGCTCTTTAAAAAAAAGATTCCAAAATGGTAAGAAACATGCCGATCGCATTGAGAATTCATAAACAGCGACAAATCGCTAAATTAATATTAATGGGACTTTAATTCGAGTATATATAATCGAATAAATTCACCAGATTATAAGAAAATTTAGCTAAAATATTTTATTATTGAAAAATTCTTTATAAATTCAACGAAAACTGTGTTAGTGTGTATTTTGTATTTTCTTTCTTTCTGGAAAAGGACCTATTTATTTCTTACAAAATTTGCTAAATTCTGCTAAATTTTTCCCCATCTGCTTCAAATGGTACTTCCTACTATCTAAACGCGATTATTCTTCCATAGAATACCATAAATATCTAAAATGCTATTTTTACCTTTAAAATATTACTGAATAGTAATATTTTTGGAGACCAAGCGTAATCTCATTATCAGCACTTTGGAAATCTGTTATGAAATGTCTTATGAAATCTGGGAATCTTGCTGCATCCCTTTACCGATGCCATCGGCGCCATTAATTTATATTCTTTATATGAATTATTTTCTTATATACCAATATAGCTCTTTGGTTGACAAGAATTTTATATGATTAACCACCTCAAAATCCTTTTGTTTCACTTTAATATCTTATTAAATCGCATCATTTTGCTTTCTTAATAATGGTTAATAACTCTTCTTCATACTATGCCAAATCGCCTGCCCCGATATTCTTTCCGCTATTATATATTGCGGTACCAAGACTCTGTTTTGCTATTCAGTCGTAATCTGCTAATACTTCTGAAAAAAAACCACACAATTTTGAAATCCTTTAATATTCTAAGACCTATTCTAAAACCTATCACGTTTTGTAAAAAACCATTTGGAATCTCGCCAGAAGTTCCTTAAAAAGCTCCAAATTCCTGAAGACTGGTTCATTAGCTGACATTTTAATCTCTTTTTTCTTAATTACACTTTCTCTCATCTTGATGCTTTAATATCCTGTAAAATCTTCCATCATTACATACTTCTCTATAGACTTTACTTTTTTCTTAATTATTACTTGTAAAGGTAAAATCACTGAATATAACTAAAAAGTACAGCAAAAATTTAAAAATAATGGAAGAAGATTTGGGTGACGCCAAAAAAATAAGTATAAAGCAATATTAAGAGAATACAGCTTTTGAGGAAATATGAAGGTGCTAAGATAGATAATTTTGGCCATCAATGGGACGGATATTTTCTGCAAATTTTTTTATGTGCTTCATTTCGAATTTCGAAGGCCAGGTTTATTTTACATAACAATATGGTTATTCTATTAAAATATAGTTAACCTCTCAGGTTTTTTTACGCTTTTTTGGGCTTGAATTCAGCTAGGCTATTTTATTCTCGATTAGCATATTTTCATAACTAAATTACCAGTTTGTCTAAAAGTGGATTTTTTAATTTATACCATTTATAGAAAAATTGTTTCATATAAAATGCAAATATCCATTGATTCTTTAACTTTGCAAAAAAATTATAATCAGCCGTCATAATTTGCTATGATTTCATTGAATTTGTTATTCCCACATGTATTCATTATTCCAGTGATTCTTCATAAGACGGTTGGCTAGATAACCGAAAGTATAACCTAATATAATTATCTTTTCACCATATGTTTTGAACCTTTATAAGTAAATAATCTTCGAATAAACAGGATAAGGATAATAAATGAGGGATTATAATGCAGGTTTCCAGTCCACTCTGTGGAAGAAAATAAAAAAGATAAAACTGTGGTACTGGCAAAACTATAGCTTACAGTATATTTATCTTTCCTTATCCATTGTTTTATAATTAGAGAATTTCTAGAATTTCTTTATAATTTATAATATAATTTATATATATACAATACAATATTAGCAATATTAGCACCGTTCATTACCATTCACCTGGAGTAAAAAAGATTTTTTAAATATATATATGTTGGCAACTTACCTGCACTTCTATCCTTAAGGGTCTTTCTAGCATATTTATCTAGCACGACAAGTCGAGGGAATGAACCTGACCAATAATAATAACTGATTATATAAAGTAAGCAAGTGCTAGTGGAATTAGCGAAAACAGAAATACTGATTATTAGAAATTTATTATATTAGAAGTATAATAAATAATATTAGAAGTATCAATAAATCGAGGTTATAACTCAATTTTTTAATGAAACATTGATGCACTTGAATAATCAAATTTGAGCTTTTTATAATTATAAAATGCAAATAATTATCATTTAAGCGCTAGAAATAAATCATTGTATTTCGGATGGTGATAAACACAAAAATAAATTGATTAATCAGCGACAAAACCAAAAACCAAATTGAGATTATCATTGGCTATCAATGGATATTTTCAGAAGGAGAAAACCTAGACGAACTGCTTTCTTTCTTAATTTAAAGTATTTCTTATTTCTATGTTTTATGAATCTTTTGTCATATGCTATGAAACTTTAATTCACGTGGGAGAGCGACATTAATTAACCACTAAAAAATAAAACCAAAATAGAAAGAGATGAAAAAACAACGGGAAAAAAAAGATTTAGAAGTATTTAGATTTAGATTTATTCTTTTAGAGGGATAAGAAAATAAACAAATTAAGTGATATGATAAATTTTGATATGATAAATAAATATTTTGGCATAAAGAAAGATTAAATTAAGCCATTTGAAAAAATCTCTTAATGATGCAAATATAAACATAAAAGTTGGCATTGTTTTGAAGAAATTCGAAAAAATTATTTTTTGCGGATTTTTTGCGGATTTTGCGGATTTTGGACTTAAAAAAAATCCGTATTTATTCATTACACAAAAACTGAGCGAGACAAATAGCCTTTGATTATTTAGAGTGGAAATAAGAGAAATTAAACAACATTAAAATGAGAATGAATGAAGAAATTATAATAGTATTAGTAGAATAACAATCAAATAAAAAGTAAGTTTAAAATCCTGAAGCCTTTCTTTTTTCGCTCAAAAAAGGATTTGATGCGTGTTCAGTTCTGAATAGTTCTGAATTCACTTCTTATTTTTTTTTAAAGATCTTCACCATTACTGGTCAAACTCGCTCCACTGGCTTGTCGCAATTGAGCATTGTGCTAGAGAGGCTCTTGGCGATAGAAATGCATATGAGTCGCTAGTATCACCCGGATTTTTGTACAGGTTTACTTCTGCCGGGAACCGAACCTCAGCATCGACGCCTGCAATTGAGCAACAACCCACTGAGCCATTGTATCCCGAAATGCTCAACTCTGAAGATTAAATGGACTTCCAGTTTTTTTAAAAAAGAACGGTGAAAACAATTTTCCTAAGTGATTCCTTTCAGTAATTAATAAAATAAAAAAAAAATTAAAAAATTGTAGGCCAACAATTCAATCTTACAAATAGATTTAAGAAGTTTCAATTGTTTCGGTAGTGACAATATTTATTATATTTGATAATATTTATATTTGATATATTTTTTAATATTTCTCTGTAATATAAAATTGTAAAAAAAGATTAAAGTAATAAGTCAATTAAAAAAATTCTAAAAAATCATATGACAGTATATTGCGTTTATCTAAAGAAATGATTTCTTATTGCTACGAATAGAAAAATGGATGAATTGAATATGGATAAATTAGCCTAAAAATAAAAGCTAATGAGAGAAACAACCGATTTTTTGCTATTTTTAAAAATAAAAAGCAAAAGATAAACTTGGTTCGTCAAAAAAAAAGAATTTAAATTTGACAAAATAATCGAAATAAAAAATATTTAACAAATTAAATATTAACGAATAGATGCACTTAATCTCTGAAGATTGAAAAAGATTAAAAAGGAGCGTCGAAATTCCATGTGATATGAGCAATGATTAGTGATTAGTGAACAATTATGAAATTACACATTTCTGCTTTGGTTGGCAATAAGCGCGAAGAGCAAATTTAGTCCATTCGCCAGAGATCCATTTCAAGGTAGAGATGGAGAAAAATCTGATCAATCCCAATCCCAAGAAGGCTGAGCAGCTATAGGAACTGTGGAATAAAATTCTTTTAAAACGAGATTTAGTTATTTTATAAAGTAAATTAAAAGGCTAAAATGGCAAGAAGAAAAAAAGAAAGTAAACTTAGGGAAAAAAATATAAAAATAAAAATGAAAAAAGGATTTTATTTTCTTTATAGAATATTCAATTCTTTTTTTTTTAAATATAAGTTGAAATATTTTATTTAAAACATCTGTGTAATTTATATAAAAATATAAGATGTTCAACATTATTGATAAAATTATAAAAAAGCAGTCAGAATGATTGAACGAATAATCAGTAAAAAATCAACCAACTTTCAATCAATTTTTAATGAAAATCTACACTTCTTTTGAAGAGATTCTTTTAAAAAAGAAATAACTTCTTTTTAGTCAGCGATTATTTTTTGTGGAAAAAGAGGAAATTTAATAGATAAAAGCAAATATAAAATTTTCAAAATAATCTAATGGACTGAGCTATTAATTGGTTGATTTTATGATTAAATGAAAAATTTTCACTGTAAAATGCTAAAAATTTTGTAGAATTCTTGGAATTCGAATATATTCGAATCTTTCATCGGAAATATGAAAAATTAAAATTTTTATTTAAAATAATAGTTAACAAAATGATATAGTAAAAAATAATATAATAATATTAATTAAAATGTATTATTTTACTTTCATCGGATTTATTTAAATTTTATATTATATTATTGTATTATTTTTTTTCCAATTCGAATAGAACATTTTCATTAAAAACCATTCGAAACAAATTTAATTAATCTTTTTTAATTATATCCATAAATCTATTAAAAATTCTTTTAAAAACGAGATTTAGTTATTTTATGAAGGCTAAAATGGCAAGAACAAGAAAAAAAAGAAAGTAAACTTGTAACTTAAAAACTAAAATTATCAATAATCAGAAATAATTATTTTATGTAAGTAAGTTCCGAAAAATTTTAGCTTAACAAGAGATATTTTAAGAAAAATTTCTAGGAAATATGAAAATTGTTGAAAAATCTCTAACAGAATATTGATATAAAAAATGCACCCATTAACACTGTAAACCTGTAATTGAAACTGAAATCCTGAGGAACAATTTGTTCTTTTTTTTACTCATTTTCAGTTGTTCTTTTTTCTAATAATTTCTTTGTTCAAACAGTTGCACTCCAACGAATGTATTTAATGAAGAAATGAAAGAATCGGAAAAATGCGATCAGAAAGAAAATTAAAGATCTTTCGTTTTAAAAGCTTTCTAATGATAATAATAATAATAATGAATAATAATGCTTTATTACCTAAGGTATAAAACAACTGATGGCACTGACACTGATATTGGTTAAATGAAAATTCGCATATTGCATAAATATGTCAAATAATAAATTAATTATATAATTATAATTCTAATATCTAAATCTAAATTTACCTAAAAAGCTTTCGTTGAACTCGAATTTAAAAATTTCCATGAATTGTTATTCGTCGAATTATTGTCGTCATGAATTTGCTTAGTTGTCGCACACATTACATCCGTTAAAATTGAATAATTCGAAAACTGAAAGAAAATTATTGAATATGAAAGAAAACATTCAGTTGTAAATAAACCACTGGACATTGTAATTATAATGAATTTTATAATTATGCGATGAATATGAAAAATTTTACTAAAAATCGATTTAGATGGATAGAAAATTTTTGGCAAAATTAGGATATATTTCGAGTGTTACGAAAATTAAATCAAATTTTCATTTTTTTTGCAGCTATTTGAAATTTTTTTGTTAACAAGTGAACTTCGTAATTTTTCTAGATTTCTTAACAAATCACTTTTATGAACATTCAAATTATCGTATAGCATATTAAGATTTATTTGTCCAATGCGACAAGCCAATGGAATGAGTTTAACCAGTAATGGTGATAACATCTTAAAAAAAAAGATGTGCTTCCAGTATTCATTCAGTAATTTTATAGTTTGCTTTTTTCGAGAGGCAGATTTAAATTTTTTTCCTGAAAGAGCCAAATAAAAGGAATATAACTGAATAAGTGAATTACCAGCATATTTGACAATTTCCACAAATCAATTATATATTGGGTTGAAGCATTTAAATTGAAGAAGATTCACTAAAAGGTTTTCTAATGAATCCAAAAAGTTCATTTGCTAGCTACTGATTAGCACTATGGATAATTGTTTCAAATAACGACGAACTCGATTCAAAAAAAGAAAGGCATATATAGACATATATATTCATATGCTATGATATGCTATGCGATCTAGCGAGATGGAGCTTGGCCTATCAGCTCATCTCTATTCTATAATAAGTAATTTTATTAATGGCTTTCGTTGTAAAAGGTATCAGACTCAATGCTTCTTTGAAAAAGACTGCACTTTATAAAAAAAGATCTCACTTTCCAAATATACGTATGCAGTAAACCCAGTAGAAATCCAAAAAAGTTTTGAAACTCTTCGCATAGTTTCAAAAAAACTTTTATCAAACTATTATTTAGCATTGCTTATAATACATTTCCATATTATTTAAAAAGAATCGTCCATTCTCTCCCTCACAAAAAAAAGAGAAAGAGTGACGTTTATAAAATTCACATCCATCCAATCCTTGAAAAAAAGAAATGTAAAATCTCGCTCCTTTCCATGCAATACTGAATTACGAGCTTACAATTTTCCTGGATTTATGATCCATAATAATGATTAACTTTAGAAATTAACTGCCTAGTTTGAAGATTTATCCGAAGATTTGTATTGTATTATAATCCAGAAGTTTTCGAAAGTGGAGGTTCATCCATCCTTTAAAAAAAAAGTTAATGACGTTACGATAAAAGAGAAAATGATGCTCAGAAATCGAACAATCACTAAGTACCAACCAGTACCAGAGATTTCGAGCGTATATTTTCTAGAGCCCAAGGAACTTTTAGAACCCAGAAAGGAACACTCATCAGTGCCGCTTAGATTTTTTTATATGTTTTTCTCTTGTATTCTAGGAATTTTTCTTCTTATTGATTCTTTTTTCAGAGTTTTGTTAGCTGAAAACAATACACTCAGCGAACTGGCATCCGTTCCAAAAACTTCTTAAACAATGCGAAAATATGCAATAAGTTTCCATTTTCAAATTTTTTTTAAAAAAATTGAACTTGAGAAAATAAAAATTATACTTACAAAACGTGCAATGAAATCTTTTGATAGTGAAAAAATTATTGTAAGGGAAAATTTAAAAAATGGTTTTAAAGGCAAAAGCCTTAAACCGCTGAATGATAAAGGATGAAAACAATATGAATTACCTCACTCCTACTACGACTACTTTTTCTTAAATGCTCTACTTTCTCTATTCGATTTGATAATGTACGAATAAAGAAAAATTTGGAATGAAATGAGGTAAATTGATCCTTTGATCATAAATAATTCAAATTAGCACAATTTGAAAAAAATTGCTTAAAGAACTATTGTGATAAAAGTCCAAGTGGGCTACAACATCAGAAATTATTTTGAATATTTCAGTCCAATTAAATATTTATAATGTCTCAACTACTTCGTAAAATTTTATTTCCATTGAAAATTTACAATTCATAATAATTCATCATTAAGAAATAAGTTATACTTATTGAAGAAAATAGAAATAAGTTATACTTATTGAAGAAAATTCAGAAAAGGCAAAATTTGCCATGAGTTAGAAAGAAAAAAAACAAGAAAAGAGACAAAATTCATCTATATTGCAACTTCTAAATAGCAATAAAAGGGACAAAGCAAGGAATAAAAACGCAACAAAATTTTAAAGGAAAATTTTACAAATGATGCAAGTTGATAAACTTTTAGTCGTCGTTAGACAAGTCTCCAGGAAGCTTAGGAAATTCTTTGCTAAAACATAACTATTGGCCGACCAATTTTTAAAATGCATAAGTGGTGCATTTGCCTGAAATATGTTAATTATCTAAATGCATCAAATCATTTAATCATTTTATCGCCAAAACTCAGAAAATAATTCAGAATCTGGTATTTTCGAATTTCATAATGCCTAAATGTTCGTTTTTTTGAATCCAACTTCATTA
Source organism: Dracunculus medinensis (assembly GCA_900625125.1). Taxonomy (NCBI): domain Eukaryota; kingdom Metazoa; phylum Nematoda; class Chromadorea; order Rhabditida; family Dracunculidae; genus Dracunculus; species Dracunculus medinensis. Next base: position 2,058,932 of record UYYG01001152.1, on the reverse strand, counting down.
ATCAAACGATCATTCAATTTTTTTGAAAAAAGAACAATGGACTTGTAATTGCCACCATTTCGGGTTGAAAATAAGCTGAACAAATCATTATTTTGGTAAATAAAATTTCCATTCAGAAACTAGCAATAGAAAAAGAAATCTTTAATGAGAAATTTGAAACCATTAATTATATATTTCAAAACTCTATGGCTTGATAGCAAACGGTTATCCTGATTGTAGATATTTAAATGCTCATTTGATAATTCGCTTCAAGCCATCATCTTTTTAGTTCACATAAATCAATATATTGAGGACCAGGCTGGCACTATGCTTATATATCGAACAGCAAAGGGTTCGCACAAGGTTTCTTTGGCTGGCTTTCCTTATGCATTTCTATTGTACACTTGTCTTATGCATTTGCAGTTCAGTTCTATGCCTCATCTTGAGTTATTAAAAGTTAATTTTCTATCTTCTTTAGTCTTTTTATTTAATTTTATTTTATTTACTGATATTTAAATGAGTGATTCTTGTCCAGTTGACTCCTGGTTACTATTTGTGTCATAATAGAACTCCTTCATTAATTGATTCTTCTTGATTTTGTCTATGGTTCGAATTCTTTATCAGTTTTTACGAAATAATTCAAAATAACTTTATTTTGACGCCTTTGGCGACAATGCTATTTTCTGATATGGTTTTTTGGAAATATAGCCAAAGTATCGCAAAGAGAATGAAAAAAAGTTTTAATATCGATAAGGATTTCAACTTGCGCGTACATTTTAGTTTGCTTCTTCTTCAATTCCAGAGCTGATTCATCTAAAAAATAATTTTTTGGGTGTTTTACGCAATACAAATATCATTAATATCATTACTAGGCAGTGAATTAAAAAACAACGAGCAAAAATATAATCATTCTCCAAATCATTTTCAAAAGAAGGAGATTATTATGCCAAAAAATGAGACGAAAGTTTGCTTTTAAAATGGAAAATTGAGCTTTGGCAAAGTTATTAACCGAACTGTTTTTCATAATCTTAAATCAAGAAATTTGAGAACATTTGAGAATCCGTTATTTTTAGAACATTTCAGTTTAATGACTATATGCGCTGCTACATGCGGTGCTCATTTCAGTAATAAATAAAACAAGCAAAATGGTTTTCAGAAACCGATAACAGTGGAATGTTATCAAATAAACAAAATTAGTAAAACTTGCACCAACATGGAAATGGAATGAATTGATCTTATAGGATTTGCCTTATTTTTTAAATCCAAAATATACGGTTTTAAGATTTCTCCTTTAATCATATATGAATGAAAATTTCACATAAAGCATCATTTCTTACATCACAAAAATGATTGCATGGGTTATCAACCCGTTTCGAAAGGATCAAACAATTATGAATTCGTTTGCTGCATTTAGTGAAATATTTATAAAATCGAGATTTTGTAAAGAATATAGTTGATAAGAATGATAAGAATTTATATTACAAATAATACAAAATTTCCTCAAAATATATGCGTTTATATTTTAAAGTTTTGACAACGATACGGTTAAGGTGATGGTTGATGACGGACGACATGATCGAAGGATAAATAAAATTATGATTTTGGAAGAATTTCATTTAAAACTTTTAATTCATCTCACATCATCATTAAGAAATTTTATTCACTGTTAGGATTAGCATTAGCTATTCGGTTCCCTTACGGCTCACCAAAAAATTTGATTGGTACGACGACTAAGCTGTACACTCATCGCTATGCGGCTCACTAGCAAGAATTTCCAACTGTTCTAATACGGACTTGCTTAACCAGTAATACAGCGTCTCTTTTCTAATTTAGAGGATTCATAATTTTATTGGATCACTTTTTTTAAAGAATTATATAAATTATTCTATATATAAAAGTAAAAAAGTTACCTGAAAATCGCTCGCGCTTCCCTTCATAATTGGTTTTATTGTCGATTGCATAAGCGAAAAGATTAAAATATTTTGAATGTGATAGAACGAATTTTCCTCTAAATTTTTATTTTTAAATTCTTAAAATCTAATAAATCTAAAAAAATTCTCAAAGTTCAATTTTTTGCACAAAACCTCGAAAATTTAATTATTTAATTTTTTATAATAATTTAATTATTTAATTATTTAAATTTTTGATTATTTCAAGAAAATTCCCAAATTTTTGCAGCAAATCGAGGAATTAATAAATAAAAAGTGGCGCTTTGAAAAAATGCCTTCCTCGTGAAACAATTGAAAAGCCACGAGAATCCAGCAGTTGCCTATTTGATGAGACGAAATTCATCATTTGTGTGGGTAAATTTAAAAAAAAAAACATAAAGGAAGGCTTCATCGTAAGCCAAAATGCACTACAATTTATGCCTAACCGCGTGAAACGAAGAAGTGCTTATTACAATATTTAATTGAACATTCGCCAAAAAAAGAGCAAAATGTGAAATAAAATGCGATTTCTGTAAATTGTGGATTAAATATTCATTTCTATTTCCAATCCCTTTTTAAGGTAATGAAAAAATTATTAAAAAACAAGTTATTCTTTTATTCATTCAATTCACTATTCTATGAAATTCCTCTAATATACTACTTAATAAATTTCTTATTGCATTCCCATTTTTGCATTTCTCTTCTAAAAGATTTCGCACTGCATTTAAAAATAAAATTGGTAATTAAATATCATAAAAAGCTATAAACATTGCAGAATCTTTGTTTCATTGTTTGGTAAAATTGCAAGACGAACATTTAAACCAGGTTTACTTTGAAATTAAATCCATGATGGCACAGTACAATTGGCGTCGAAATAGCCAGTCTTCACGTCTCTAATACCCAGTAAATCACAGCATTCACCAATAATCGAATTATTTCAAAAATTTTCTGTGCGATTTCACCACGAATAATGATTCTCAGATTCTTTAAAGTTACAGTTGATTATCATGAAAAAGCTGATTTTAATGATTTTAAATAAATCTATCAAATAGTTTTTCAGTCGAAAATAGCATTCCTTTAGGCCGAAAAATGCTCCATTTGCTTTAAATTCTCAACCTTTATTAAACCCTCTCATACGACCAGTTCTACCGTTTTTATTTTTAATATCTGCTGGCTTGCACGAGTATTGAGTAATCATTGGCTCGGCTTATATGTTGCGATCGGCGAGTTGGAGATTTAAAATTGGCAAGCGACTCTGATTCAATTATATGAGATTCTAATGTGTATCAATCAGATCGGTTAACAACACTTTGAAATTTTATTATTTCCGCAATTATTTGAATAAGTGGTTTCAGAAAGTTTTTTAGTTTAATTTCTCACAATTAACGTCCGCGTGCACGCTTTGTTGTTGTTGTTGTGGTTGGTTTTTTAGGCGAAGGTCTGGCTTGATATTTGGCCCCGGGTAGCATATACTTTTCTTCATCTCCATACTTCGATTTCTTCGACTGACCGCCATGCTTAAAATTACTCTTTAGCTTTTTTTCTCGAAATAAGGAAATTAAAAAAAAAATTTTAATAAATTTGGCGAAGTTAGTCGAGAAATAACTTCGAAAATGACTTTTTTGATTTGCCTTTGCCTTTCATAATTCCCTTATTTCAATTTGCTTAGATTAGAAAGTGGAAATTCTTTACAAGAATCAATTCTAGGTGAAGATTTCCATCTTTATTTTTGCAAGTAACACTGCGCGGAAAGCGAAAAAATCCTTCAGCAATCAAAAAGCAATCAATCAAGAGAAACAGCACGAGAAGATTTCTCATTTTTTAGGACTGAAATTTCATTTTCATTATTTCGAGGTATTTCCTTTATTTCCTCGGGAATTTAAGGGAATTAGAAGTGTTCGCCTAAAGTGAACTACTAATCTACCTGATAATGAAATGCTATTGCGTTTGCGTTTGCGCTATTGCGTTTATTCGAATAAAATATTTCGCCGGGATAGGGTCGAAAATCAAGCAGAATCTAAGTTTGGTTCCTATGCCTCAAATTGAGAGAGAGAAGCAAAATCTGGTTTCTGCTGAGGATCTACTTATCTTTAAAGTTGTCATTCAAATTTTATGATTTTTAATATTTTTATTTTTATGTTATTAATATTTTATTTAAATTGATAGCTAAAGCTTGATATCAATTTAAATAAAAATTAGAAAATAGCGAAGGAATTATTATTATGATTAACAATTTACAGGCATAATTTTAGTACTCATTACTGATGATCATTACTGGTTAGACTCGCTGCGCCGGTTTGTCGGACCAGACAAATTTTTTGCCAGCAATTATTCGATTGCGATAGAAGGTACACATGAGTTACCACGACCACCCAAAGGACAGGTTTGCCTCCAACTGGACTCGTTCCGCTGGCTTATCGCACTAGATATGTCTCTATGTCTCTTAGCGATAGAAATACAGGTGAGTCGCAAGTATCACTCGGATTTTTGAACAAGCGCGGAACTTCAACATCTGCTGCGCTCAGGCTTGAGCAACAACTCTCTAAACCATTCTACTCTCATTTCTCAAGTTTTTCTTTAGGGGGTGCTGCTGCCCGACGAGATATGATCGGCCGGATTCCAACCTATTCTTATATTATCCTATAGTAAAACATGCCGCCTAACCACGAAAACTTATTGAAGAAGATGTAAAATAAATTAACAACAAACTACTAAACGATATTTCAAATGAAAGCCAAGTGAAAATTTCACACTTAAATATCGTTCGATCGTGTTTACTACCAGCAAAATCATTTCCTTACCAAAACATTCCTTGTTTATTTCCAACATTAAATCATATAACTTCATGAATTTCGATATTTCATAAAGTGATAATGATATTAGTTTCAGTATTACTTCCAAGTTGAAATAATTATTACAAGCCATTGTAAAAATTTTTCACGAAATTTTACTGAAAAAGTTGGCCATTAATAGTCTTTATTGAGTAAATTTATCAACTTTTTTTCCTTAAGAGTTCTATAATTAGATATTAGCAATTTGCTATTAGAACGCATTATTAATTATTATGAATTATTAATGGCGAGAAATATAACGGCTAGGTTAGAAGTTCGCGCTAGAGTACAGCAAAATAATCTTTTGAATTGTCCCGATTCTTGTAAATTTATATTCATTTTAATAATAATATTGATTAATAAATTATATAGTTTTTGCAATATAGTAATTTATAATTTTGTCGTTTCATTTCCGAACATTATTGGTGAAAATATTTGCTAATTTTGGTAAAAATTTTATTTGATAACACTTTAATACTATCAGTTTTACCGTGTTTATTATTGGTTCCATGTTGCTCAATCTAAATATTTTTGATTTTATATCAGCCAAGTATTCAATTAATGATAAGCAGAATCATACAAACAATATTTGCTGTAAAATCTTGCATTAAAATTTTTAAAGATATTTTATTAAAACTGATAATGAATTCATATTCGATAGATATTAAATATCTACTCATACACCCATCTCAATGCTGCTTGGCAATACAGCAAAATTCTTAATATTACAAAATAGCACTTCAGGGAAATATGGAAATGAGCGCAAATGTAGAATTTAAAAATAGTTTTAAAATATGTTATCTTACTAAGAGGTTAATTAACTGGCTAAATATTACTATGTACCATAGAACCAACAACAACAACAACGACCAAAATAACGCTCGATTTAAGTCTATTTTATATGGATAGTTTTGACACAGAAATGAAAGGAAGAAAATGCAGAAGCCAATTATTCGCTTACTCAATATTTTTCCAAACTAAAGAAAAGATTAAATTTGAAATTTGAAAGAAATGGGGTGGTTTTGAGTTATTTTCACTAATTAGCATTTTGCAATAGGATATATGCGTCATTAGATTATATTACGTGGAAATTCTTTCTTTTTTCCGAACAACTCTCACCATTACTGATTAGGCTGGCTCCACTGGCTACAAGAATAGAACTTTTCCAAGCTGCGGGATTTTATGCCATCGTCGACAGATGCAATTTATAGGATCAGAATTTTGAAGATATTTTGAAGATGAGAAACTGCAATTATAGGATTAATATTACACAATCTTCTTCTTCCAACAGCTCTCATCACTAGTGGTTCGGCTATCTCCGCTGGCTACAGGAATAAGACGTATCCAAGAAATGAAACGAAAATGACGTGATTTCAACATTTGGAAGCCAAATGCTTTATTTCTCTTTCTAATCTGATAAATTGCTATTGTCAAAATTAATTAAATGGTAAAAAGAGAGCTCCAGAAAACATATCAATGTGTAGTATTTTTAATAATTTTTGCAAATATACGAATAACACCGCTAACAATAGAAATGAACGCATTAACAATAATTTTAAGGCAGTGTTCGCTTTCGCTTCATATCTACTAATGAATGAATGAATAAGTTCATCGGAACCAACAATAATGCTATTGTCGCTCTTATGTCGCTTTTTCGATTATCGCTATTTTGTCGTTTTATTGTAATGTTGCTTTGATAATGCTTTGGTCGTTTGTTCAAAAATGGTACTTCAATGAATTATGCGAATATGCCTTATTCGAGTGACTAAAGCAGTGTAATATTAATTGTATTATGGTGAAAGAGTCAAGTCTCTTAACATTACACAATATAAGTTATTGTATAATGTTATTGTATTAATGAAACTAAGCGATATTTCCTCACAGTACATATAATTTCATCTTTGTAAGTGACTCTTCCCATTTTTATTAAAAAATGACCAAGAAAATGCGCGCTGTCATTCAATTTTTGGATATTGAAAGAAGGTATCTTATGTTATCATATTTCATTATATAAAATATATAATATTTAGTGTTATAATTGTTTTATTTACTTTATAATTTGCAGCAAATTATTTTATTATTCGTAAAGTATTTATAAGAATCAATTTAATAATACCAACAAAATTCTCAATTTTATGAAATAATATTGGCGTTTACTTTAAAGCTGATATCGGAAGAATTTTATCAAACTATAATAAATAAATATTTATGAAAACTGTGCAATAATATTAAAATACAACTATTATTAGCAAATATTATTAATTTTAAATTTACAGAATTTCAACCTGTAACGGTATGAGCTGCTAGAAGATCGAATATTAATATGCTAAGCTATACCAATAATGCTATTTGCATAAAATATTGATAATTTTATTAGAATTCAAGATAATTTAGCAGAAATTAATGGAATTGCTTACAAGAATTGATTTATGGTAGAATATATCTAAAGATTTGGAGCTGATGTCCATCAAGGTTGCACCTTTCCTGCGCAATATTTAACCATGAAAACCATGAAACAGACTGGATAATGGGTAATGCCTGTCAAGCAATCAAGCAGTATGCGAATCAGTCCAGAGCATAATATCAGACACCTTGATTACGGTAATAAAATAACCCTTTTTAACCGTTACGACGAATTGCAAATAATGCTAAAGAATGTGTCGACAGTCGCAGCAAGAAACCGACGCAAATGTAAATATATCGGTCGAAAAAATATCCTTTTTTTATCAATTGACCGCCGATTGAGGAAGTACCAAGCTTTAATTCCATAACTTAGTTGCTAACTTGATGATCACTGATGGATAAGGGAACATTTGCAAGAACTATTTAGTGCTTCCTAAACAAATTTTGTTATGTTCGATTAGTAAGAAGAAATTATACTAGAAATTTTTGCGAAAAATAAGTTGGAAATGACATAATTCCTAAGCCTTATGTTAACATAAGAAAATACAAAACAATGCCAATGAAAACAAGGAGATTTGGACTAATAAAGACACCAGAAGATTTCATACTTATTTCGAATAATTTTTACAACTTCTGCTCGATCTTTTAGATGGAAAGCATGTCGATGAACGAAGAGTAGAAAGTAAATTCTTTTGATTCTTTTGCAGCAGGAAAAATTGTTGAAAATAGAATGGGATTTTGTTCGTAAGGAAAGAAGGATTGAAAGAAATTTTGCTTTTTTATCGGCAAATCTCAAATCGCTATGAATTTTATGGTTTAATTCGCGCAACCATTTGAATTGTGGTGGGATAATTAGTTCATATTAAAAAATTTTATTATTCATAAATCGTTTTCCATTTGAATTATTATTTCGTATTATTATTTCTTTAAGCGGTCGTTGACATTTCGTCTTTTATTCACTATTTTCAGTTAAGTAATTCATTCTGACAGTTCATTCGAATAATTTGATTTCAGTTTTATGCGAATGGATAATTCCTATTCAATTTTTTATTGCAAATGTAAAAACCAAAAATTTAAAATTCATTTAAACGAAGTTGATGAACAAAATTCTTCTTATAAAACTGGTCGATTTAATACAAAAATAATCGGATTTCTTTCTGTAAAACGTATTTAAAATTATAGAAAGGAAAATCTTCAAAAAAATAGAAAATTTGAGAAAACTACGGGAAAATCGCTCGGGCGATTTGAAATAATATGTCTAAAAGGATGAAAGCTAAACAGCGATCTCTTCGAAATACCAAACACCACTTTGTGTGCAAGAAAGCTGTAAGAAACTGCTGTTTCATTCAGATCATTATTTTCTCTGAAAGGTCCTATTACAAAAGAGATTAAAGTTTCCATAAACTCAAAGTGCTATCTTAGCAGATAAATTAATTTATATATTTGAAGGATCATTGGCCTCAAACCTAAGTAATAATTCAACCATTTAATTCAAATATTTAAATGAAACACAAGCATTTCTCTCGAGCATTCTCTCGAGCATTTACAGTAAGATAGCTCGGCTCGATATACGATAATTAAGCAGGCACTGCAAAATACGAAGCATTGCTGGATCTTTCGAAGAATTAATGATATTTACAGCCATCGCTATCTAAGTTCTAGATCGACATCAGGCCATGGCATGGTGCTAAGTTCTTTTGTCCTATTGGTTTTTGGTTAGTTATTAGTTTGTTTCCAAGAATGGCAGCCATCGCTATTTAAGTTTTCTTGCAAGTTTCTTTGACTTTTTCCTCGTTTGCTACAAACTACCTTTGTATAACATATAAGAAAATTTATTTATTGAACGATTTCTTTCAATGCAGTTCACCAAAAAGGAATAAAAAATTCTTGCGTTCTTCTATTTATTTTATCAATTCGCCACTGATGACTTTGCGTAAAATTGAATTATTAGCAGAAGACTGCGATATCAGGCACAATGTGACAAAAATAGGAAATTCAGGCTAAATTATTAAAAATTAAGATATTCTTTTTATTTTTATCGCGTAAAAGTTTGATCAGAGTAGATTTGCTGAATTCTTTTCAGAAAAGTTTTGAATAACATCATGCAAATATTACCACCATAAATATTTCATGTGCTAAATATTAGCAAAAATTAGCAATAAATTGCGTTATTATATGCTTTATGAAATTTCTGCTCAGTAGCCATTTCAATGCGAACAGCAAGACAAGTAGTAAACACCGAAACTTGCTATTCTAAGACATAAAACTTTTCGAAAATTTATATTATATTTATCCTTTATTCTTGGTTTCGATTCATCGATTTTTGTAAAAGAGATTTACTTCAAAAACCCAAAAAAACTTTTAAAACTAATAGAGCAACTTTTAATAAAATTTCGGTAGTCCATTTATCTTAATTTTGGGAAATATCAGTTAATGGCTTTAACTCCAGCACAATGATACGAGATTTGAATGCTATAACTCCTTTTCTTTTTTGACGCATGCACACATAGCGGTGTTTATGCCCAAATAATTCCAAATTATAAATGGTTTCCAAAATTTATTTTTTGCTTATTCAGCAAATGACAAAATAAAAACTTTTAAAATTTGCAAAATTATAAAATTGAATTTGTGAAATATGAAAAAATGATGGCGATCACTAAAATAAAATTGCACATCGCTAAATATCTAATACCGTACTTTATCATAATAAAATATTTCACGTAGGCGGAGAATAGTATCCTCAGTGAATCTCATTGGCTAAGTATAGCTGTTTATCATAGCAATGATAGACTTTGCGGCATTATGAATGAATTTTAGGAAATAAATATATGTAAAATTTCTTACATTTGCCTTTTGGCACACATGTTGCAATATCATTATAAAAAACGCGTAAATTCATTGCTTTCGTTTTAATAGTGATTTTGCGGCGATTCCATGGGGGTTTCGCCAGGCCTTACTAAAGGATGGAATTTATTCTTAGCTTAGCAAATTGGTACAAGAGAAGGCAAACAAATTCTTTTATCGAAATGATTCAACTGAATCGAATGTTTAGAATATTTCCTGTTTCTTTTGTTTTTAGGAACCTATTGGTCTTTCATCATATAATGGAGTATACAAATAATTTCATAATATTTGCAGTCGAATAATTGAATATTTGAATTCAGTGAAAAAAAATCTGAAAACATAAAAATGAATAGAAATTGATTCAAAAACTAATTGGAAAAATTTAACATATCTTCACATAATTTTGCAATTACATTAGCCTGCAACACTCAATTTAGCAATGCCAAAAGAGATTTGCAAAAACATAAAAAGAGATAAAATTTATTGTTTCGATCGCACAGCAGTGAAATTTTGTTAAAGAATGCTGCAAGAAAGGGTTTGAAAAAGAACGGAGAAAGCTTCAAGTGAAACGATTGGGTCTGCTAATGATTTACAATAAGGCACTCATTTGAAAAACTTTTTTGAATTTGAATTATGCAAATACCAAAGAAATTTTCACAGCGATTTGAGATTTGCCGATAAAAAAGCTTACAGAATTACTTTTAACCTTTCTTTCCTTACGAACAAAATCCCATTCTATTTTCAACAATTTTTCCTGCTGCGAAAGAATCAAAAGAATTTACTTTCTACTCTTCGTTCATCGACATGCTTTCCATCTAAAAGATCGAGCAGAAGTTGTAAAAATTATTCGAAATAAGTATGAAATCTTCTGGTGTCTTTATTAGTCCAAATCTCCTTGTTTTCATTGGCATTGTTTTGTATTTTCTTATGTTAACATAAGGCTTAGGAATTATGTCATTTCCAACTTATTTTTCGCAAAAATTTCTAGTATAATTTCTTCTTACTAATCGAACATAACAAAATTTGTTTAGGAAGCACTAAATAGTTCTTGCAAATGTTCCCTTATCCATCAGTGATCATCAAGTTAGCAACTAAGTTATGGAATTAAAGCTTGGTACTTCCTCAATCGGCGGTCAATTGATAAAAAAAGGATATTTTTTCGACCGATATATTTACATTTGCGTCGGTTTCTTGCTGCGACTGTCGACACATTCTTTAGCATTATTTGCAATTCGTCGTAACGGTTAAAAAGGGTTATTTTATTACCGTAATCAAGGTGTCTGATATTATGCTCTGGACTGATTCGCATACTGCTTGATTGCTTGACAGGCATTACCCATTATCCAGTCTGTTTCATGGTTTTCATGGTTAAATATTGCGCAGGAAAGGTGCAACCTTGATGGACATCAGCTCCAAATCTTTAGATATATTCTACCATAAATCAATTCTTGTAAGCAATTCCATTAATTTCTGCTAAATTATCTTGAATTCTAATAAAATTATCAATATTTTATGCAAATAGCATTATTGGTATAGCTTAGCATATTAATATTCGATCTTCTAGCAGCTCATACCGTTACAGGTTGAAATTCTGTAAATTTAAAATTAATAATATTTGCTAATAATAGTTGTATTTTAATATTATTGCACAGTTTTCATAAATATTTATTTATTATAGTTTGATAAAATTCTTCCGATATCAGCTTTAAAGTAAACGCCAATATTATTTCATAAAATTGAGAATTTTGTTGGTATTATTAAATTGATTCTTATAAATACTTTACGAATAATAAAATAATTTGCTGCAAATTATAAAGTAAATAAAACAATTATAACACTAAATATTATATATTTTATATAATGAAATATGATAACATAAGATACCTTCTTTCAATATCCAAAAATTGAATGACAGCGCGCATTTTCTTGGTCATTTTTTAATAAAAATGGGAAGAGTCACTTACAAAGATGAAATTATATGTACTGTGAGGAAATATCGCTTAGTTTCATTAATACAATAACATTATACAATAACTTATATTGTGTAATGTTAAGAGACTTGACTCTTTCACCATAATACAATTAATATTACACTGCTTTAGTCACTCGAATAAGGCATATTCGCATAATTCATTGAAGTACCATTTTTGAACAAACGACCAAAGCATTATCAAAGCAACATTACAATAAAACGACAAAATAGCGATAATCGAAAAAGCGACATAAGAGCGACAATAGCATTATTGTTGGTTCCGATGAACTTATTCATTCATTCATTAGTAGATATGAAGCGAAAGCGAACACTGCCTTAAAATTATTGTTAATGCGTTCATTTCTATTGTTAGCGGTGTTATTCGTATATTTGCAAAAATTATTAAAAATACTACACATTGATATGTTTTCTGGAGCTCTCTTTTTACCATTTAATTAATTTTGACAATAGCAATTTATCAGATTAGAAAGAGAAATAAAGCATTTGGCTTCCAAATGTTGAAATCACGTCATTTTCGTTTCATTTCTTGGATACGTCTTATTCCTGTAGCCAGCGGAGATAGCCGAACCACTAGTGATGAGAGCTGTTGGAAGAAGAAGATTGTGTAATATTAATCCTATAATTGCAGTTTCTCATCTTCAAAATATCTTCAAAATTCTGATCCTATAAATTGCATCTGTCGACGATGGCATAAAATCCCGCAGCTTGGAAAAGTTCTATTCTTGTAGCCAGTGGAGCCAGCCTAATCAGTAATGGTGAGAGTTGTTCGGAAAAAAGAAAGAATTTCCACGTAATATAATCTAATGACGCATATATCCTATTGCAAAATGCTAATTAGTGAAAATAACTCAAAACCACCCCATTTCTTTCAAATTTCAAATTTAATCTTTTCTTTAGTTTGGAAAAATATTGAGTAAGCGAATAATTGGCTTCTGCATTTTCTTCCTTTCATTTCTGTGTCAAAACTATCCATATAAAATAGACTTAAATCGAGCGTTATTTTGGTCGTTGTTGTTGTTGTTGGTTCTATGGTACATAGTAATATTTAGCCAGTTAATTAACCTCTTAGTAAGATAACATATTTTAAAACTATTTTTAAATTCTACATTTGCGCTCATTTCCATATTTCCCTGAAGTGCTATTTTGTAATATTAAGAATTTTGCTGTATTGCCAAGCAGCATTGAGATGGGTGTATGAGTAGATATTTAATATCTATCGAATATGAATTCATTATCAGTTTTAATAAAATATCTTTAAAAATTTTAATGCAAGATTTTACAGCAAATATTGTTTGTATGATTCTGCTTATCATTAATTGAATACTTGGCTGATATAAAATCAAAAATATTTAGATTGAGCAACATGGAACCAATAATAAACACGGTAAAACTGATAGTATTAAAGTGTTATCAAATAAAATTTTTACCAAAATTAGCAAATATTTTCACCAATAATGTTCGGAAATGAAACGACAAAATTATAAATTACTATATTGCAAAAACTATATAATTTATTAATCAATATTATTATTAAAATGAATATAAATTTACAAGAATCGGGACAATTCAAAAGATTATTTTGCTGTACTCTAGCGCGAACTTCTAACCTAGCCGTTATATTTCTCGCCATTAATAATTCATAATAATTAATAATGCGTTCTAATAGCAAATTGCTAATATCTAATTATAGAACTCTTAAGGAAAAAAAGTTGATAAATTTACTCAATAAAGACTATTAATGGCCAACTTTTTCAGTAAAATTTCGTGAAAAATTTTTACAATGGCTTGTAATAATTATTTCAACTTGGAAGTAATACTGAAACTAATATCATTATCACTTTATGAAATATCGAAATTCATGAAGTTATATGATTTAATGTTGGAAATAAACAAGGAATGTTTTGGTAAGGAAATGATTTTGCTGGTAGTAAACACGATCGAACGATATTTAAGTGTGAAATTTTCACTTGGCTTTCATTTGAAATATCGTTTAGTAGTTTGTTGTTAATTTATTTTACATCTTCTTCAATAAGTTTTCGTGGTTAGGCGGCATGTTTTACTATAGGATAATATAAGAATAGGTTGGAATCCGGCCGATCATATCTCGTCGGGCAGCAGCACCCCCTAAAGAAAAACTTGAGAAATGAGAGTAGAATGGTTTAGAGAGTTGTTGCTCAAGCCTGAGCGCAGCAGATGTTGAAGTTCCGCGCTTGTTCAAAAATCCGAGTGATACTTGCGACTCACCTGTATTTCTATCGCTAAGAGACATAGAGACATATCTAGTGCGATAAGCCAGCGGAACGAGTCCAGTTGGAGGCAAACCTGTCCTTTGGGTGGTCGTGGTAACTCATGTGTACCTTCTATCGCAATCGAATAATTGCTGGCAAAAAATTTGTCTGGTCCGACAAACCGGCGCAGCGAGTCTAACCAGTAATGATCATCAGTAATGAGTACTAAAATTATGCCTGTAAATTGTTAATCATAATAATAATTCCTTCGCTATTTTCTAATTTTTATTTAAATTGATATCAAGCTTTAGCTATCAATTTAAATAAAATATTAATAACATAAAAATAAAAATATTAAAAATCATAAAATTTGAATGACAACTTTAAAGATAAGTAGATCCTCAGCAGAAACCAGATTTTGCTTCTCTCTCTCAATTTGAGGCATAGGAACCAAACTTAGATTCTGCTTGATTTTCGACCCTATCCCGGCGAAATATTTTATTCGAATAAACGCAATAGCGCAAACGCAAACGCAATAGCATTTCATTATCAGGTAGATTAGTAGTTCACTTTAGGCGAACACTTCTAATTCCCTTAAATTCCCGAGGAAATAAAGGAAATACCTCGAAATAATGAAAATGAAATTTCAGTCCTAAAAAATGAGAAATCTTCTCGTGCTGTTTCTCTTGATTGATTGCTTTTTGATTGCTGAAGGATTTTTTCGCTTTCCGCGCAGTGTTACTTGCAAAAATAAAGATGGAAATCTTCACCTAGAATTGATTCTTGTAAAGAATTTCCACTTTCTAATCTAAGCAAATTGAAATAAGGGAATTATGAAAGGCAAAGGCAAATCAAAAAAGTCATTTTCGAAGTTATTTCTCGACTAACTTCGCCAAATTTATTAAAATTTTTTTTTTAATTTCCTTATTTCGAGAAAAAAAGCTAAAGAGTAATTTTAAGCATGGCGGTCAGTCGAAGAAATCGAAGTATGGAGATGAAGAAAAGTATATGCTACCCGGGGCCAAATATCAAGCCAGACCTTCGCCTAAAAAACCAACCACAACAACAACAACAAAGCGTGCACGCGGACGTTAATTGTGAGAAATTAAACTAAAAAACTTTCTGAAACCACTTATTCAAATAATTGCGGAACTAATAAAATTTCAAAGTGTTGTTAACCGATCTGATTGATACACATTAGAATCTCATATAATTGAATCAGAGTCGCTTGCCAATTTTAAATCTCCAACTCGCCGATCGCAACATATAAGCCGAGCCAATGATTACTCAATACTCGTGCAAGCCAGCAGATATTAAAAATAAAAACGGTAGAACTGGTCGTATGAGAGGGTTTAATAAAGGTTGAGAATTTAAAGCAAATGGAGCATTTTTCGGCCTAAAGGAATGCTATTTTCGACTGAAAAACTATTTGATAGATTTATTTAAAATCATTAAAATCAGCTTTTTCATGATAATCAACTGTAACTTTAAAGAATCTGAGAATCATTATTCGTCAATAAAGTGGTGAAATCGCACAGAAAATTTTTGAAATATTTCGATTATTGGTGAATGCTGTGATGTGAAAACGTTATAAGGTAGTGGAAATTAAATAAATACGACTAAGGGGTTAGATATTGAACTGTTAATTCCATCATTAGAAGCACAATTAAGTGCTTTAGGCAGATTTATGATAATCATATTTCTTTATTTCAAAACACCGATGAAAATGGAAATAAAGCTTCTTATACAACAATAAAAATGATTAACGAAACTAATCACTATAACTGCAGATATAAATAAAAAAGTTTGCAGAACAAACACTGAAAATTAATGAAAGAATAATCCATTCTAATCACATAATTGAACAACAAAAGAAACAAAAGTAAAAATTACAAATAAGTAAATACAAGGGAATGTAAGAATTACTGAAAATATTAGGCAGTTTTTTTAAGTAAACGAAAGAATTCCCCTAGGCTCTTTTCTTCTTCGAAGTGCAGCGTATTAACATAAAAGAGCACATTAGACAAATACAGGATCATAGTTGAGATAAGAATCTTTCTTGCCACGAGAATTCTCTGATGCTTTTATGGGATTTCGCTGCTCAGCGCTGAAATATGATTTTATTCCAATTTATTTAATCGTTCTATGAGGTATAAAATGGCTTAGTGGACATTGCTAAGTTATTTGCTCAGTTATTCGGAATTAGGAAATAGGAAGTGCATATTAAAGTGAGCTGCAACACTCTCTCTATACACCTTTGTAACATCCTCGAGCCTCATTCTGTTATCACTTCCTAATTATCATAATATGTTGATCTCCTGCGACTATACCTTTTCTCTTCGGGATATATCACTAATAAATATCCCCAGGAAATCTCATATCCAAACCATGCAGCCCTATTTTAATTTTTTAACGTTCGATGAATCCTATGCATCTAATTCTATGCATTTTTATAAATTGGAAAGGAGAGCAATTGTAACATCAGATGGAAGACCAACAGGACCTGTAATAGATCTAGATGTAACAAAACGAGAGAATTTCGAGAAAACGAGAAAAAATATATAAATATTCAAATAAATCAAAAAGTTCACCAACTTTTCAACTCTTTTTTCTAATAATTTCTTAAGGTTGTCTCGCTTTTCAACGATTTCTAGCATATGTTTGAGCAAATCTTTCTCGGTCTAAAAATATAAAAATGTTCAATATTTCATTATCGCTGAATCATAGAAAAACAAGAAAATAAAAGAACAAAATTTGATATTCTCCTTTTTTGTACAAAGAAAAAAATCAAATTATAAAAATTCTTTTATGAATAAACAAATAAAAACATGCTAAATAAACATGCCAAACATGATAAAAAACTATACAAAAAAAAACAACAGGAAATGAAATCAACTATACAAGTGCTGCTTAATTAAAAACTTACATAGGCATTATTGTATTCTCCACTTTCGTTCGATTGTACTTGCAGAAATTTTAGCTGTTTTTGCAACATTTTATATTCATCTATTGAGTCCAGTAATTGTATTTTATTACTAAGTTCTTCTTCTTTCGTCCTTAATTGATCGAATTCATGAACATATAACAACCATTGTTCTAATATCCAATCATTCTCGTTATCTAAATAATTACGGAATAAATAACGCAATTTCTTCTTTAATTTCATTCATTCATGCATTAATTTTTCGAAAATTTCATAAAAAAAAAGGTAAAAGACAAACTGATTCTATTAAATTGTGATTTTTTAAAAAATTTGATTAAGACATTCACCTTCTTTTAAACGTTTTTCGAGGTCGGTTCCAACAACAATTACTTCATTTTTTCGCAATTCGGTTTCCTGTAAAGTCTTTTGAATATCTTTTGCCGTTCTAATACGCTCCTCTTCGTTTTTTTTTGAAATTTTCCTTGCACGCCTCTACAAATATTTCACTGTAACAACAGAATAGAAAACCATAAGAATATTGAAGAAACTACCTGAATTCTTCGAATTTCTTTTCGAATTATATTAAGTTCATCTATTTCGCGAGATTCTGAAAATTCTAATTTTGCAAAAAACTGCCGAAATAAACGGTTTATGATCTTTACATCTTCTTAAGTAATGAGAAAATTAAGAAGTAACCCAGTAATGATTTAAGAAGTAACCCAGATCCACTGGAATGATTTATTATTTATAACTTCTATTTTAGTCGGCTACAATGATTTTCTGGGAGAAAAAATGGTGCCACTTGATATCATTAATAACATTTAAATAAAATGTACGAGTACCGTTCTCAGCAAGATTTTCATCATCTGATATAACATCGTTGGAACAAATCAAAAACAACTTCTGATAAATAGTGTCGAGGCGATTGTTGCACTCCTGCAAAGAATTATATTTATCAGAAATAAATCCAGAAGAACAACTGAATTAGCTAGAAGAAAGCCAAGATGAAAAGTAGGAATAAAATACGATAGGAAAAGAACATACAGCTTGATGGATTTCAGACGACAAATTATTGAAATTTTCTAAAAATGAATGATTCGATATTACAGTTTTCTTCAAATTATCAGGCTTAAAACCTAAAAGATAAAGGCTTAAAAATGAAATAAAAGAAGGAAAAATGATACAGTCGATATTGCATTATTTAATAAAACTGCCTGAACTAAAAACGTTAGCAGTCCGAATAGAAAAGTTTAGTACAATGATCTTAATAAAACAATGATGAAATCTCAAAAACCTTTGGCTATCCGATTTGAAATCGCTGCATCAATGGAAAAGTTGTTCTCTTGAAATTTATTTTCCTGTAAGATCATATCTAAAGATAAATATCTTATTCAACTGAAGATAAAATTCAAAAAATATTTATAAAAAAATACCTCAAAAGTACTATCTCTTTCCTGCTCGAAATCAAATGACAAATGATTTGTGTTCATTTCCGATGATTTTCTATTATTTTTCACTGCTGCATTGCTTTCTTTTTTTCTTTCAGTCTTAAAAAAAAGAATGAAAAAACATAGAAATTTTTAATAGTCATTTTATAATTCATAATACGGTACTTGTACTTAAAATATTGTAAAAAATTTGTCAAATAAGCGTGCAAAAATTTTTCGATGAGTGAAATATAGAATTCTTAGAATTATTAGATTTATAAAAATAAAATAAACAACAGAAACATAAATTGACAACAAAAATAAAAACAATAACAAAGAAAATAAATTTTTGAATGTAAATAATATTTAAAATAATTAGGAGAAATTTAATATACTATTGAGCAAAAAATCAACAAACCTCTAACTTGCCGTAGTTTATCATACGCCGCTTAATGAACGACTGCAATAGTGTCATGGCCTTTAAAATCGCTATATATATTAAAAGTAAACATCATCAAAAATTTGCTAAATTTAAATAAAAAAAGTAAATTCCTGCTCCTATAATCCTTATAGTCCTGCTAATTTTCATAAAGACCATAAGATTTCAGAAAATTATTGCTGGAAATAGAAAAAATTCCTGAATGGTTTAAATTTGGTGTTATAAATGGCTCAGAATCTGATATTTATATCATAAATTATCATAAAAGCAAATTCATAAAATCACTTCAGTGAAATAATGAACAAAGATTTTCAAAACTAGGAATAAACAAATTTTTCTTTGTAGTCCGAAAAAGAAGATGAATTGGAACCTGCGCATCGCTCAAATTTCCATCAATACTTTCAGCAACAACATTTTCCAATTCTATTAGATCTGCTTCCACGAATTCTTCCTCATCAGTTGATGAACAGTCGTTTGACGCTTAACAAAACATAACATAAATTAATAAAAATCAAGTTCATTGTTATAAAAAATAATACAACCACTAAATGAAAAAATATTAAAAAAAGTTTAAAACCTTGTCCTATGTTCCTCTCTAATTGTAATGGTTGAACAATATTACAGTTCGATAGCGTGGAATTAACTGAGATATCGTTGGAATGTTGTTTGTTTTTCTGGTTCTTGTCTTTCTAAAAAATAAATTCTCAGATGCATTTCAAAAAGTACTCTTAAAAATAGAGATAAATATAGATAAATAGAGATCATCATGATAAAAGTTCATTCATCATGATAAAAGTTCAATAAGATTTACTGAATGAATGCGCTGATGGCGCTTAGAAGTTTCGAATTTAGCTCGCTCTGGTGTGGTACTTTTCTCAATCTCCATTACCGAATCTATAGCTCTTCGCTGAGCTCTCATTTTTTCCATGGTTTTATTGAGTAAGGTAGAAGGAGAATTAAGATCTGATAATCGCGGTTTCTGTAAGGAAAGAACATTAGATAAATAAAAGTATAATTCAGTAATTAAAAAACTAAACTTGGATAATCAGTTTAACTCAATTTAAGAAAAAAATTAGAAATTCCTTAGCTAAATGATTATATGAATAAATTATTAACTGGTCATTGCGTTAATAATGTCATACCAAAATATAATATTAGTCAAATAAATATATTCGCTTTCTACAATTTTTTTCCATTTTTGCAGTAATTTAAGCCCTTAGATGGGGAATGTCCTTAAATCTTCAAGAAACTTTTTTGCGGCTAAACAGATTGCAAAGAACAAATGGAAATAAAACGAGGCAAAGTTCGAGCTATAAATAAATGTGCACTAGGACTTTTCAAGCAAACTTAGCGGTTTGGCATTTCTCGAACCATATACCCTTCCATTATTATACACCTTTTCTCTGGGTTAGTGCAAGCAATTTTAAACGAAAATTGTTCTGGATTCATTTCATTATGTTTCTTACTGCTATTAGCAAATTCGTAGAATTTGCAATGCCGCAAAATGATACTTCTTTAGATAATTCAATTTATATTATTGAACTAGTAAATGAATTTCACAAGCCCAAACTAAATGAAACATATAATGCCACAATATCTCAAAAATTATTCTGCTTCATCTACGGTGAGAAAATTTTTTAATTAAAAGTACTTTTAAAAGTAAATTTCGGAAAAACTGCGTTTTTACGATGTAATAAACGAAAATCCACTAGAAGGATTTTTTTTTGAGTCTTCACCATTACTGGCTACACTCGCTCCGCTGGCTTGTCACATTGGACAAATATGGCAGGGAATCCCTTGGCGACAGAAATACAGGTAAGCATCACCCAGATTTTTGCACAAGTTTACTCCTGCGAAGAATCGAACCTCAGCATCGGCGCTCCGAATTGAGCAACCCACTGAACCATTCTATCCCACTAGAAAGATAAAACTTACTTCATTCACCGATACATCTTTTTGTACGCGAAGTTTCGATTTAGGCGGAATTTCTGTTGCTGA
This sequence comes from Dracunculus medinensis, assembly GCA_900625125.1. Lineage (NCBI taxonomy): Eukaryota > Metazoa > Nematoda > Chromadorea > Rhabditida > Dracunculidae > Dracunculus > Dracunculus medinensis. The sequence goes on along the minus strand of UYYG01001152.1, from coordinate 2,037,939 downwards.
CGAATTATTAGCCGACAAAGATATTTGCTGAACTAAAGAAGATGCATGAAAATTAAGGAAATTAAAATTTCCTAAACTGTATATTTGAATAAATATAAGATTACACCAACAATAAGAAATTGGTAAGAAAGAAAAAAAAATACCACGGACATCGCCTGATCTCGCCGATGAACGGAGCTTCAACTTTTCTAAACGAAGAAGTTTCTCGGCTAAGGGCAAATTTACATGTTGCATACAGTAGAATCTAAAATTTGAAACAAAAAAAATCAAGTAAATAACATTTCAATTCGAAAACATATTTCATCAAATATAAGTTCTGAAGTGAATTAACCACCAAAAACATGCTATTTAACCTAAAAATACCAGATTAACCTAAAATTTAAATATGATATAAGCTAGTTCTTTCTTTATTAATGAAATGATCAAGTTGGAAAAATAAACCTTGGATTAAATTGATGAAGATTTCTATCCTGAGCACAATGCCCTAGTCGCAGCGGTTGTTCACAGTATGCACATCGGAAGCAACTTTTGTGGATAAACATGCCTTCAACTTGCATCCGCTCCGCCAAATAAACAAATTTCGTGCATAACTGACAACACACCTGCCGACGTGCATTAACACTTTCGCAACTTAGTCCAATGATAGGCATTGACACAGGCCTTCCATTCTTTGTTTTTGATAGACTGGCATTCTGAACGAATTCAATGAATTCGAATAAAACAATAAATGAAACGATAATGCGCAAGATTTGATAAGAAAAAAAAAATTTGAACAAAAAATTTTAGCTTACTCGAAAAGAAATTTTGCCATTTTCCTGGTCGCTACACTGTTCCAACTCAGAGTGATTAGCAAATTCACGAAGACTAACTTTTTTAGGAGGTGTTGGAGGTGCAGGTCGAGGTGCCGGTGTCTGAATTTTCAAAAATAAAAATATAAAATATAAAAACGGTAATGTTGAAAAAGATGAAATGTCGATTCTTAGGTACAATAACTCACCAAAGAAGGCTTTTTCAGTGCTCGAGAAACAGTATTGATTCCAGCCAAATTCTGATTTTTCAATATATTATCAGCTTTAGCTAATTTTTCATCAATATCCTATGAAAAAAAATACTAGCGTAAATGGATATATTTTATTCAGGAAATAATCTACAGTAAATAAATAAATAAATAATCTACAATATATAATCTATGATAGTTAAAAATTTACGTAAATTAAGAAAAAATGAAAAACCTTAAATTTATTATTATCATGTTTAAAACCATCAGAAGCGATTTGCCGGGCAGCAGCAGCATTCGCACTAATTATCTATTTGAAAAAAATAATAATTATAATATGGTAATATTACATTATATTATATAATATTATAATATTATAATAAAATGAATAAACGAAAAGTAGATTAAAACCTCCCTTTTATCCAATTGTAGATATAATCTTAATATAGCGTCCCATGAAGATAAATCTTCCCCTTTCAACATTTCACAAAATAATAAACAAATCATAAATGGAAGATAAAAATGGAAGAAATAAAAGAAGGAAAGGAGAAGAGACAAACGAGCACAACGTAGATTGTCAATGCTCGAGTTGTCTTATGGCATTGTTTCAGGAAACTGGTAAATACTGGCAAGAAAATAAGTAATAGATTTTTTTATAAAATATTTTTGCAAAATAATAAATTTGCATGAATATTAGTAAAAATTATGCGTAATATAAACATAAAACTATTGTTATTAATTATTATTTATGGAAATAAACCTTCTGTTCTTTCGAACTCATAACACGAAAGTGTTCCTTATCAAATAGAACACCCATTCCAGTTTGCTCCAATTTCATTTCCATCTCATCTATATCTTTTTTTTCCATTTTACGAGTAAAAATATTGGCTAAACGTCTTTTGTTGTGGTATAATTCACGGTTTTTCTCTGCTTCCAATTCACCAGAAATGATTTTTTCGACCTACAAAAAAGATTATCCGCGACTAATGTAGACTCACTAGGATTTAAAAATACTCGCCATTCTGATAGACAGAAAAAATTTGAAAAAAACGAACTGTAAATAAACGCTCTGGATGAAGTTTTTCGACCACCGGCCTTTTCGTCCAAAATTTAACTTCTTTTTCGTTACATTTGGAAGATTTATTAAAACACTCCTCGAATACTTTAAGTCGCTGATCGCGCTTTTGTTTCTGTTTCATTTCTTCATCATTCATTTCTAATAAGACCTCGCGAATCTTAGAAAAACTTCTTTTATAAATATTATTTTACATAATATATTAGCTTTAAAACAAATAAATGATAAATGAAATCAAATAAATTCTCTGAAATTTTATATTAAATCAGATTAGCAAAAAGAAATAATGGAAATTTAAAAAAATTACTTTTTCGTCGTCCAAACATCCTTGTTCACCATCCAGAAAATCATTCATAATTTTATCATCTGATTTATCTCCTTCAACGACGGAGGAAAACGCTTTCAAAAGACTTGAAGTACGGCGTAAAATCGGTTCCGTTTTCTTGGCTTTAGAAGCATCAACCTAAAAATATTTCTTCATAGTTTAAAAAATACAAAATATACTTTATATATTTTATATACTTTATGGTGATATTTGAAAGTTATAATGTGGTCCAATTTTTAAACAGAAACAAGAGCAATAGGCTGAAACCTGTTTATGATGCATGGTAATAACTGAATGATTGGCTTCTTTCGATTGAAGACATAATCAATAACTAATAAGAATGAACCTATCATAGAAAAAGAAATCCAAGCGACGATGTTGATCGACCTATTCTTATATCCCAAAATGGCTCTCTGGCGAAAGAATCTATTCATCAAATAGAGATAATCAACCCTTTTGTAAAAAGAAAATGTTGGTGAATAAATGGTGAATTGGTGAAAATTGCTATTTTGCATTTTGCAAGTGATGAAAAATTATTTTAGAGGAAAAAAGAAAAAAAGGTTGAAGGAAATTGGTGAAAATGAAGCAATTTATATTGTTACCTGCACTTTTGCTTTTCGTTTATGAGCCGCATTCGTAATAGCATTTTCAAGTGTTTCACGCATTCGCTTCGAATCAGCTTGAAATGTACGAATAATATTAGACAAATAATTTATACGATCGGCACTCGGTAAACTTTTCCATTCACAAAGATTATATGCGGGTGGTTCAATTTCGCAATTGCTTTGAAGAACGGTAAATACAGTCTAAAATAAAAAACAATGGCTAAAACAAAAATAATATATCGTAAAATTCAATTTATATTTTTTATTTCCAAAATCATCATTATCATTTATCATTATCATTTATCATTCAAAAATTGCAAAGATTTAAAAGTTTTAAAATTTAAATAAATTGACCCAAATCATTCAGGAAATAAATTTATTAGAATAGCCATAGATGAAAATAAATGGAAATATTCGAACTAAGACAATGTAAAAAAATCGCTATAAAGACTTACAGAAATCACAATAAACCAAATAAAATGATTCGAGAATTTTTATATGAAATGATTATAGCTAATCTTATAATCTTATAATCTCAAGATCAGAACAGAAGAGCAGAACAAGATCATAAGATAATTATGGAGAAAGTCTACCAACCTCAATGAGCACACATTTATGATATCAAATTCAAGTAAATTCCAAAGAATTCGTGAAACGACGAAAAGAAAAGACTATTAAGGGGTCGAAAAAATAGAAAATGGATTCAAACCAGCAGTTAACTTGCCTTGTCAACAAACTAATTACTGATTAATCAAGGATCAATAAGGAGCAGACTGATAAGATAGTTTTCATGAGTTGCAGAGATTAGTGCATCGTAGTTTACGCGCACGTCAAAATAGCGAATCAGCAAAAAGGATTCAAATATATTAAGGAGACGACGACACTTATAAAGAAGGCAAAAGGAAAGCTGGGTAAGGGCTAATGGAGCATGAAAGATAAAAAAAAAGATGATCCAGTGATGTCAAAGATGAAAAATATAAAAGTCCGCGAGTAAAATCCAAAAATGAACGGAAGCTGGCCAATCTCCATGTCGCCTTTTGCTTTCATAGTTTCGCTATCCCATCGTCATCAACAAATATGTTGCCAAATTAGTTTTTGAAATTTTTGGCTGAAAAGGTTCCATTTTCAATACTTATTTCTGGGCAATCTTAGAATGGAAAAACAAATCGGCAATAATCCTAAAATATTTAGAATTATTGAAGCCCAAAATGAGGCTATTCAAATATGTTTGGTAATTCTTTAAATGATATACTGGTATTTATCAGAAAGTAGCGGTCTTTTTCTCCTGTTTTCTGCTTCTTTCATTGGCCCTAAATCGCGCTAAAACTTGGCGCTAAGAGAGTTCCATACGGAAGATATTGCTCGGCACCATGGCTAGAAAACAGTCGCTCTAACAAGGAAGGGATTTTTCTACTGACCAAAAAGCAAAAGCCTTTGTCACTAGGTTTTTCATGGCGAAAGATATTCAGATCCAGGAACAATTTCGGCAGCATAAAGATTACACTTTTAATCAAATTACATTTCTTATTGCGAACCCGTGTTTATCTTTTCTTCAAGGACATTGCCACCACAGTAATAGCCTCTCATCTCTTCTCTTAGATCATATTCAGTAATATTCTGAATCCATAACCATTATGATCGCTTTTATTTCGGTATTTTTTATTTGTAATTCGACCTTCAACTCGTTTTTACAACACAAACGATCCACAAGATTGGAAGATGGTCAACTATTGTACATTAGGCGTTAGTCGTTGCTGAATTGTTTTTTTGATATCTCCATGTATCCTGTCTTTTAGTTTCGATACAAGAATATTAAATATATTACTTATTAAAAGAGAGTCGGCCGATTTAGAAACGGCTAACAGAAAATATAAAATATATAAATAAATAAAAAAATATGATATGAAAAATATGAAAAAAATACAAAATAATAACAAAATCCGATATAAATGACCATTCATAACAGAATTCTTGCAAATATTTTTTCTTCAAAAAAATGAAAAAATTACAAATAAGTATTGATAATTTTTTTTTCAATGAAAAAAGCGAAAATTAATTAAATTATAGAATATATTTTAGGTTAATTTTCATTTTTTATAAAACAATATTTTCATCAACTTTTTCTATTATTAATTAATTCATTACTATTTACCACTACTTTTTATATCTTTTTCATCATCATTCTTTACTGTTATTCTTTACATTTAAACTGATAATAAAAAACCTGAATCATACGATCTGCGTCCTGCAAAGAGCATAAAGAAATATAATCTAAAATATCTGGTCTGAATTTCGAAACTAATGCCGCTAATGCCCTTCCATCATCCCAGCTGAAAAATGCATTAAATTATTAACTAATTGTTTAATATTATTTATTAGAAAGCATAATTTTGGACAATAAAACGACCGTTTTTATGATTTCAATAATCGGTAAGAATAGCAGTCACAAAAAGGAGAAAGAACATACCACGAATTTAAATTATAAATCTTTAATTTATACACTGATAAAAAGTTTTGACAGAACCGCCATATCTTATAACTGAAAAAAAAATCAAGTTAAATCAAGTCAGCAGTTAAATAAAACATTCGGATTCGGATTTGTTAAAGATTGTTGCGAAGAACCTTCAAATTTCTAAGAATACCTTTTCTTTATTTATAATCACATTTATTTTCATATTTTTTACAAAAACTGATGAACCTTACGCTTGCGATTTCTGCTTTTGCATGCTAAGCTAAAATTTGAAAGAAAAAATAAAGTTTAATAAAAAATACCTCTTAATGAACGAAGAATCAACGAAATTTCTCAAAGGCAATGGTCGATTGGTTTCGATATGTCGTGGATTATCTGTATCCACTAGATGACTTATTTCATGTGGTTGAACCGATAATTCAAAGCTTACATAACGGGTACGAGGATCGATTGTATACTACAAATTTGGTTAAAAAAGAATCAATAAACAAAAAAGAAACACCGAAAAGTCCATATCTTAATTTAATAAAACATTATAAAATTCATAGAACATTAAAACATAAATTAAAACATAAAACATGATAAATCTCATAAAAAATAGCGAAAAATTTAAAGACAACCAGTCCATCGTTTTAATTTTCATTAAAAATTTTCATTAAAAATTGCAATTTCCTCGAAAAAAATTTGTGATATCAATAAGTTATGATTTTCTTTTAACTAATTTTAGTGAATAATTTAAATGGGATGATGATGGCGACTATACTTCTATTGCTAAGAGATTCCTTGGCAAAACTTGCCTCGTTCAATCAGCGAAGCTAACCAGGAATGCTGAGCGCTCTTAGAGAAAAAAACTTAAGCACTAAAATTTAAAGTAATAAAAACCATCAAAAAAGGATTGCAAAATTAGTCGCAAATTTATTTAAAAAAATGGAAAAAAGATTTGGAAACAAACTTTTTCCAATTGTTTTTGCAGATTATCGGGTTTAGCTTGAGCAAGAAGCCGATAGGCACTTTCACGTTCAGCTAACAACAACATAATCCCTTCATGATTCAACCCATATGATCGAAGCATCCAAGAAGTATCAAAAACTCCAAGAAAGCCGCGTGCTATGCCTGATCCTGTAGGCCAAAATGGCTAAAAGTAAAATGATTTTGAAAAAGAATCTATATTGGCTACTTCGTATTCTCCTAAAAAAGACCAACCTCATGAAGACTATCACCAACGATTGCCATAATTAATCGTTGATCATGTCGCTCAACTAATCGAACAGAGCATTTTGCAGAATAAAATGAGGTAAAATCAAACATCGCAACATCCTCTTTTTCATTGTGATTAATAGCAAATTGCAGCGCTGGCAATTTCCCTTCAGTGGCAAAATCAGCTGCAGATGCTGCATAATCACATAATTTCTCCTAAATAACTCTATTATTCTAAATTATCGCTGATTTGATAATTAATTAATGGAATTAAAGAAGAAAAACGAAAAAGCTTCGCAGTTTATCGTTCTATCTTATTAAATGAAATTTCCTCGTCATCTAAGCATTGAAAATTAAAATAAATAAAAATTTTAAGAAAAAATTACCTGATTTACATTATCTGGCGATAGCAGAAGAGAAATATCTTCATTATCCTGCAATAATATCGTACTGACAGTTCATTTTGAATCAAATTTTTTTAATACTTTATTTATTTTTAGAAATACCCAAAAAATAATAAAATTACTGCCAAGAAATTATTTTATCCGAGCACTATTCATCATTTTTAATTTTTCTATCTTCACTGATTATTAAAAGCATGCCAAAAACTACTTGGATTTCACTTCAAATCAGCTTACCCCGCAAGAAAAAAAAGTATAGTGTTCGGATCTTAATGATGTAACGTTATATAAAAAAAGAATTACATTTTAAAAGAAAAATACTTTGACCACTCTCGAAGTACTGATTATCTTATCAATTAACTAATCATTTCAAAATCACCGATGTTAATGGGCAAAAGAATAAAGTAAAATGCTTATCCTATCTTCTTTTTCTCATTAGAAAAGTGAGAAAATATGGATATGTAAAAGGATTTTGTTTAAGTAACATACTTCAATAATAACTCCTTTCTCTAAGAGACTCTGTTTTTTCGCGCACATCACAAAATAATGTGTTTCGTCTTTGTAATAAACGATATTTTCCAAATCAACACCCGTTAGTTCTTTCATCTCTTTGAAAAACTGTTGATTGAATATATAAGAAACACCACTAAAAAAACTAACACAATCGTTTAATAAAGAAGACCAATGCGAATTATCAGTGGTTCAAAAAAATTTGAAACTTTCGTCTATTACCATAATAACAGACCTTGAGAAAATAAGAAACAAACCTAATTTCTGGAACTTTTTCCTCTTCGAGAGTTCGTTGATTGATAAAATTAGCGGTTATGCCAATTGCGAGTTTTCCACGCATTTCTTGTTTTGGAAAACCTGAAAAAAATTTTCGACAAAATGGAGAAGAAGAAATAGAATAAAATTTAGAAGTCTACAAAAATCTGATAAATTTGTGGGAAAAATAAGAGACACAAATAAAAAACTAAATCTAACCTGGTAAACTATTTCGTTTTCCGTCAGCACCAATTAATGCGTCGAATATATACTCAGATAGAATATGATTTGAAGGTTGGAATTGAGCTCGCCAACCGCTTACTGAAAAAATTAAGTACCAGTAAAAAAGCTTCGTTAATAAATTAATTTTTACTGGCTAATCATAAATGAAGTAATAATAATTAACTATAATTGTCTCTCATATCTCAATTATCTCAGTTCAACAAAAAATTTATAATTAATAAAATTAGTGAATAATAAATGAATGAATATATTAAAATATGAAAGAGATTCTCAAATTTACAAAAGTACCAACATCCACTATTGTGAGATTTTGGGAAAATAAGATTTCGAAAGGTTACTGAATCATGAATTTGCACGCCAACAATGAGCGCAACTTTTGCCAAGAATATTTGTAACTGTCGTATGCCTGCAAAAATCCATCTTTTTTTTGATTGAAAACGCATTAATTAAAAAATTTCAACTATAAATCTTAAATAATTCTTATAATAATTGATAATTTCAACTATAAATCTTAAATAATTCTTACATAATAAATGAAAAAGATTAAATAAATAAAAAGTGAACTTTTAGCGAAAAAATAACTTTTAATTATTTTGTTGTGAACAAAAATTAAGAACGATCAAAAAGAATGTAAAAGCCAGAACCACTGAAAATTTGACTCAATGATAACTTTAAGAATTTTCTTCTTTTTGACTTTCCCCTCAACTGGATAATTCCTTCTATATTATATTTTAAATAGAAAGTAGGTATAGAATTTATTTTGAAAAAATTTTTATAAAATATTACTTAAATTCTGATGAATTTGATTAATCTTAAAAAATATGCTAAAAAATATGCTTACTAATGTGATCGATGCTTCCACGACAGAATTTCGGATAAAAAATTTTAATGCCAAGATTTTTTAAATCTTGAATAACAAATGGCCAAATATGAAGGACGTTGTTACGAGAGAAACAATCTCGCTGCTCCACCAAAACAACATGAGCGCCAAGTAAGGCGCATTCAATTGCCGAACGTAAACCACAAGGCCCTATAAAATAAAAATGTTTATTTCTCCAAATATTTTTAATTATTTATTAAATATTATTAATTATTTTCCTTTTTTAATTATTAATTATTTAGCACCAGCCAGCCATATTGCTTATTATTTTGAAACCTAATTTTATTTTTCCTTCTAATTTTCTTTGCTTTTTTCTCATATTGAAGGCTGGTTTCCCAGTTTTTTTTTTTTAAAGAGCCATTACTTGTTAAACTCTCCACTGGCTTGTCGCATTGGACAAATATGCCAGAGAGTCCTTTGATGATAGAATTACAGATGATTCTCCAACATCATCTGGATTTTCGAACAGATTTTCTCCTGCGGGGAATCGAATCTCAGATCGGCACTCCAAATTTAGCAACAACCCACTGAGCCATTCTATCCCCCTCGTTTTCCGAGTTAATACAAAATGAATATATAATATATTCATAAAATGAATAAAATTAAACATAAATTTTAAAATAAATGATTGAGAATAAATAAATTAATGAACGAAATTAAAATAAAATAAATTACATCATAATCTGCCGAATTTTTATGAGTAACTTAAATTTTTTTAAATGAAATCGGTAGATAATAGGTCAAATAAAAAATATCTTAATGGGAGATAAGGTGATAAAATTATGACGAAATGAAATATACCTGCTCCTATGACAAGTACATTGAGTTTTTTACAAGCTGCCTGACCGCAGTATTCTTTCTGGGTTGCACGTCTATCGAGAACGCTCCATAGTTCCTTGGCGCGCCAATCCGTTAATTTATTTTTAAGACTGCAAATCATTACATTATGAAACCTTTTAAAGGAACTTAACTCATCAAATAGTATTAGAAATTAATGAAGAATAATCTAAAATTACAAAAGAAAGCTGCTTTATTCGCAACAAAAATTTAAAGATATTTAGAATATCTTTAAAATTTTAGTTTTAGCTGAAATTAAATAAACTGATTCAGACGTGAAAATTTTTGAAACAAGAAAGAAACTTCTTATAAACTGTCGCCGAATCGAACTGATCGATCTCGAGAAACGTACAAAGTTGACCGAACAACTGCTGGATTCTTGAGAAGGTGGTCGCCGAAGCAAAAGCGTCGAACAATAAATTCGCATCCATCGAATTCAATTAGACCAAAATTACATTCTGAAAACCTTTTCTTCTTAGTTGTTCTAATATTTCAAAAATTAAGAACGAGCAATTACGTCGTATTTTAGGAAACACTGAATAAATAATATGCAAACAATTAGTAAAATAGAACAAAACCACTTCCAAAGTCTGTTTAGTTTCAGGTTTTTCGAAAATTCTAATGAAATTTTGTTATAATTGCAAAAATTTAATATTTAACGATCGATCGTTATTCGATTTAAACAATATTTTGGAAGAAAGAAACAAATCTTTTGCTTCTAAAATTTGTGAGAAACTTCAATTAATTGATAAAAATGATAAATAACAAATAAGTGATAAGTGATAATTGATAAAGTGATAAATAAGTGAAAAAACGAATTAAATCATTTTGTAAGATAATTTCAAAAAAATAAACCACAAAACAAACAATTTTTTCAACTTTAAATTAAACAACTTTGATTTATTTTTTATGTATTTTTTTCATTGCATTCAATAATAATAATAAGTGAGAAATTTTAGAAAATTCTTTTGGAAAAAAGAACGGTCGATAAATTTCTTCTAAAATACTTAAATATGAAATCAAACAGATAAAATAATGGAAATTAAAGATGAAGCGAAAATTTCGAGGAGTGTGAAAGGAATTATAAAGGAAATATAAGAGAGTTTGATAGACTTTTTATGGGAAATAGGAAAATGCTATAGGCAAAATGACTTCTTTTCAATTACATTCCAATTCATTAAATTCACTGAATTATTCGCAGCAAAAAGTAATTACTAAAAATTAGTAATTAAATAGAAAATTTTACTATTTAAATTTTAAAAAATTCATTTAGTGAAATAGATAGAAAATTTGAAATATTAGGAAAAAGAAAAACAAAAACAGTCGTCTGAACGATTATTCTTTAATTTATAGCTAAAATTGGTCGCTTAGCTTTTTAAAACATTCTAAATTCTGCTATATTCCAATATTGCCGTGCCAGTTTCGCTTCTTCTGCTAACGGCTCTCACCATTACTGGTTAGACTAGTTGGGTAAGACTGTCTAAAAGGATAAGACGCTTAGGAGATTTAGGACGTTTCTGGGCTGTTCGATGAGATGCCATCTCTGCAGAGGCTGTCTCTTTTTCCATCGTCTAATCCCATTTCTATCGAGCGGCAGTCGCTCTTAATGCTTTCGCATTGGCCACAAAAACAAAGCCCAATTTTCAACAAAACTACACCACTAATCTCGATTATAACGCCAAACAAAAAAAAAGCAGAACATCGTATTACCGTTCACTCCGCGAATAACCCAATTCCTAACGCATTCGCCAATTTTTTTTCAAAATTTTCGGGATTACACCAACCGAGAATTTCAAAAAAATTTAATTGCCTACCGAATAATGAAATAATTTCCTTCTTCTACAATACTTCAATAATTGATGGACGAATAATTCAACTCAAATAGACAAATGCAATCCACAGAAATTCCAAAAAAAATATCTACTGAAAGTTAATGCTATTTAAAAAAAAAAAACTAATTTAAACTAATCAAATTAAATCATTTTCTTATTAAAAAATTCGATGAAATTAGTTAAAAGAGAGGTATAAAACCTTTGTAAATTGCTTAAATCACAAAAATCGTCGCTTCCTATCGATGCCTTTTCGATAAAAAATAATGAAAGACTCTCTCTTTTCTCTTTCTAAACTTTTATCTTATCAATCTAAAATATTGTTTTATAATTAATCACTGAAGATCACTGATTAAAAAACGATAAACGATACGAATATACTGGGAATAACGAGAAGAAAATTGTGAAAACGAATGAGCTAACCAGTTTTCAACGAAAGTGAATAAAATATAATAAAATTATATGAGAGGATCGGTGACGATGATCGGTGAATTCTAATGAAAACAATTATTCTTAAATGCTCCATTAAATGGTAAATGGTTATTTGTGATTATACGAAAGAATATTTATAATTTACACCATTTACACCATTTGTTGCGCATGAAAAAAACATTTAAAAGTTTTATAAATAGAAAAATTATGAAATTTATAAATTATAAAAAAATAAATTTGCGATAAGAGTAACCGACTAATCTATGAAATTTATTGCCCTTCTTTTTACTTCAATTCCACTTCAAAAAAAAAAATCCACGAAAAATAAGAATAGAAATACACGCAAAATCGTATATCGTTTTTTTCTCTTCTTAATAACAAATAAATAAATCACTTTATCACGTTTTTTATCAGAAAAGATAGTTGGCAGACAGCCTAAGGCTAAAAAATTTCTATTCTATAATAGAAGTAATGAACGAAAAAATAGGGATATTCGTGAACTCGTTTCGTCCCCTACATTTCAATTAATTTCACCTGCAATATATTATTATATTAATTAAAACAATAAAAATAACTTTTTCTTACGAATGAAACTGAAAGGCAAACATTAATTAACAAACGACGAACCGAGCTCTCTGGGAAATTCTTTCTGCATCATTTCACTACCACAACAATTAATTTCAGCCAATTAATTTCGAAAATTAATAATATTTCAGAACTTGCTGCGTCGAATGCATAATTTCCACGGTTGAAGAGGCTTCGGAATATTTTAGCACATTTGTTGCCCATCCATTGTTACTTCGTCGCTCCACAAAGATTTTAGCGCCCAACTAAAAACTTCGAACCACAAAAATTACTCCTTGTTTAATGTGATAAACAATAACAATGCCGATGGATGGTTAAAATAATTTAGTGGAAATGGAAATGCGTCGCAATCGGCTTAGCAGCTCCATACTTTACAACTCTCTCGTCGTTTCCATTTCACCCTTTCCTTCCAGCCGGATTAATCAAATCAATTTCAAAATTACTTACATTACATTACTTTAATGAAATATTTACGAACAAAAAAGGAGAGAATGAAAAAATTGACCGCCAGCAATTGACGAAGCGAATTAACACGAATGGCAGGCATATCGTCTAAGGAAAAAACGATATAACCGTAATTCGATGCAACGGAAATATGAACAAATCACACAAAATCGGAAACCAATTCATTGTTTTATTAATTAAATTTCTCACTTTTATAAGTAAATAGTTTCAAAAAAAAGCAGAAATTAAAAAAAAATTCGGAATTCGGTAATTCGGAATTGTGGCAGTGAAAAATTCCCAAATCTCCAAAAATCAAATGGAAAAAACTACGAAAAATTAAGCCAAGAAAATTATTCTAATACAAAAAATAAATATTTTTACCGCAAAATTTTTTCACTGAAATCAATCAAAACCAAAAATTAAAATTAAAATCAATCAAAATTAAATTAAATAAAATTAAAATTAAATATTCAAATTAAAATTACAGTTAAAATTTCTTGAATTTATGCATTCTTCATTTAATTAAGTAACAAATGAGAATCAAATATTTTACAAATAAATTACTGAAAACCTAAAATAATTTGCCAATTAAAATATCATATCTACCCAGCAGCTTCACCACCTTCACCAGCATTTGACCATTCTTGGTCATATTGGTTCCTCTGATCACCGTCATATTGGAGATCCTTGCACCAGAGAGTCACCTGAGAAAAAGGAGACCTCGACGCCAGCAATCGAATATTAAAATACATCACTAATGCTAAAATGTCGAAATCATAAACCGAAAAAAAATTAAAAGAAAGTGGAAGCAAATCCCAACAAAAGAAAAAAACAGTTGAACGATTTGCAATAATCCGATAAAACTTTCCCAAGTGATCGCAAAAAAAATTAAAATTCTAAATTTTTTGAAAAAATGTTAAAACTAATGAAAATATTAAATTTAAATATTAAAAATATTAAATTTAAAAAATATCAAAATCTTAAAAGAATTTAATTTTCAAAAAAACCATTACAATTTTTATTACCTTCCAAACAATATTTTTTATCGACCAAAACTGCTTCAACTATTTTGTTTAGGAACGTTCGTTCCACGCTTTGGCTTAACGCACCAGAAAGGGGATTTTCGCCAGAGAATACTCGACAATCGAAATAAATTTTATACTTCGCAATTCTATTAGATAATTTAAAATAAAACTAAATTAGTGTAAAACTCCTCGCAAATGAAAACGTATCGATCAGTGAGTGAAAAAGCCAAAATGTGTAATATAATAATAAAATTACTAAGACAAAGCCGATTAATTTTCCACTGCTTTGCGAATCTTTCGAACAACAATGCTAATAAATTACAATTGCAATACATCTAAAAGTATGCAATGTAACCGATAAACAGCAAAATGATAAAGTAATATGCAACGGCTAAGCCAGAATGTTCAATTTCTTCCCAGTGACAGAAATAAATTTCAATTTAGCATTAGAACCGCATGAAATCCGCATGGAATTCAATCTACAGGCCTATTGACTGATCATCGTCTCTCTCCTGAAAAATATTCCCATCCATCCTAAAAGCCAGTGCAAATCAGCCAAAATCCTATTAGAATGAGAATATCGATAGATAAAAAATAAATAAAATCATTTCTGAAAATGAAAAATGTATATAGCCTAGTCAAAAATTAGGAAAAACTTTTTTCTATTTATTCTATCTAATTTTTTTTCACTCGTCAATCATCCATCTATTCTGTGGAAATATTAGATTATCTATTTGCCAGTTTTTGAGAGGATTTGTTGATAGGAAGGATAAATTTTTTGAGTGTATTAGATAAAATTAGGGTCATCTTTGGAGACTGAGGGTTCTGCGCGGTATCTTAGTTATTCCAAGAAGTGCGTTCTTATGGATAGAGATCTCTGATGTTGTTCCTAGAATCTGCTGAAGCCAGCCACTTTTCTAGTTTAAAAGTCACACTTCCAAGTGTTCCAATTATCACTGGAATTACTTTGGCCTTCATTTTTCTTCTTTATTTCCTTTTTTAGTGCTTCTCTAATTTTTCATATTCCTTATTTTTAATGTTTTGTTTTAATGTCTTCCATCACTTAGTTAGTAGCTACAGCTACCTACCGCCAATGCTGAGCTCTTGTCTATTACTATGACAACGGCCAGCATTTGTTTGCCGTCTGGACGGACGGAAGGACTCCAAAGGGTCTTGGCCTCGCCACCGTCCACGATTTCCTCTGGAACCTTTCATCTAATACTGAGCCATATACTGAGCAGATATTCCTGTAGACAATGCCAGCTATTTTATACAAATAAGTACGAAATTAGGTCTAAAAAGTAAAAAATATCTCATGACAGTGCGAAATTACAGATTCAAAACGTCGATTCTTAGCAAATTAAAACCACAATAAAATAGCAATAAAAAAAGAATCGGAAGAGATAATTATCCGAATGAAATGAACTACAAAAAGGATTTCAAATTTTCACATTAAATTATCAAATTAATTTCGCTGGAAAACTCGTTTCAACGAACGAATCCGCGTCATAATAAATGAGATAAAATTGATAAAATTTCATTCACATAATTAAATTTATTAAATTTTATATTAAATAATATTTATATAATAATTTTATATACAAAAGAAATATGAAAAATTTTTGATAAATAGAATTTTAAAATATTTTCGCAAATTTAGCAAATTATTTCTGGCATAGACAAATAATAAAACCACTGGCATAGACAAATAATAAAACCAGTGATTTTCAAATATGCTAATCTCGAAAGACTTCAGCAATAGAAAATTTGAAAATTTCGAACAATTCAACCAATTATGCAATTTATATTCTAATGCAGCTTATCTACGATGGGCAGCAGAGTGACTACTCAGCGGGTTGTTGCCGGAGCGCCGATGGTAAGAGGTTCAAAGCCCCACAGGAGTGAGGTTCTAATCCCCACGTCCAAAAATCTAGATGGTGACGCTGACGACTCGCCTATACTTCTACCGCCAAGGAATCCCTGGGATATTTATCTGGGACAAGCCAGCGGAGCGAGCAGCGAGTCCAACCAGTAGCGGTAAGAGGTCTTAAAAAAGAAAAAACAGCTCGCATAATCCGAGATGAAGCAGCTTTTTCTTAATGCTAAAATGGTACTTTAAATGAGTGAAAATAAAGACAAAACTTAACTCTTCTACTAAGATATAAATCATTTTATGCCTAAAACTTATATTTTTTAAAGAACGTTTATTTAGCATTTCGTTTGCATCGCCGCTTTATCAGACAAATTTTTCGCTAGGGAATGGCGACAAAGCTACGAGTGGATCGGCCGTGCTGCTCGCATTTCTGAAAGAGCACTTTATCCTTGCCGAGAATAGAACACTAGAATCGACGCTCCGAAATGGCAGCAATAACCCGCTGAGTCATCGCACCTCCTTATCTTAAAAATCAGAGGGTTATTAAACTTTTTGCGAGTCACCCATGAAACTTACAGTGGCAGCGAGAATAATTCCTACTGGAAACTCTAGCTGAACATTAACTTAAATTAAATGATACAGTTAGTTATTTCGTTCATGGATGTGGTGCCCAGGTACTCTAAAATATTAAAAATATAGTTAATAATAGTTATTAGTAAAAGTTTTGTCGAATTATTTATTCGTTGATTGGTACAACCAACAATCAAAATGCGGACACATTAGCGGACAATAAAAATGAAAAGAACTAAATCAGTTGAAAAAGACGAACTTTTTCTCCACGCCCTTGCCTTAAAACAATTGTACTTGTACTGAAGAAGAAATTTTTTTTAATATTTGGTCTTAAATTCGATGTTCTAATTTGTAAAAAATTTCTCAGATGCAAATAATTTAGGTGCGACCAATTTTTCGATTTAACAACTTCATTTTCGAGAATGTCTGTTGGCACCAAGAATATATAGTACCAGATTTCGAGAAAATACGGCACCAAATGCTACCAAAAATCGATATAATCATCCTCGCAAAAATTTTTAATTTTGCATAATCAGATTCAGCTAATATGGCATAAAATTGAATTAAATTTATTCATTATGATAGAGTGAAATTATACGAATTTTTTAATATCTTCTCCTGATGAAGTTGTTGTATGGACCCAATTTCTAAACCGACCATATTTTTAGCACCATCTGGCGCTAATGCTATTACCGACACCAAATTCCAGTTTAATTAGAGGTTATTAATTACTTTTGATACGAAATTATATTTTCATATGTCGATATGCCAGTTGTTGCATCTTTCAAGCTTTAATACCTCTTCATCTTCAGTTACTGCAAAATATATAATACCAAATGCTGATTCAAAACAGTGGGTTTTTCCTCAATAAGCAGCACCGATGCGCTGAGCTTCGATTTCCCGAGTCAAAAATTTGACATAGCGTAAATAAAGAAATAACTGGGTTATGTGGCTTGCATCTTGCACTCTGCTCAATAACATTGAAAAATGTTCAACATCACGAACTTTTTCTCTGAATTGGCCCTCAACCCAAATCTCCTATTTCCCTCTTCTCACCGTTGTTAATGCAAACAAACCCAAGCAATCTTCCGTTTTTTCGAGATATTTCCTTGGCAATAATCAATTTAAATTTTTTAAGGAAGTCCACAATCGTTGAAATGACATTTTTTAAGGAAAACCACAATCGCTGAAATGACTTCCTTCGTTAGCCATGATTTGTAAAACTCGAATAATTCGACTTGCAAAAATCGTCTCTGTCGACGTTGTTGATTTATTCCTGGTCAGTTTCTGAAATATTCTCTATCGCAAATCTCCTTGCCACATTTTTTTATATTTCCATCTTAAATTATATTCTTTAAACACATTAACCACTTTAAATGAGACATTTGCCATTCACTCTTCATAAAAAATAATTTTCTGACCATCGCGTCATTGAATAGGCGACAAGTGGTACTCAGCACCGCCTTCTATTTTTTATATTTTAAATAAGGTAATTTTTATATAAATTATGGAATAAAAAAATTATGGAATAAAGTAAATTTAATTGAAATAAGTATGTGCGAGCTGTTTTGCAGCAGCTATTTCGCGAAAATATTCATGCAGAATATTTTCGTCTTAGGTCGGAGGACAATGAGGATTATATCCAGAAAAAAACGTCAGCAAATTGGCCAGCAAAGGAAAAACCCGATGTGTAGCTCAGTATTAAGATACTAAGTATTAAGAAGATATTGAGATAAAACTAATATTTAATGAGTAACAAACTGAAGAATAGTTCAATAGATTAACACTGTCGTTGGGAATAGAATGTCTGAGTGGGTTGCTGTTCAATTGTGAGTGCCGATGCTGAAGTTCGATTCCTCGCAGGAGTAAACCTGTACAAAAATCCAGATGATGCTGGCGACTCATCTACTTTTGTCGCCAAGAGTCTCTCTGACATACCGCGCAATGCGAAAAGTCAGTGGAGAGAGTTTGAGAGAGTAACCAGTAATGGTGAAGACTGACTCTTAAAAAACAGCAACAGTGATGAGGCCGAATTGCAAATTCGAATTCCAATCCAACACAACCAAAACACCAGCCTCAAAATTGAAATACTCCGATCAACAACAACACTATAAATTTCCTAAGAGCTATAAACCTATATAACCAAGATGAAAATAAAATAGCATATTTCTTGTATGTTAAAACTGCTAAATTTCTAGCATTATTTCTTTTATGCATTTAGAGGGGGAAAAATATACTCCAGAAAAAGGCCATAACGTATACCCTCTTAAAAAAGATAATGAGAATCAGTCGCTTCGTAATCGCATCATAAGACAGACATAAACCCGTCGCACGTTCCAGGCTCAGCACACCTGTCATAATTATAAATTTAATATAAATAATAAAATATTTAGAAAGAAAAAAAGAAAAATCTAACGATTTTAGCACTTACAAACGCTTAAAATAAATCATTTATAGAAAAAAAATAACTTCAAAAAATATAAATAAAACGTGATCGCTTCGCAACATTTTATTTTAAAAAATGAATTCTATTTAATGAACAAATCAAATTTTGCGAAAAAAAGAAAAAAAACAATAAACGCTACCAAAGTATGTTGAACAATCACCTCGAATTATATATCAAACGATTGGCTCTTTTATTAGTCTTTTCGCATTTTTATTTGCCAACGTATTGGCGATAATCACCCTTTTTTTTCACTAAATCCACTAAATAATTCATCAATAATCTACAAGAAAAATAAAAAAATTAAATAAAAAAATCATTTTTAAAATATTATCCAATTATCTCCAACTTCAAAAAAAATGGACTAAAAATAAAATAATTATGTCGATTCGAGAAAAAAAATAAATTTGCAACGATATTTATAAAACTTTGTCCAGTTACACTAACTATATTTTCAATGGCACTCTACTTTCAAACACTGATCTTTCAAATAACAGCGACGAAAAATTAACAATACGAAAAAAAACTAGTTATAAAGGTGAACCAAACCGTCACGTTTATTACTGAAATATTTCTTAATGATTATGACCATATTCTTAATAATTAAAACAATGTATCAAAAGAATATTTTTATTGGCAAATTTCATAAAAATAATAGAAATTATTATTAAATTAAAAACAACTTGATCAAGGATAATATAAATAAGGTAAATAATATAAATAAACTTTTTCTTATAATTTATAAATATAAAGGCACAATAAATAAATACTATTAACAAAGAATTCTATGATGCCGATGTTAAAATGTCAATATTAAAATTTAAATTATCTTGGTGGGATTTTAAATATAAATTAAAATTTTTCTACCTTCATTCATTCAAAAAACAAAAATTTGGATAATTTACTTCAAATTAGCGTTATTTCAAGGTATTTCACGCCATAATATTTAGCGATTCCTCTAATATCCAGCAAAAACATTAATTGAAAATAAGAAAACAAATCAACTGAAAAAAAATTATCTAGCATATTACTGAGGAAATAAAGTATTACATTTGGGCCATAAAACAATTCGCTCTATAAAATGAAACAATGAAAAATTATTCACAAAAAAAAAATATGGACTCACAAGGTCATTTTTTACAATCATTACTTTTTATATACATGTTCCACTAAATTATCTTCTTTTATTGCTATTCGCAGCGATTCTCAAACTTAAATATCTGAAATAAAAAAAGAAAAATCACTAACCGCATTTATAAAAGTAAGGAATCGCTCAATTATCACAGAGGAAAAATACATAAAAAAAAGACTTTTTAGTATTTTCTATTACCATTTAGATCTTCATCAAAGCTCTTTTCTATAAAGACGAGAAAATTTGAGGAATTTCGAAGCGGTGTATACCAATTACAATATTCTCAATATTATATTAAGTGTGAAAAAAATTTTATTTACCGATGTTTTTTTCCAGAATTTAAGGCTTTAAAATGCGCATCACCACCCCAAGTTTCGACAAACACTTTTCGTTCAGCATCGCTTGCATCATTAATAGGCGAATGTTCTGAATCAGTGGAAATTCGTTTTACTGCCCTAAGAACGTCTGGTTCAATCGATAAAAAGTGCTGGATCCAAGCATCATATTCGGCATTATCTTTGAAAACAAAGTTTGCTAAACCAATCGTTCTTGCTTCATTCGCATTCAAAACATTTCCGGAGGATAATAATTCAATCGCTCTGGGTCGCCCAAGAATTTTAAATAACAAGTGAGATGTCCCCCAAACAGGAGTAATACCAAACTGAAACTTGCAAATGAACAATAAACGTGAAATAAAAACAATAATAATAAAAAATAAACTACTAGACTTAAAGAAAAGAAGTTAAAGCTAAAAGAAAAATACAGAATAAATGAAGAAATTTTCTTTCACATAAGATCCAAAAATTTCCCAATTTGCCCGAAATTAGATCTCTTTCGAACAAATTTCATCTAATCAGAAAATAATGATCGAACCTTCGATTGAACATATCCAATTTTTGCATGCACATGCATGGCGCGTAAATCACATGCAATAGTTAATTCAGCACCGGCACCAAGAGCATAACCATCAATACGAGCAATGCTAATTAGTTGCAAGGTTCGCAGTTTTGCAAATGTTTCACTCATAAATCGATTCATAACGTATCCATCGGCTGGATTAGCAACCTCTTTTATAAAATTAAGATCGCCTCCCGAACAAAATGAACCATTTGCACCATTAAATATAACTAATCGTCCTTGCTTCCAGTCCGATAAATTTTCAATAATGTCAGAAATCTGAACGATCATATAACCGTTGATAGAATTTTTCGCATCTGGATTGTACAGTGTCAGTTCAGCGATGCCATCTGAATCGTTTTTTGTAAAAACAACCTCGCCTGCAATAAAATTTGTTAAATATAAGTCGATAATTAGCGAAATTTGTTACATTATTAAAGAATGATTCACTGAGTTGTTTCTATATCGTAGCGCCAAAATTGGAGTTGAATTGGAGTCGACGAAGGTAAATTTATATCTCAAAAATCGGAGTGATGCTAGTGAAACGATTCACCTTCCTTATCTTCCAACCAAGCGATTTCCTGGTAAAATCTCTTATCGGCCTAACTGACTCAACCAGTTCCCACTTCAACCACTTTTTACCTGATAACTGGTATTCGCCTTTAGTGAAAGATTTATCATTTGTAGAGTTGGTTTAGTTATTAGTTATTATTAAGCGACCATTCACAATGAAGTAAAATCGAAAGGAGGAGGAAGAAAATTTAGAGATCGCCCTTTCCCACCATCTAAATCTCAGTTTCGAAGAGTCTGTGACGCAATTAAACTCGAAGCATTCGACCGCAGTTCGAAGCAAAAACTTTTATGAAATTCTGATTTATAATAATTTTTATTCCAATATTTTATGCGATTACTTTCTGAATATTTTTAAATATTTGCGAATGTATAAAAATTTTCTGAAAATCGTTTACCGTTTGATTTCGGAAATTTTAGAAAAAATTCCCGAGCCTTTTCGCGTGAATAATTTGATTCCCATTCAGCGATTTTCTTCGAAAAACACAATTTAGAATGTCTTTCAAATAATCGAAGATTCTTGAAAAAAAATTTTGATAGCTCTCCACTTATGTTCGACTTGACTACATTCAGCATTTTTAACCAGTTCACTACCTTGTCAGAACCCGATGAAGGGCTAAAAATTACGGCCCATATCGATGCAGTTGTGATTTTACGGCCCTTCTGATCTTAGCAATTGGTACTTACGCATCTGGTATGAATTTTTGCAAAGTGTATGTTATAATGTGATAAAGCTTACTACTGGAGCATTCCTAATTCCAATAAGCTGTGTTAATTTTTCCCAGGAAATGTTTTTCCTGAAAAATTGCAACGTTCTCAAGAGGAAAATATATTGGTGAATTTTCGAAGAAAATTATCAATTTAATTTCGAAAATTAAATTAAGAAATACATTTTTCGGTAGATGAGACTTTTATGGAACCGAAATTACCATAGAGATGAAGATCCGAGTAGATGCAATTCATTTGGTCTTGCTATATGGTTGCGAAACATGGCCAATGAGAGTGGAAGATTTTAAGAAGCTATGACCTTTGACCACTCATGTCTAAGATATATTTTATGGAACCGTTGAATAAAATCGCATATGACTGTATCCATCTTCGCTCAAATACCACATTTATTAATATTATCGCATAATGTCGCCTTCACTAGTTAGGGCACGTTCTCCGTCGTCCAGCACAGGAGTTGACATATATTTCGCCACTTGCCAAGTCCTGTGATGGTTGGCCTCAAAAGCGAGAAGGGCCAATCAAGACCTGGACCTGGACTGGAAAAGTGAGGAAGGATTTTGAATATATAGAGGGACCAGCGATATATGGATATAGACGATGGAAAAAGGAATGGAATGAAAGAAAAGGACTTCTATTACTATTACCAATGAGTCGGACCGAGCAGCTTGGAGATATTTTATTTTTCTAGCCAGCGGAGCCAGCCTACCCAGTAATGATGAGCTGTTAAAAGAAGAAGTTTGGCTTAATAGAATAAATCAATATTCAAGGTAGTATAACCAAGTTTTTTGTCAAATCATCGTCCCGAGCAATGATCCTCTCTTCAACACTTACCCCACGTACGTTTCTATGACCAAGTGACCACCTGGTCTCATGCTAGCAGCCAGTGAAATGAGTGGAGTGGAGAGATATAATGAGACTATTTTTTCGCTGAATTATTCATTTTTAAAATACGAAAATAAAAAAAATTTATAAATGAACCGTTCGGAATTAATACGAAATACAATGGTACTAATAATTGATAATAAAAATTGAAAATCTAAATAATTATATACAAATTTATATTTATTTATATTAGCATTATTTACATTAAAAATTAATCTGATGCACCTCAAAGTAGTTTGTTTTATTAGTTCTTTGCACCTTTGAACCTATAATGTAATCAAAAACTAATTCACATATTTATTCATTTGGTGACGACTGTAAAATTTATTTTTCGCATGGTATAAGGGCGAATTTAAATGCTCATCGGGACCAAATGAATAATTTACTTGCATGGTTCACTTAAATTATCTAATTGTACAAACTCTAAGTGTAAAATTCTATTTATTAATGCTAAATAATATTCTGGATCCCTCGCCGATCATTTATTTCTAATTTAAGTTGGTATTTGTTTGGTTACATCTTAATTTTTCTGCCAACAACTCGACCATTAATGGTTAGGATGACTCAAGGGTGCGTCTCCGATGCCATATCTGAAAGTAAGCCAGATTCTTTCTTCTAGGCTTGTATATCGCTGCACCTATATCTATACGTACTCTCCTTATCAATTCATATTTTAATTGATCCTCCTCACTTTTGACGCATCTACCATTTAGCAAATAGTGAAATACGTATCAATTTACATGAAGCGCGAAGCAGGCCCAGCTTGAGGCGATTTTGTGACGATTGTGCGATGTTGTGAAGATGATGTTTGAAAAAAGTGGATGAAATCATTTGAGAGTCAATCTGCTCGATGAGCACGTACTATGTACCTAAAGCAGGTTGATAGACTTTCTAATCTCTTCACTTAACATGTTATGGGACACTGCACACTACAACCAAATAAATCGGGCTATTCGAAACATTACCTATTGGAACCAATTGCCTAGTTATGTTAATTTTGCTCCAATTGCCTCAGTATATTTAATCAGTATATTTTTAAAGGATAACTAGCATAAGATTATTAACATTATTCGAGATACTATCTGGAATCATAGATCATTCTTTTATTGCCAATATTTGAATTTCATGTTTGTTTTCTGGATTATTATTTTCAGTTTAGTTAACACCAGCAAATGGTTTTATACTAATATAAATTTGGTTTTTTTATAAATTATTATCATATTATTATCACATTAAATTATTGGCTAATCAGTATTTGGGACTATTTTCAAAAGATTTTCCAATAAGACAATGAAAATTTGCTCGTAAAATAATCAAAAAACGAATTTTATCGATGTTTCTTTCCCATACTTAAAGCTTTTAAATGTGCATCACTACCCCAAGTTTCAACAAATATTTCTCGTTCTACATCAGTTGGATCGTTTATAAATGATTGTTCGTCTAAGCCAGAAGAGATTCGTTTTATTGCTTTAAGAACGACTGGATCAATTGATAAAAAATGCTGGACCCAAGCGTCATAATCGGTGTCATTTTCGAAAATAAAATTTGCTAATCCAATCGCTTT
Organism: Dracunculus medinensis; assembly: GCA_900625125.1. Taxonomy (NCBI): domain Eukaryota; kingdom Metazoa; phylum Nematoda; class Chromadorea; order Rhabditida; family Dracunculidae; genus Dracunculus; species Dracunculus medinensis. The sequence goes on along the minus strand of UYYG01001152.1, from coordinate 2,013,169 downwards.
TGCTTCGTCAGCTTTCAATATTCCTCCCATCGATAACAATTCAAGAGCTCTAGATTGTCCAAGTATCTTAAATAATAAATGAGCTGTTCCCCAGCCAGGAGTTATACCAACCTGAAAGTTTTAAGCAATAAATTTGTAATAACTGGAAAAATGTAGAAAAAAATTCCTAGAATTTTATTCCTGATAGAAAAAAACCTATCTTTCAAAGATCTGAATGATATTGGCGATTCATTTTCTATCGCTTTCTATAGCCAAAGCATTGCCTAACAAAATTTGTGTCGTTCTGTAATCCAGAGAGGTTAACCAGAAATGGTGAGTGTTTTTAGAAAAAAATTATGCGATTAAAAAAAAGCCAACTTTTGACTGCACATATCCAATTTTTGCATTCATGTGCATGGCACGTAAATCACATGCAACAGTTAATTCGGCACCTCCACCAATTGCAAAACCATCAATACGAGCAATGCTAATTAATTGCAAGATTCGCAGTTTTGCAAATGTTTCACTCATAAAACGATTCATAACATAACCATCAGCCGGATTAGCAATTTTCTTAACAAAATTAAGATCACCTCCGGAACAAAATGTACCATTTGCACCATTAAATATAATTAAACGCCCTTGTTTCCAGTCTGATAAACTTTCGATAATATCGGCAATTTGAACAAACATATAGCCATTCAATGAATTTTTTACACCTGGATTGTCAAGTGTTAGTTCAGCGATACCGTTTGAATCGCTCTTTGTAAAAATAATCTTACCTGCAATAAAACAGAAAAAATTATTAACAAATAAAAATACTAGCACCAAAAATGCATCAATAATTATTTTTTAGCAAATAAGCTTTTTAGCTTTTGAAAACGAAACTAAAATATCCTTCATTAATTTTAACCTTCCTAATCACGTCCAATGTATATATCGACTAGATGGATCAATCAGTTTCCAGTTCACTCACCACTCTATACTCGATGTATATATTCAGATGAGAGATTGGATAGAATGGCTTAGTGGCTCAGTTGCTCAATTGGAAGCGCTGTTCGATTCCCCGCAGGGTTAAACCTGTATAAAAATCCGGGTGATGCTGGCGACTCACCTGTATTTCTATCGCCAAGGGACTCCCTGGGATATTGCCCAATGCAACAAGCCAGCGGAGCGAATTTAACCAGTAATGGTGAAGACTGTTTAAAAAAAAAACACCAATGCAAAACGACCATCTTTTATCATATGTATGTTTTCTTTTAAACCTTCAGTTTTTAAGAGCACTCAGCATTAATGGTTAGGCCTTGTTGGCTTATCTGATAAGACAAATATACCAGGGATTCTACCCGCAACAAAAAAAAATAAGGTAAGTCGATTATCCGTATTTTTAAAAAAAAGATTTATTCCTATCGGGAGTCGAACTTCAGCATCGGCGCTTTGAATAGAGCAACAATTCACCTGAGCCAGTATACTGACCCATTCTACCCGCCTTTGCTTTCTCCATCAGGCAACCGTCTGATAAAGCATGGTGCGATGGCCCGATTCGAATGCAAGCTTTGATTCTCATTGGAAGTCTTGCCACGATTCACCAACGCACCAGACATCTTGTCCATTTAATTCTATCATTTTTGTTTCCAAGGTCTGGAATTCAACATAGGGCGCACGTATGCAGAATCCAGGTTGATTAGGCCGTATTCTATTGCTTCGTGTTACAGTAACTCCATTCACCATAAATTTTGATAATGTAATAATATCATAAATGTAAAACGAAAACCCTTTCTCCCGGTGTACAGTATGGCTCATCCTCAACTTTGGATTCTCTACCAGAAGCTCGAAAGGGCTCCGAGCGGTACTTTTCTACCACTGCGCTCTTCTAGACAGAGTGTTCCTGGACTCTATCGAGGCCCAGTTTAGGAGTCACAGCCGCTAAGGCTCCTACCACTATACTACAGTAATCATCTTATGTTTGTTACTTATACTAAAACTTAAAAAAAATTAAAAAATCCTCCGATAATTTTATTTCAATTCGTTGCTTTCAACTGATTAAATTTCTTTTATTTATTGGTTTATTAATTTTTTATTGAATAATCCAACTGTCAACAGTATCAAATAAATACACAATTAAAGATGAGGAAAATATCCGAAAAATTAAAGAATTATAAATAAATCCTTATTTTCAAATACTGCTCGCCACACTCATTTAAACCTATATTTCAGCCATTAATAAATATTTTAGTGTGGTTGAAGAAAAAGGTGCGAAACCGCCATCGACGACTACCAATACGAAAGAATCTGAGGATTACAAACGGGAAGAGCCTAATAATAGTGATAAAGAGGAAAAAAACAATGAAAAACAAAGAAATGAAAGTGAAAAGGAAAAAAAAGCCTCAATGAAAGAAGCCAAAACGTTAAAAATATTCCAAAAAAGAAGAAAATAGATTTTAATAAGTCGACCTGCAAAAGCGAGAAAGCAAGGAAAATGGCAGAGAGATATGAAGAGGAGGACAAAAGGGAGAATGAGGAGAGAATGATGAAAAGAAATAAACTAAGGGACAAATGGAGCAAAGTGGTAATGAAAATGGAGATGAAGGGAAGAACGAAAAAAAAATAAGGCGAAGAAGGAGATAAAGAAAAGGATGGAAAGAAAAATAAGAATATGAAGAGGAAGATGAAGAAGGATATGAAGAGAAAGATAAAAGGGAAAATGAGGAGGGATGAAGGATGCGAAGAGAAGGAGAAAAAGGGAAAACGAGATAAAGAAGGGCATGAAGAGGAGGAAAAAAAGGGAAAATGAGATGAAGAAGGATATGAAGAGGAGGACAAAAGCGAGAATGAGGAAAGAATGACGAACAGAAATAAACTAAAAGATATAAAAAATTTTACGTCTATTTTTCGACTACTGTAATTGCAAGAAAACTTCGAAAATAAAAATTTAGGAAATTGGTACCATTCGATTTTGGAAATTTGAGAAAAAATTCGCGAGCTTTTTCACGTGAATAATTCGATTTCCATTCGGCAATTTTATTTGAAAAATAAAATTTTGAATAATTTTGTAATACTTCTCGATTCTTCAATAATCGTTTCGGCGTTATCGCTACGCTTAATTTCATCACCGAACACCAAATTAACATTTCGAGCAATTGCACCGAGCACCAAGTCACCTCACCTCGTTGAGGTGCAATAATTTCATTAAAAAAAAAAGATGGTGAGTTTAGGCAGCCCGCTACAGTAAATGACAATTTTGTGGCCCGCACCAATAAATTTTTTTTATTTTACAACGTTACAATGATTTATTATTTAAAATAATTGCATTAACCATTTTCATTGTTTAAATGAGAGTGGAATGACTCAATGGATTGTTACCCTTATTTCGGAGCTGACAGGAGCTGAATATTCTAAAACCCAGGTGACATGTAATTCTACAGTGATTTCCTGGCACAGTTTCTCTGGTCCGACGAGGCCCGTGGAACTAGCATAACTAGAAATGGTGAGCAAAAAAATCTTTATGAAGAATCTCGTTGTCGTGTTAAAATTATATCTCAGATTAGAAGCAACGATTGTTGATTAGGCGAAAAAAAATTTATGAATTTCGATTTTCATTTGATAAGAGCAAACATAAAGGTGAATTCGAAAAAAACCACTGGCGACTCACCTATGCGCCTATTCCTGAATGAATCTCTAGTGAAACGGGAGTGAACCATAGTTGAAATAGGCTAACCAAGGGCGGTGTAGGCTGTTGGGACGAAGTTTCTTTAATTGAGGTCCGCTGGCTATCTTTTCGTTTAATCTCTAAATGAAACTCGGTAACTTCTTTTTAATTATGAATATAGATAAGGAAACCATAAAAACTTTTCAGCGAAAAACTCCATAGGCTTCCAAGAGAGGCCGTTTGGTCTCACCACACTGCAGAGGTATCCATGGGATACAAAAGAAGGATTAAAACATCCGTTCTCTCTGTAAGAAAAGAAAGGAACATATCAATAAAAATCAATGAATTTTTTAGCCACCAAACCATATTTTATTCCTATTTATCCACAAAAATTTATAATAAATTCGGATCTCATGCATGTAATTTATCAAAGTGATATTCGGAAAATTTGTACATTTCTGGATAAGCATGCCGAGCTGTTTTCAACGGTTCACTGCTTTCTCTGTTTTTCGTTTCCGATATTTTCTGCAAATTTATAATAAATTATGAATTTTAACTAGATCGTTTCAAATATAATTGATGGTCCAAAGCTTGGTTTATCTGATGCTTCCAGTAAATTTCCACTTATATGAAAATGAACTTTCTCAAAGCTAATGAACCTTAAATGAGTTTGAATCAGTAGTACTAAGTGCTTCATCCGAAATCATCGTTAAAGATTCGTTTGTATCATCAGTTGCAAATGCTTCATCTCTTTTTTTGCACTGATCGCATACATATACTACTTTTTTTATGTGATTATCTGCTTAAAAAAGATAGTTTAAGCGATTTTTGGGGAGAATTACAGCGCCTTTTTGATTAGAATCGAATAATTCAAAATTTAATGATCGTCAAACTCTTTGGTGTTTATGGATTCTCTTGGATTCCATAGTTCATAAGAGATAAGGGCCAGTGCCTAATCCCAATTATATATTATTATTTAAATGGTGATAATAGTTGAATGGTCATTTTTAAGTTATTATTATTTTTTGAATTTTATTATATTTATATTTACTCAAAACTCTTAGGTGAACAAATTCAATAAATATTGAAAATTTTTTTTATGGTTCCATCTAAGGGGAAAAAATATAAATAACATAAGAAACTTAATCAAAATTGTCTTTTACCATAATCGTTTTTTTTTGGAAAAATATGATTTGTACTGCTTGGATTTCCAACTGTACTTGCATTATCATCCTGAAAAATTTTGAACGAATTAAAGAAAACCAATATAGCCAGTGGAACTATTCAAATCAGCACTGGTGCGAGCTGTTGGAAAAAAAATTAATCAATTCTTTAGTGATTTTTAAATTGGTATTTCATATTTATTTCATGTATATTTTTTTCATAAATAGTTTTATCAATAGCCAAAGATTGTGTCGTGTTAAGAAATAAGGGCTCGGTTCACGCCACCGACATGATTAAACCCGTCAACAATTACCATTTATTCACTTATATTTATTGATGAACAACGAATAGGAAGAATGATTTTTTCGTGGTAACAAAAATAACCATTATGCAATTCTTCTTCTATAAATTAAATTTCACCTTTGGATAAGTAAATCATAAAATTAACCTATGAAGGTAAGTTTCTTGATAAGTTATCATTTGATGTATGTATATCATTAATTTTATGGTATTTTCTTATTTAGGATATTTTTGAGCAAATTTAAAAAAAATTGGACAAAGTCGATTTAAGATGAAATTAAGTATCAACCAAATTCTCTCTTACAGTACAGTAGAATTTCCAACAACGTGGTCAAGACGAGGTCGATGAAACACAGCGGTGCAATGAGGGATGGATGGACCAGTGAAATTGAAATCTTGCATAAATTTGTAAAGGAACCGATAAAAAATATTTTCTCCCCCCCCCCCTCGTCCTCCTCTTCCCCTCTCCTTCATCTAACCAATTTATTATTGAAAATTTGATTCGGGAAATTATAGCGAATTGAAACATTATTGGAATAAAATAAGAAATTTTTAATTGAAAAAATAAAGGAAAAAAATGAAATGAAATGACATAGTTCGAATTGTTGAAGATATATTCGCTTTGTTTTGTAAAATCCTGACAAACACGTATCGCATTTGTCTTCAGTTCCTCCTAAACTCCTTCATTATTTTTTGTAAATCCCTCACCTATGGTACCAAGAATTATTAAAGGAAGCAACCCTCTGGCCTTGTTGATTTAAACCCCTCACCTATGGTACCAAGCATTATTAAAGGAAGCGACCGTGTTAATTTAATGATTAATTTCAATCTTCATTATCACTTTTAGGAAACTTTGATATTACAGAGTTGATATTAATGCCTAAATAATTCTCATTTAGCTTCTCATTTCTTTTTAACGTGAGGTGAAAAATGCAAAAAACGTGAACCTCACGAGTTCCGTGTTCACTACGATTTTCTGAAGTGAAATACGTGCTAAAAATACAATTTTCCGATATTTCTCGACCGAGTGGTAGATAAGAACTTTCCATAATTAAAATAATTTTACGGTTGTTTTTTCTTTCATTATTTATCTATCGCAATTTTAACTAATTTGAATATTTAGAGAAAATAAAAACGGATAAAATTATAGACACGGACTGAAAGCGTATCGGTTGCCGTTCATTCTTCAACACAAGTTTCGCTAATTCCATGATCGTTCATTTACGAGTATAGACTGTTGCAATATATTCTACTCGAATTTTCATTTTTTTTAAAAAGTCCTCACCATTACTGGTTAAACTCGCTCCACTGGCTTGTCACATTAGGTAATATGCCAGGAAGTCCCTTGGTGAAAGAAGTACAGATGAATCACCAGCATCACTCGGATTTTTGTATTCCTGCGGGGAATCGAACCTCAACATTGGCGCTCTTAGTTAAGCAACAACCCATTGAAACATTCCATCCCAACTGTACTCGAATAAAGTTGACTGAATGAATTGTTGGTGCTAATCTGGTGATAAGTATAAAGAAAAATATACGATCCTTCACCAGCGGTACTCATTTAACCGAGAAATGCCAATTTTCCTTTATTGAAGCATTACAGGCTTTCTGAACTGCAAGTTGATGAGAGTTAAAGTCATTAAACTTAAAGGCTGCTATCTACCTTTTGATTTTCCTAACAGGAAACGGAACTGACCTAACCTGAAATCGCTATTAGAATATGAATAAGAAATATCAAGTAGAAGTGACATTTAAGTGTGAACATTCTTTTCTTCTTTGACGTCGAATTTGAGCACTTTATAGTACCATGCGAGTGTTTCGACTAAAATCTTGGCTTTTCTTTGTTTTAAAAAAAACCATAGAAAGGAAATAGGTGCCCCTGATAACTGTAAACCTGCCAGTTGCGAACATCATCATCGAACATACTACTTCGCTACTCCGTTTATATCTCAAATATTGTGGTTAATCATCCAGAATATCTCGCTAAAGCCTTGTAATCAACGGCTTTAAAAGCCACGGACAATAGCGACATAAATAAGGACATAGATTTCTCGCGCACTCCAACGCACAAAAAATGTCTCATTTTTCAACCTGTAAAGCCACACTAAAGATACGTGGCACTTCCTGAAGAGTGTCACGTTTACGCTGAGGAAATTATCCGATGACACATGGATGTGCATGGCGTTGGCTATCAACGGGTGATATATGGCTGCTTTTTTATTATTGTTCGTTAAATAACTCCTAAGGCGAAAACCACATTACGATAGAAGAATTTAGGCTCCATGTTTTTTGGCTCTTATTTTTTATTGCTTTGGCTTGGCTCGAACTGGGTTTTATTTAATTTAAATTTGTTTCATAATTCTTTATTCAGTTGAAATTTGATATTATTTATTTTCTTTAGTAGGCTAAGAATTTTTTAAATTTTATTTAATGTGCAAAAAATTTTTAATTTTAAGATTTTTTAAATATGCTTGTAATTTTAATTTTATTATTATTAATATTATTATTATCGTAATTTATATAATATTTTTATTTTTATTACTTGGCAGTCAATTTGTTTTTCATTCTTCATCATTATTTGTTAAACTTGCTCCTCCGGCTTGTCCCGCTAAGACAGATATGCCGAGAAGTCCCTCGGCGCTAGAAGTATGGGTGGGTCGCCAGCATCAATCGGATTTTTGGATTTTTTATTTCTTCCTGCCGGGAGTGGAACTCAGCATCGGCTCTCCGAATTGTAAAGTCGCGATCCACTAAGCCATAAATTATTTTTAAGGGAATAAATGATTATCGCTTATAAGATAAGATTTCGTGGTATTACTACAATCATTATTATTTATTTTTGATTTATTTGTATTTATTTTATTTTTTAATTCTTTTTTTGTAGGTTAAATGGTAAACGTACCAAAAGTTAGAAGAACCTTTTGCAGTGGAAATTGCAGAAAGCACACAGTGCATAAGGTGGTTCAATATAAAAAAGGCAAAGAATCGTCATATGCACAAGGTTTAATATTTCTGTTATGAAAACATTTATAATAATTATTGTTATCAAGGGGGTTATTAGGATAAATGGCGAATTTTTTCAAGTGTGGTCGGCTACGGTGATAAATATTGCCATATTACCATTATACTTTCTTTTATTAAAAAATCTCGATGGAATTATATTCCATCTTTTGTCGGGATTGGTTTCATATCTGTAAGATTGATGCCTTTGAGTGGTCATTCTTTCGTAAAGATTTTGTTCTATGGAACTCATTTGGAAGACTTTTGGAGAATTCATTTGAAGTTGTTTCTTATATAAGATTAATTATTTTTTCGGATTTTAAAACTATTTTTTGATTTCGTTTTGCTCTTCTAGTATTTAACTTTATTATATTTTTTATATAACTTTATTATATTATATTTTTCACACCTTCCGTTTTTCATAAATATTGATTAATATTTTTGTTATTATGTTTTTATTACTATGTGTTTTTTATTTTTTTTAGGCATTATTGTTCTAAAAATTTTTTCATATAATAATTTTAATTTTTCTATTTTTCCAGTTTATGCGATTAATTTAGGTCGAAGACGTTATGATAATAAACAAAAAGGTTTTGGAGGTCAAACAAAACCAATTTTGAGGAAGAAAGCTAAAACGACCAAAAAAATTGTTTTGAGAATGGAGTGCTCTGACTGTAAACATCGAAAGCAGTTAGCCATTAAACGTTGCAAACATTTTGAGCTTGGTGGGCAAAAGAAAGCTCGAGGACAGGTTTTAATCGTTTTCTGCTTTTTTTTATTTTTAATTGTAATGAATAAAGTAAATATGTATTATTTTTGATTTTTTTTAAAAATTTTTAATCTTTTTGCTCAGAATTTTAAAAATAATTTTATTCGTGCTTTTATAAAATTTAAAGTTGCAAATTATACGAAAAGTTACCAGTAATTCTAGAGATATCATTTGAAAGAAGTTGCTTCTTTAATTCTAAAAAATTTTTCAGGTTATTCAATTTTGAGGAAGAATCTTATTGCTTGCTACTGATCTTTTTCATGTTTTAACCAGATATTTTGTTAAAATTTCGTTTCTTTTTCTAATATTGCTCGTATTGAAATAAAATCGTGTTTTTCATGTCTAGTGCAGTTATTGGATTAAACGATTAACTACATAAGCTTTTTATCTCTTCTTCTTACTGAATTTGATGAGGCGTGATATGTTTGTTGATTTGGTTCATTGGCTTGTTTAGCATTAGAATTGATTTGAAACTATTTCCGAATGAGTAGTTTTCAATTGAATTTTGTTTAAATGAAATTTTAGCTATTTTCTTTTATTTGATTATCTTCGGGAATCATTGAAAATCATTGTTGTGAGATAAAGTTTTCTTGATTCTGTTGGGTTTTTTTTCAAGCATTTTTTTTCACCGTCAGTGAATAATTTAAATCTAGAATTATTGATAATGATTATTTTTCTGCTAAGAATTTGTGAACCGATAACCAATGAAACTTTGAAATTTGCAGAATCGAATATCAGTTGAATATTTTGATTTTTTTTCTTTTTTATATCGTTTATAGAGGGATAAATTTGCTGTAATTTGCTGTTTTATTTTGCAGTGATCCATTTTTTTGACTCTCGAAGGCTTTCTAAATTTTTTTCTATATTATAATTGGCTAAAGTTTCGAAAACCTGAGAGATTTGCAAAATATTATCTGCCAATATAGCAAAATAGTTGAAAATTGAATGATGAAATGAGTTGCAATTAGAATTTAGAATGCGATTAGAATTTTTGCTTCTATAGTTTTAAGGAAAAACCAACCGAAAAGTTGCGAAATTTTATAATCTTGTTCGCAAATATTGGATTTTGTCTTAGAGATGGGAAACTGCAATTGGCTGGTCCTTTTGGAAAATTCTAGGAAATTTTGAAGAATTCTTACCCATGGAAAAATCAACTGAGAGATTCTTTAGTCTTACAGAGGCATAAATAGACAACTGCTAAGGTGATACGTTTAAAAATTGACAAAAATTTGAAGATATTTAAACAGATTTTTTGAGAGATAAAAATGGAATACTGTTGACGGCCGATTTGCGCTTCTAACGCTAAACAATTTTCTGCGGAAAGATTTCTCATTCTAACAGTTTGTGGCGCCGGCGCGAAGCAGAAATTGGCGCATTCTATTAGAAGAAAAATAAATACGTTTATAGCTTAGTTTTCGATAAGATTTTAAGAAACAATAATAATAACAATAATAACAATAAGAAAAATAAAAAATAGGTTGAAATGAAATTTGAAAAAAATTTTTTATTATAATTTGGATATTAGAAAAAAGATGTTTGTAAAATTGCAAAATTGTATTAAATTTTCATTTTTATTTTAGAAATTTTGATTTTAATTTTCGCGGATTTTCCTTCAGAAAAGCAAATGCGAACTAAATATGGATAACTGCATTATAATTTGGAGATATGTGGGATGGGTTAGTGCATTTTCGCTCATATTTCTAAGCGTCTACACTTGTGTTCGAACTCTCCAACAGGGATGAATTTGTCTTTCAAAAATCCAGCCCAAATCCTGCTTCTTCTATCGCTAAGTGATTGGTTCTCCGCTAAAATTCGTCTGGTTTGGTAAACCAGTGGAGCGAAGCTCACCCTGAATAGTGAAAGCGTTTCGAAAGAAGAATTCGAACCAAAATAAATTCTTAAAGAATGAAAAAAGAAAAGATTTCATTAGTGATTCTTTTCAATGCAAATTCAATGAAAAGAATGAGAAAACGATTGAATGCGTTTTTTTATTTTCCAATAAGATTTTTTGCAAAAAAAGGGAAAAAATGAAAAAACCATTTTTATTATATTTTACTTAATGCAAATGCAGTTCGTTGATTCCAGAAATTTATATATTTGACGCTAATTGCAAATGTTTTATTTCCTTCCTAAATTTCTCATTTTTTCTACCGTTTTTTTTAAATTTTTAAGACTCTAAAATTTTTTTATGGTAATTTTTCTTTAAAAACTTTATAAAGATAGGCAAAATTACCATCGATAATAAATTGAGAGAGAGGGAATGGCAGTGATTTATTATTTTTTATAGGGTTTTTATTTTTTGTGAAAATTTTTTCCTGTTCGAAAGTGGTGAGAATTATTAGAAGGTGAAATACTTGGTAATTTATATTCGTTGTCATGGAATGAGTAAGCAATGCAAAGAATAACTTTCATTTCTTGCCATATTGAAAGAATTGCTCAAAATTTCGGATCTTACTTGTATTCCATTATCACTAAACGATTTTTTTTTGCGGTGATAAGTTCTAATAGTCCGTAAAACCAGCCAAGTCAGAAATGGTTAGTAGATCCTAATTGTCAATGAAAGCCAGAAATGATAAGTGCTGTTCGAAGGAGAAGAAAAAGGATTAGTCAGAACATCGCTTTTCACTGGCTTGTTTTTGTTTTTTAACTAATTTGTTTAAATCTATTTTTTAAATTATTTATAATTCCTTTTTGGCAGTTTTTGGCTTTTATAACTGCTAAATTATTCCATTAAGAATTGCAGCATTTTCTCATAAATTTCCTTTCCTCTTCTTTTAGAAGTGATAATTCGAAATTTTGCACTTAAATAATTTTTGAATACTTTTAAGCGACATTAAGATTCTATAAATTTTACGCTAAAATGAATTCGAGTTGATTCAATTTGATATAAATTAAATAACAAATAAATTTTATTTATTAAAAATTCAATATAATATAATGTTTCTTTCTAATTTATGCAAATTCTTCAAAATTCTTCTCGAGAATGCTATAAATGTGGTTGCTGTTGGTGTAAGTGGTTTGCCATTTTTATCATTTCGAATTAAATTCGTTTCATTTGGCTATTGGAAATTGATCTCCACCAGTGATATTTAGGATTTCGCATAGAAATGCAGATCACAGAATCACAGGAACGGCTCCAAAAAATTTATAACATTATTTCGTGACCCCCAGCAAAAGATTGCCTGCCCTCAGGTTCGTTCATACCTAAACATATGAACCACTCTTTGTATCGACTCTTTTATTCGAATGAACCACCATTCTACTGCATTTAATATTTAATATTCGAACTACGTATGCTTTTTGTTGGCAATTTGATAATTTTCGGAGAAGGGAATCAATATGTTCCTTCAAATTGCCCATTTATCCAAGAGATATATTACCATCTGAATGAAATGAGTGGAATGATGCAGCAGCAACGATCGAGAATGATTATTAATAAAATAAAATGCTGGGAAAATTGTCAGCAATTGTTGAAAATAATTTCCTATCTGCATGAAATATCTATGATTTTGTATTTAAAAATATCATTTTGCATAGTTTTCTTCTATGCTTGATGAAATCATTATTATTTGAAATAAATACAGCAAATTCATGAAAAAATATTGTTAGACTCTAATTTTTCATGCAGGAAATTGACAATATTCTACATATTGCTGAATGTATTTCTTTCATATTCTGATCAGAAGTGATTTTGAACATTTAGAAGCGATATTCGGGTTTAGACGATGGAAAAAGGAACGATTCCTATTATTGTTGGGCTCTGGATCGAATAGCTTAGAAGTGCCTTGCCCTTGTAGGAAGAGGCACATTAATTAGCAATGGTGTGGGCTGCTAGAAGGAGATCATTATTGTGTGGATGAGATATAATGCCAAATGTATTCAATTCCAATTAGAAAAAATGAAAAAACAATAGTAATGAAATGACGATAGTGACAAGATAACTTTCACCGAGAATCGAGACTTCGGTTCCGATCCATCCGAGCACACCACACTTCGTCGAGCGGCAGTATCGCTCAACGGAGAAGGCAATGGAAAGTTGAATAACTCAGTGGGTTGTTGCTTAATTCGGAGCGCCAATGCTAAGGTTTCATTCCTGGCAGGAGTAACTTGTCTAAAAATCCGGATGGTGCTTGCGAGTCATGCCTGTATTTCTATCGCAAGTGGATTTTCTGGCATATATATCAAGTCTAGCAAGCCAGCGGACCAAGTCCAACCAGTAATGAATGATGAACGCTCTTTAAAAAAAAACTGCATCGATTTTCTCAGGAATCTTGTCTTCTATCTAAGAAAACAATTTGCATTTTTGTGGCCAATATACTGCACAGCAATGGTTTCGAAGAGATGCTAGCATTAATATATTAAGTATTTAATATATATTTATATATAAGGTATTATATGTATGCTGTGGCTTGGCTTGTCTGCACATTTGCGGAACTTTATTAACTTTATAAAAAAAAGACGACCTAGTCCGATCTAAACGATTTCATTAACGATGATAATAAAGATAAATTAGAAAAGAATATCAAAAAAAAGTGAGAATATTTTGATAATTTAAAAAATGATAATTTGAAAAGCGAAAAGTTTCAGTACAAGAAAGATTCTTCGAAGATGTTGTATTTTCCCCTTTCCTATATGAACCAAAATCTTCCTTATTTTCAGAATTTATTAAATTGTCTTATAACGTTAACGGCAGAATGTTTCAGTAGATTGTTGCTTTCATTCGGAAACAGTTGTCTGAGAGTAAACTGACCTTCAAAAATCCAGGTGATACTAGAGAATCGCCTGTAATGAACCAACAAAGTTATGCGATTCTTATCAGAAATGACATTCTTAGTGATGCGATTCTTATCAAAATGACATTCTTAAAGAAAGACTTAAAGCATAATCCTCAAAATCTATCCAAAATTTTAAAAAATTTTAAATTATGAAGTGTATGTCAAAAAGAAAATAAAAATCATAGGGTCATTGTGTAATTCGACGTTCGAAAATTCTTTTTTATTTATTATTATAAGCATTATTTATAAATATTATATAAACATAAATATTTAAGTTTTATGGAAAATATTTTTTTAAATATTAAGTATAAATATTTTCAAATAGCTTACAAATAATAAATAAAAGCAAATATATTTTTGGATGCGAATTTTTAAGAATTTCATAATTCGTGTGATGCTGGCAATATCTTTCCATTCATACCTCTATCGCTAGATGACTCACTTGCAAAATTTTTCTGGTCCAATAAGCCAGTGGAGCAAGCCTAACTAGAAATAGTAAGTATGCCCAGCAGAAAAAAGAATTATATGATTTCAGATTATAAACGCAGTTTCGAAGTTATACACATTTTATTTTTTTCCTTAACTTGATCCTTCTATTCGTATTTAAAATATGGCATATATTTGACATCTGACGCAAATTTCATCATCCGATCTTGTAAATTTTTTATTTATTATTATATGACATTTATTTATTATTATTTCATTTATAAAAATTAGGAACAATTAAGATAGCGCAAAACCCTCAATCTCTGCAGAGGTCGTGAGGTTGAGGATGATTATTACCCACCTGTAAGAGGTGAGGATTTTTATAATTATAAAATAACTATAATATAAAATTAAAGTTTTCTTTTCACTTCCTTCTTTATATTCCTTATTTTAATTATCATATTTTAATTTAAAAAAATTTAACTGAAATTGCCGTATTTCGTTGATCATTCAGTTAAATTCATTCTGAATTGAGTATATTCTGAATTAATTAGTTGCCAATTCAGTATGACTGAATTCAATCGAAAATAGCATTCATGCATGTATACGTCTACAAATTTTCCAGAAATCTTATTTAAAGAATATTTGTGCAGATTTCGCTGATTTGAAATGTTCACACTCTTGTGGACTCAATTTTTGGGAACAAATTTTCCGCATTCCCTCTCCTAATAAAATAAAAAAACTCTGAAAAAATAATTTTTTTTAAAAAAGGATTTCTAGTAAGGATTTGTAATATAAGCCTATAAATTAATCTGAATTTTTGCATTAGCAAGGCACTCTTTTTTCTTCTCTTTTCATTAATTTTAATTAATTTCACAAGAAATAAATTATTATGGCGAATAAACCTAAGGCTTCTTCATTCATCATTTTTGGTCTGGCAAGCTCAGTGATTATTACTTCGTGGGCTTTCATTAAAGGCACTTGAAGATGAAAGCGGATAGAGGATTGGTCCTCAGCTCGAATTTCACTTCTAATGACGGGTTTTCGCTCTTCATTAGGCTTAGACTATGGTGTTAGGCCTTAGTTGAAGTAAAATATCACTCGGCAATCTCAGCCAAGCGTTTAGAATGCATTAGAAATATACAAATCGAATAAGAAATATTTCTTTATCCAGCAAATGGGATATTTTCCGTTAGCATTTGGCGAATAATTGCATAAATAGAAATTTAGAAATGACATCGTTTAGTCTAATTTCGATTGTTTTGGCATTTTCTAGTAATTCATTTTGACATTTATTTATATTTTTATTCACTTACTTATTATTTGTGAATAAGCAAAGCTAAGCTAAATTATCTGCGCTAAGAAAGGATTACAATGAATTATGCGAAATATTATTAATATTTGGATAATCAGCATTTTTCGTGGATTTCCTCAAATAAAATATTCGTCTTCCATTTATGGCCAATGAACGAGAGAAATAATTTTGTGAACTTAGCAGTAAAGATGGCCGAGTGCAACGATTGCTAGGAATCGCGTTGGTTCGATTCTTTGCCGCTTGACAGGAATAAAATTGTCATAAAAACTGAATCCAGGCGGGTTGCTGGAAGCACCACCTATTCCCAAGAGATTCTTTGACAAAAATCAATAGAATCATCCTAGCCAGTAATCGTTAATGCTGATAAAAGGGGGGACTATTCAGTGAATGAGAGATAAAGAGATAAAATAAAAGGGATATTTAAGTTTTCTCGAGGGATTTACCTTTATCTTGATCGAATCATATCAAAGAATCGTACATAAGGAGAAACTAATCGTTGATCTTCCAACTACTTTTTCAAAAATTTCTATTTTTCAAATTTTTTCGAATATATACTATTCACAGTTTGGTTGGTTCTACTGTTTTTAACTATTGGTGATCTTTTTATCATGGAATTATATCGGAATGAAAGGTGTAAATGGGTCAGCAATCCATGTCGCACCTTTTAATGATAAATTTGCTCCCATCACAGGGCAAAAATCAAACCTATAGCGCTCGATCTTCCTCTGCTGAAGAGCGACCTATCTCGACTTCCCTTTACTTTTTTCATGCTGAAGAATAATAAATCTAGAATAACAATTATCATTTAGAAGTCAAAATATGGTTTTGCTATAAATCATAAAAAATTCAGCATTCAAGAAATATTTTTTTCTTTATAATTGAAGATATTATTGCAAAATTGAGAAAAAAAAAACAATTTGTGTTTCCGATATTCAACAACGCTAATTTAGCATAGAAAATTAAAAGCAGTAACTAAACGATAGGGATTTCTTTCTAGGAAACGAAACTTTATTATTTTCAAATATTATTCGAACTAAGCCAATACGCAAAATCCTTTAAATAAACATTGTTTCATAGTTTTTAGCAATATTTTTGCAACATTTATGATGATTGTTTCATTATTACATGAAAAAAGAAAAATAGTTTGGCTCAATGAATTGTTGCTACTGTAATTTCGAAACGCCAATATTTCATCTGCATTTTTGCAGTCCATAGTGAATCGATGGCTAAGCTGATCTGATAAGCCAGCGATATGAACGAAACGAGAATCAGAAATGGTCGCAGGAAAACAAAGATTCATTCAGACTGAGAATGAGAAAATGAAAAACGATCGTCGCATGAAGAAGATAAAATTTAAATAATAACTAAATATATTAGATAATTCAGGAAATTTCTTTATCAAGAAAATATTTGTAAAAAACTCATCATTAATTTTCATTAAAATTAAATTAAAGCACATGAATTTAAATGTCAATGAGAAGAACCCTAAGTTACTCGATATTTCGCCTCGATTTAACGAGCATTGATCGAAAATAAGAAGAAACTTTTGCTGTTGAGGAAATATCTTCGAGACAGATTTAAATATATCTATATGAACTCTTTCGGACAAATGCCTTGAGCGATGATTTTCATCTTTCCATATCCATGCATCATTTTCTATTCTCCACAGATTCACTAGAAACTGAGTAGAAATTCGATAATTCTTATTCGATCATTTTTCTGATTAATGATTGTTCTTTTAGATTTCATTCGAAAGAAATTTTAAAAAAATGATAAATTAGTCTACATAATAGTTATTGTGTTATCTATTTTATTTATATTAAAAGCGTTGAAGTAATTTTCAGCTTTAATAGCAGTCATTGCTTCTTCTTCCTCTTCTCAACCATTTACCATTTTTGATTTGGCTATAGCTTATTTGGCTGTGGCTGAGGCAGTTAGGTACAAAATTTATGCTTGAGTATCTCGAGTATCAACCAAATTATAGGTTTACTCTCATCAAGCAATGAGATTCGAGTTGACTTGCAGCATCCGTCACTCGGCTATTCTAACCTCTTTTCTAGTATTTTCAATAATTCTATTCATTTTAATTCATCATTATTGCCATAATTATCTAATTGATCGAATTGCTAACGCGTAAGAGCAATTTTATTTGTTCGTTCAACTAATGTTTTTCAATGAATCCGCTTTATTTTTATCCGTTTCCTTCATTTTTTTCGCATCATTTTTTGCATGAGAAACAATGGATGAAAATTTTAATTTTATTTATTAGCGCACTTTATCACTGGAGAAATTGCGATGTATTTTGGTGATGCTTTAATGCAATATTCTCAAAGTGGTGCCTGGGCCTGGTTCTGAGGGCTTTTCAGGCTTTTTTCTCAAGAAGGGAGAAACATAGTAATAAAACAATATTTAGCAATATTTTTGAAAAATTCCCAGAAAGAAATTTAAAAAGATAAATTAGGTAAAAAGATATAAGATATAAAAGATAAGATATTTCTAATGTATAATCTTAAAAAAGAAAAACCTTAAAAACCTTATGTTCTCAATAATTTTTAACGGTTTAAAGGAGTCTCCACAGCGAAAAAATTGAGAGCTGAAAATTTAATAAATTTACTCCTTACAAGTGGAAACACCTCCACTAATCCGATCGAAAGAAAGATGAACGATTGGAATTACTTTAGGCATCAATAGGGCTCCATTTTTTATCGTTTGGTGAAAGTAATCGCGTGAATTTATCTGTACTTTTTATCCCAAAACTTTTGATGAAAGAGTTGCGTTTAAGTTACTAAAAGTTCAATCTTTTTTTTTTGTTGCACTTATTCGGCATATCATTAATATTTTTAATCTTTTAAAATAAATATTATAATAAAATTTTCTCATTTCCACTGAATGTTTATTTTAAATTTTTTAATTATTGGAGGTCGTTATTCTAAGTTATTTTGAATTTTACAGACATTTATTTATTTAAAAGTAAAAATAAGTAAAAGTGAAAGTAGTAAGTAAAACCAAAATAAACTACTTCTTATAATACTACTTTTCCTTCCATTTTTTTCGGGAAACGATCGATTTTTTCTTGCTAAATTTTTTAATTTCTTGCTTTTCATTTTTTTAAATTTTCAAAATTAGGCAAATTTGAATTTTATTTTAGTTAATCATATAATTGCGAAATTTTAGCGGAAAAAAGGAAAATTTATCCTCTCTTTAATTACGCTCATCGGATTTTGGATTTAAATTGATATATTTTTGAATGGATATTATTTGGATTTAAAAGAAAAACTATGTTTAAATATAATTAAAAATTTATTGAAATATGTCATCGTTAATGAAAAATAACGGATATATTCGCGGCTTTCGAAAGTAATTTTTAATTAAATTTTTTCTCATTTTTTATTATTATTAAAATATTTTATTTTTTTGCGTTGTATTTCTTATAAATTAATAAATTTTGGTAAATTTGATAATTTGATAAATCGTTATGATGAATAAGAAGGAAAATGAGAAAATGCGAAAAAAGTTGATTATGCGACAATAATTTGGCTTTCGTAGTTTTAATTATGGATTAAAAATAAATAGAAATTTTCCAACGATATAATGAATCCAATCTTAATAAAACTCACCATTTCTGATTAGGAAATCTGCTTTTTGCTGGCTTTGCTGAATGAAGCAAGTTTTGTCACTTGATGATAGAAATATTATGGATGAATCGCCAGCATCATTCGGATTTTTGAAAGACAAATTTGTATACAAGTGCGGCAAATCCGATAAAGCTTAGCATATAAACCAAATTTTTTCCTTTAATTTTCCATTGTTTGTTTTCATTGTTGTAATTCATTGTTATCAATGATAAAATCACATTCGAGTTAGAATTCTATATAAATGGTAAAATTTCTAAGTCTCTGGAGTATATTTTCACACAACCATTCATTCTTTTTTATGTAAATTTTAGTTAATCATATAATTGCTAAAGTGAAATTTTCGTCAGCTGCTCAGTTTCATTGATTATTTAATGTTTCCTTTTTTTGGCCTAAGATAACTCATTCATCACTAACTAACCATTCTTTGTGGAATGTGCCTCACTCAATTTTTAATTTCTTTTCGTTTTCTAGACAAAATCTGAATCGTTGAAGCGAGAAATTTCGTGATGAATACTAAAGAAGAAATATTTAAAAAAATAAAATTATAACGAAAAAAATTGAATGCCTCAAAAAATATCCTTTTCTGCCTTTAAATTATGGCCAATTTTATCAGCGATGATAACGGTGATAAAGGATGTTATCAAAGATAGATGAAATAAGAAATTTGTTAAGAATATAAGTATATATGCAAATAAACTAGCAGGAATATGGAATACAGTTTAAAGGAGAAGTCTAAAACCTTTCATTTTTGTACCGATCCATATTGACAAATTTATTCCTTTCCATCGAATCCTTCAAAATACCGTTCTTAAAAAAGTAAAAGTATAAGTATTATTTGATGCTCGTTGAGAAATTTTTCAGTAGCTAAAGAAAAAAATTAATGAAATCAATTAAAGCAATTAGTAGACGATTGTTAGTTTTCACATTATTCGAAATTTATCTGAATTTTTAAAAAGTACAAATATTTGATTTGTCTCATTCCTTCCTACCTTCCGTCCACCTCGTTTTCTCTGGCTTGGCTAAGTATCATCGCTAGCAGGGCTAAACCTATTAAAACTGAAATTTGATTGTTGGTGAGGATCAATTCTTATTTCTATCTGTAAATTATTTGCTAGCGGAAATATCTCACCATAATAGCAAATGCAACGAAGCAAAGCAGAAATATTAAATGATAGCTACAAATTAACTAACTAAATTAACTACGATAAGCCAGTTAATCTCTGATTAAATTACAAATTTTTTTATAAGAAATTTAAAAAATATCAAATTATATGCAGGAACTGTAGAACAAAAATTATTGTTTTTTGGTTTTTTTGGTTCTAAAAAATATTTTCTGGTTTTTTGGTTTTAATACCTATTGAATGAATTCTAACTAAAATTTACTAAATCGAAGATAATAGAAAATAAGCGCACTCGAGAAATTTTCATTTATTTTTTTCATTTTCATTAATATTTTTCGCATAAATTTTCATTTTTCAAATTTTTCAAATTTAGTTATATCTTAAATCCATTATATTATATTATATTATATTGTGATCGCTAAAAAATACTTTTCATTTGAAGAATCTGTTCTGATTTGAGATTTAATTTTTATTATACTTACTTATTTACTTACTTTAAGAGGAAATTTACTCGTTTATGTAAAATAAAATCGAAATGAATCGAATTTGATTGAATTGTATTTGCACAAATCATAGGAAAAAAAAATTATAAATTGTTGAACAATATAAATTGGATTTTTTCAGTTTCTCAGCTTTTTTTGTCCACGATTCAATTTTTTTCCCTTATTATGTTTAATCAAATTTAATTTAAAGTTCTTGCGATAATTCCGGAATGCATGGAAGCGAAGAATTATTAATGGAATCCGATGATTCTGACGTACCCGAACTCAATTTGCCAATTATTTTTCATAATAAAAATTCAAATGCGCTCTTCAAGTAAACTAAGTCTTTTCATTCGAAACTACTCAATTAATTTTTTTCTTGCAATAGATAAATAAAATTTCCATGTGAAAATATTCAAAATCTGTTCATGCTATTTGTCCAAAGGGAAATTCTTTTTTTTTATTATCTTTGATACTTCTATAAACAAAAGAATGATTATTATTGTCAAATTAATACACGGAATCATTATCTATATCTCATTATATGATAAGCAAAAATGTGCGCTTATTCATAACTCAAAGCGCATATCTATTATATTATAAGTAAGAATATGTGGCTATCCACTGTTTAAAGCTGATTTCAATTATAAAAATTGTATATTATAATTTAGGAATTGTTATGATAATCGTAGAAAAAAAAGCAGCTCCATGTTATTAAACAAAAATAAATATCCCAAATATTTTCTGGTTTATACCTAGAAAAGATAAACAAAATGTCCATGTCCATGTAACAATAAAATTGGTCGATCATTTCACAATCCACAGCCCTCCACAGCCCTCGTAAATAAGTTCGAGAGATTTTTAAAAGTCGTAGATTTTTTCAAAAATCTTTTCTCCTAATCCACAGCAGTAAAAAATGACAAGCCTCTCGTGCGAAATAATCTAAATTAGTGCTCACCAATCTTTTTTTTCCATTGATCTCTCTAGACCCTGGCTAAAAATCCATGAACTCCCAGTTATAGTGCTTTAAAGTTCTAAAATTTCGAAATATTTATTATTAAGATTTTTCACAAATGAATGCAAAATTAATCATTAAAAATGATTTGCTATTGTTATTAATTATATATAAATATATAAGTACATATATTTAAGTTTAGTGATTCCACGTACTCTCTGAAAATCGCTACGATTCCAGGAGATCCATAAAGGCAATAGGTTGACGACTGCTGATCTAAACAGAATAGAAGATTAGGATAAGATAATCAAGGAATGTTTGCAGCTCGAAGAAAAGCAAAAAAATTATTCATCATCGACATAAATCCATATTCTATCTCATTGTCATACCATTTTTTATACTTTTTGTAATGGCAATCTTCGTAATCGGTCATCAAATATCCGAATTGTTGACTGAAATGAAAGTTTTACAAAGTTAGTGAATTTTTCGATCGTCTATGCTGGCTAACAAAAACTTAGGAGTGCAAAATTCTTTAGTTTTACTGCGTTTTTCTATTTCTCGTATTAGATGCAATTGCATTTGCCAGGCTTAATCATTAGTTATTCAGACGAACTTTAATATTTAACTTTTTGGAGGTGATAAGGAGATTTTATAAAAAATAATAATCAAAAATGATAAAGTGATAATTTTAAAGAATGAAATTTCAATTATAAATTGAAAAATGATATAACAATTGAGTTTGTAATATTTATAAAAATTTATTTTTAATACTTTAAGATGCAAGATGCATGAAAAAGATTCATAATAATAGTAAAATAAAACTGAATATTTCCTTTTAAATTTTCTCAATGGATATATTAATAGCGCATTCCAGGATTATTGAAATATTTCAGGATTAAATCGTTTACCTAATGAAATAAATTTATTAAAAAATGAAATAAATCGTTTAAAAATTCAAATTGATTTTATACGCTTATCATCAAATCATTTAACAAATTCATCGCAAATTGACGAAATTTTTTTTATCAATGAACGTTTTGAAATTATCGAAGAGACATTAAAAAATATTACAAACAATGATAAGGTTATTTATTTATTTCTTTTCTTCATCTATTATTCATCTATTTTCCTAATTAATTATTATTATTTCATAGTTATATGAATTTCAAATAATAAATAAAAAATATTTATTTATTCTAATTCTAACTGCAGCGAATTCATGTATAATAATCCAAAATGAAGAGAAAAATATAGCAAAATGATTGCTTGTTGCTTAGATTATCATCTCCAGTATTATTATTTTTCGAATTCTGTCTTCGACGCGAGAAAAAAGCCTATCACTTAAAATTCAGGTTAAACTGGCATATAAATCTGGGCTAATTATAATTCTATCCCCAAATTTTATTTTGATTTTGATAAGAAAAAATTTTTAAACATACTTACGGCGAATGAAACAAACATAACCAGGAATAATGAGAATTCTTTCTTGCACCACTGTTGGTACGTCGTTAGGTCAATAGCAAAACAGTCATCATCGACAATTTTAAATCTCGAAAAAATGATTCTATAATAGAGATTGTTGGCGATGAAATGAAATTTTAAATATTTTAAGTTGGTAATAGGTTTTTAATCGATGTGAGTGATTCAGTGGCAAAATAACTGCTACCATAAATCGAGGCTTGGCTTCAGTTTCGGCTGACGCACGCACCATTCTTTATCAAGTGGCATGTCGCATAGTGGAGAAATCAAAGGAGGAGAGTAGGTTGGCTCAGCGGGTTTGTGTCCATTCGGAGTGTCGACGTTAGGGCATATTTGACAAGCCAGCAAGTCTAGCAGCAAAATATATGTTGAATGCTTAAAAAAATTGCATAGAAAAATCACAAAGAGTGGAACCTCTGCCATATAGCCATTAAGGAATGGATATAAAAATAAGTTGCATAAAAATAAGATTAAAAAAATTAATTGGATTTCCATTTTAATGGCGGATTTACTGGCTGATCTTTAAATGACAAAACGAACTGACGAATTAGACTACACAATTTTAGCGATCATTTTGACTCTAATTTTAAGGTTTTTATTTATTTCAGGTTGAAACTAATGAAAATCATAAAGCGTTGAATGAAATTTCAGTAAGCTTTTTTTTCAGCCAAATTAAAAATTTCACGTTTTAATAAATTTATAAATTAATTTAAATTAGTTAATAAAAATAATTAATCGAATGATAGAAAATATTTTGAATAAATTCGATTCCGAAGTTTCAAAATTTTTTCATTTAAATAACTCATTGGGTTATGGCTTTCATTTCGCTGAGCTTGTGTTGAGGTCCTATTCCAGGAAGCAGCAAACCTTTTTCCAAGAATTTGTTCTTTTATTGGCAAGTGAGAAAACTTGTCGGATCCTACAAAGCGAGTGGTAGCAGAGATAATGTGCGCTCTTAGAGCTTTTTTTAAATAACATTTACGAAATAGATATACATTTATACGAATATTTTTGAGTTATAGGAGGCATTTTAGGTAAATTCAGATAAATTTTTTGCAATTTTTTTTAGTTTGATTTTAATTTCATATTTTCTTAATCGATTTCCTAATCAGTTATAATTCAAGAAGCAAAATTATTAATATTAATTAATTTTAATTAATTTTGAAGCGATAAGAAACAATTTTTTTCTAAAAGCATTCACTATTTCTAACTTGGCTCTCTTCGCAAATTTTTTCAGCAATTTTTGCTAGAAATGAGTCGCTTGAACAGAAATACTGTTCAATTGCCGACAACGCACAGATTTTTAAATGATAGATTTACAGCATCAGCACTCCGAAATGAGATCCACTGAACCTTTCCAACTCATATAAGGATTTTTAATAGCTAATTTGGCAAAAAAATTTTTAGTTGAAGCTGGATAAAATTTTCGAAACATGTTCAGCGTTATGCTTAATAAATTCCGATATAATCGATCTACCAAAAGCTTTAGCAACACAAATTAATAATGGAAACGGTAAGAAAAAACGATCAAAATTATTACAATCATCGTCTTCTTCATCGCGAGATAAACCAATTATATTTACCAGAAATTTAAAAGGAAAAAATATACGATAATCGTTATCATTTATCATTTGTTAGTTATCAAAAATATTGTTGATTCGTTTGTAGAATTTGTTTGTTCTGTTTATTTTCTTTCCTTATCGAAATTCCTTTTTTTTCTTCCATATCTATCGGTTTTAGAGGGATTTCACTAGGATACTGCAATGACGATCATTTCAGCGTTCTCGATTAACTTCTTCACCCATCTACCTCCTCATTCCTCTCTTATAAAGCATTTTCTTACGATTACGATTCGAAGAATTCGAATTTTTAAATAATTTTCCCCGTTCGTGCAGAATGCTATACAAATTTTTTATTAGCAATTCAGTAAAGGATAAAACTGAAATTATTTATTGGATTTTTATTGATAAAGCAAAAACAGTTGTAACCGATTGATTCGCTTTTCATTAAGCTATTATTTATTTAATTTAGTTGTACTTTTTATTCTTCAATTATTTCAGCATTTCTTACAACTTAAATCAAATTGTTTTTAATATTTACTTGCCAATTTATTATATTTACTCAATCCTCCTTATAGTATTCTCCCCTCCCCCTACCCCCCCCCCCCCCCCCCCCCCCCCACAAAAAAAAATGAGGGAATTTCTCAAAAAAAGGATTTATTCCACAAATACTAATTCCCGCATTAAAGCGGATTGTAGTCAAAATCTTTCCTATAACAAAACACACACAGAACTGCATAATTCATAAGAGCATTAGACATTCCATCATCCATACAGGAACAAACTCGGAACGAGAGATAACGAGAGGTCGATTACACTTCTTATTTCGTCAATCGCCTTTCCAGCACTTTTCCAAATCAAATTGATTTAAGAAATATTTAAATATTTTTTGCTGAATTTATTGCTTTTTTTGTTTATTTTAATAAATATTTTCTATTGTTATATTTTTAAATTTTTTAACTCCTTCCATTTCTCTCATTTTTATTTGTTTTTCTTTCTTCTTTTTAAAGAATTTGCGAAATTGGACAGACGAAGCCAATTGAGGAATTAAAATTGGAAGAATACGAAACATTTCAGCAAATCTCACTTCGCACAAAAATTATAAATCGCATATAACATCACATAACAAATTGCATAACAATATTTTTCCCGATCGGATTTTTCCACATTTTCCAGAGCCTTTTCTTCACTTGAATTGATAAAAATTCCAAATTCTTTCGAAATTATAAAGAAAAAGCAAAAGTTTTCAGGCGCTGACTTGAATTTCTTTTTTATATCTTTATTTTTCGTCTCTAATATCGAACAATTATTTATGGGACTTAACTGGTTTTACGATACTGACATTAACAAAGCGAATAATCAATCTTTCAATTCATCATATATAATTGTAAAATATCCAAAATAAGTCAAATGTTTAATTATATGCCAACCATATCGGCTAATCGGCAACGAAGAAGAGAATGAAATCCAAGCAAAATAAATAGTAATAATAATAAATATATAACAAGTTAAAATACCTAATAAGTACGAATTCTGTATGCACAAAAAATTTTTTGAAGATTTCAAAGAAATTCACCATTCCCTATACTATCAAATATTTCAGATAATATTTAACAAGCTCGACCGAATTCCGAATAAAATTTAAAAGAATAATGAAGTGAAACAGCGAAAAGGAAAGATAATTTGAAGCATATAAATCTGAAAAGCCTCAAAGTATCAGAAAGAAAATGACCCATAAGTAACAGAAAACAGAAAACTGTAATCATCAACAAATAATCATTAAAAAGATTTCTTAAATAAAACTTGATGTTTTCTTTATCGAACAATGCAAGATTTTCTTATTAAAGGTTTTAAAAAAAAAGAAATTAATTGAAAGAAGAAAAGAATGAAAAAAGGTGACAATATGAAAACTCATAAAATTCCACTGATTTCCTATAAAGGAAAAATAAATAAAAAGAAAGTGGTGAAAAAAAGTTCACCCAGTACCTTTAAAAAATATTCATCAAGATATGATTCTGGTGAAATGGTACAGGTTCACAAGTTTATAAGTTTACCACTACATTCAGGACAATGTACATTTGGACCACAAGGCGGGAACATCATCGCGCGTCCACTGTCCTATGAAAAAGTGTCCATTTATTCAACCAAAAACGAATCGAAGTAAAAAAAATAAGGTGCATTAATTTAGGTAATTAAACCAAAAAATACTTGTAATTCTGTTATAATATTCATAATTCTTTTGACACTGAACTCATCGTCAATTCCGATTGACTTCTTTGACACAAAACCATTAAGAGAACTAGCTTCACCTGAAAAAAAAGCATATAAATGAAAATATGTGGAAATTAGTTATAAAATTAGTTATAAAAAACTGAAATTATATAAATAAATATGATATAAACAAACGAAAGATAATTTTACCAACAACATCTGATCCACCGGAACGACTATCTTTAGCCTCAGAAAGGACTGCAAGTTCATTTTTATTTTGGTCGCCAACTATGACTTCATTACTACCAGAAATTTCATCGACAATACTATGACTAAAGTGAGCAAATAATTTAAAAAATATAGAGCAAAAACAAAATTTATTATGAAAGAAACTGTTTGGATAACAGTAATGACAATTTTTGAGGTAATTCGTTCCCTAAAGCTCTTATCGATGCATTAATCCTACTTCACAATTTCCTTTTTCGTACATAATCTCCAAATTCGATTTTTTAAGTTTTAAGTTCAACTTCAAATCCAAATTTTAGACGAAAAAATTAAAAAAATAAAAAAGAGAATTAGTTATTTTAATATCTAACTTTTCTATTTACCTTAAAATCTTTCTCTTTTTTTCTCATCTTTTCATTCCTTGACAGGAGTAAACTTGTCATAAGAATCGAAAATCCGGGTAGCTGTCGGGAACTCGCCGTATTTTTATACCAAACTGACTTAATAAAAGAATCTGGTATCCTCATACGGCGTCCACACTTTCCGACATGCATGATATCCCTAGCCCGATGGTATATGCGGTTCGACCGATCCTGGTAAAAAATTCAAAAAATTCACGATGGAATGAGCTCTTGATTCAAAGTAACTATTTGAATCTTTTAAGGCAGAATTTAAGGAATTGACACACTGTTTACATGGCTGGCGATATCTTGGCAACAGTTCGGAAAACTTCAGAATGGTTCAGAATATTTTTGAAGACAAACAATAATCACTCATATTTTCTCCAAATATTGCATGATTTTTTAGTTGGAAGTTTTCCTCATTCCAAGTTTTGAGCAGTTATTACCTGGAATGAAAAAGAGGCTGTGGCTGTATCGTTGACACTTTGGATGGGACAAAATGGCGTAACGATTGCTCGATCCGTTTTAAGTATTAATGAGCGGGTAGCCTACTCTTGTTTCAGGGCTAAGTTCCTGCAGTGACTCGGGCATCTATGCACCTGCTCTATGCCCAGAAAAAAACAAGTATATGATAACTTGACTGCTAATAGCCCCAGTAACATGGCCAAAGTCGGTGGAGACTGGAATGTCAGCATAAATGAATATTGAGGTATATCCCAATTAAAGATTCTCCGAAGATCAAATCTATGTTAGGATATACATTCAGAAATACACTATTATAGTATTAAGGTATGAAAGCAACGTCCATTTTGAAAAATTACCATACCATAGCACGCATTTCAGAGAACCCAGCTATCAAACACTTCGGAAGAGTGCAATAATAGAGATATGGTAGAATAGATGGTGTTACTGAATATGATCTTGAATATGGAGACGACTACTAGGTCGTCTTCTTCGTAAAGCAACCATAACTTATAACCAATGAAATGCTTGGAGATAAAGATGGACTGCCTCTTATGATTTTTAAAAATAACTTTATAATGGACAAAATTCTCTGAGACCAAATTTAACCATAATGCTCCATCTATCACCTCTAAAACACTCATCGAGCCAAAATAATATCCTTCATTAAGAAGTGAAGGCGAAGAAAGGAGATCTGTACGACATGTATGTCCATTGTCCATATCCATTCACTGACGTATTTATGGTATACGGCAAGATCTCAAATGTACCTAATATTATAAATATTATGGATAAATATAATAAATGAATAATGTATTGTATGAAATACATTAAATATGTTATAATATATTATGTATGATAATATAATAAATACAATATATTATATTATATTAACAATATATAATATATTATATATTATATTAAACATATTAGAAGTAAAAGTAATTTAAGGATAAATATAATATAGTTAAATTAAAATATAAAATTTTGTATTTTTAATTTAACTATATTTGTAAAATAAAATTTTGCAATTTATTTCGAAAATTTTGCTGAATTTACAATTATAATTATGAATATTATAATTATTATTTATTTTTTTATTAATAACGTATCAACATACGTCAATGGATATAGTCTCTGGTGTGAATATTACATGAGTGGGAGAAAACAATCCTGCTCCCAATGATAATAATGGTATAAAATTTTCACTTCCTCCCTTTTGCTAAGTAGATTTATGGCAGTATGAAGCAGGAAAATGTGCTTAAAAGAGGATATAGATCATTTAGCAGCTGACCAAATATATATTTAGGCTAAGAAATTTTTTTTTTCTTGAGAGTCCTCACCATTACTGGTTAAACTCGCTCCACCGTCTTTTCACATTCGGCAATATGCCAGGGAGTCCCTTGGCGATAGAGATATAGGTATCGCCAGCATCCGGATTTTTGCACAGGTTTACTTTTGCGATGCTAAGAAATACAAAGGCAACTAACGTTTCATTGAATCTGCCACTGCCTTCGATTAATTTGATGGAGTGGATACTCTGAGAGATGGGACTTGAAAATGATGCAACTTCTGGAACTTTCAGGCAAGATCAACAACTCATTAAGGCCAGAGCATAGCAGCGCAACCTGTGAGTATGGAAAATGACATATCCTTTCCGAAATAAATCGGTATGGCATACATAAATCGGTTCGACGACTTCATAAAACTTGCCCATCAGAATTCTTTTTTCTCGTTCACATAAATTAGCCATTCCCATTATTTCATTTAAAATTTATCATTAATCTTTTCAGCTAGAAGACATTAAACAAATCAACTTAGGTATATATATTATAGATATTTTAATTTCTTTTTGTTATTCTTTTGGCAGAAATTCTAACTTAAAATTTTGATATAATTCAATTTATGCATCTAATGGAAGCAAAAAGTAAGTAAATAAATTATATCGATTTTTAAATCAGTTTTGTATTTTTTGCATTAAAAAAATTAAAATCATTTGAATATTTTAATAAATTTTAATATTACAAATATTTTAATTAATTAATCCCTTATTTCCTACAACATATATCCAAGAAAAAAAGCTATCTCGCTTTCATGTATAGCTGATACACGCTAGGACTGCGCTTTTTTCTCCCGCAATATTTATCTATCGAATAAATTATGCAATCTAGAGCATTGTATCACATGCAAATCATAAATATGCTGATTAGTCCTTTACTGATAGAAAAAACTGCAACGGATAGTTGACTGCGCATGGGTAATTTCAGAAAAAGTCCTTAGATTCTGTATTAATGTGAATGAGAAAAACTCTTCAATTTGTACATCAAAAATTTTTACAAGATCATAAACGACTAAGAGCGCACTCGACTTCAATATTTTAAATCTATGTATCAAGTGGTTAAATGAAAGATGAAAATGGCCGCAACTAGAAATCCGTCCTCCGGCCGCGAAACCTCTAAAGAATCCATCAAAAAGAAATATTCACATTTATCTGGCTGCAATTACTATCTCGTTATCTCGCTGCGAAACATAGCAGATGGATGCGCATATCCCACTACTTTTTATAAAATTAAACAGAAATTTTTAATTCCTTGAAAATCATCGATTGATGCAAATCTGGCTACTTGCTCAGATGGCGTTAAATATACGGAGAACCAATCAAGACCAGTATTGACTTTGAAAATTTAGGTGATATACGGCTTATACGGTGAAATAGCCTTTATTATTATATCAAATCAAATCGGGCGATTTGCAAATACCTCATTCTAATAATGTGAACTGTTAGAAGTTTGCACAACATTCCACCGAAATTACTATAGTTTTCTGAGAAAATCAATTAACCATTTATCCAATTTTTACCTGTAAGTACGCATTTTATTCTTCCGTTTCGAAACAATATTGATATTTGGTTTTCCTGATGTTTTATTTTGCTCATATTCTTGTATGATACCGTATTTGGTAAAAATATTTACTAAACAGCTTTGCAGCTCCATCAACTTTTGCTGAAAAAAAAAATCTGCTATTATTAAGTTCGGAATGAATAAAAATGCAAATTCTTCTTAACTTTCTAACTTACTTGCATTTTAGTTTTTTCTAAAGATAGTTTGGCCATCGCTTCTTCACGCTGTCGCATTCTTTCTCTTACCATCTTTCTCTGATGTTGATAGATTGTTACATATTCACCTAAATTATTCATTATTCCATTTTGAATACTTGTTTCTCGTCATTCATTAAAAGCGTAGGAAAAATAAATATTAACCGATAGTATCATTTTCGCTTTGTAGTTGCAGGATAATATGTTCTAAATATTCCTTTTCTTCGATCAGTTCCGCATTTTGACGCATTGCGTCAGAAAAACGAGCTTCCAATTCAGTCCAAGCTAAAGGTTTTTCTCTCATCACCGGCACTTCAGCTGCTGTTGATCCTAAAATAATCGCAATAAATTTATTATCTAAGAACACTGATATATGACAAAAAAAATGCTACCAAAGCATCATACCGTTCCCAGCAATATAATTTTCACTGTTGCTAGAATCGCACTGTGATATGTTGTTTATTGTGGATAAACTGATATTGTTATTGATCGCCTGTAGTTCGAGGTTTTCACGCAATTCGAGATTTTCAGCAGATAAGGCACTTATTCTACAAAAAATAGGTATGAAGAAAACGAGGTATAAGTCTAATAAAACGAAAATTCAACCTCGCAACGGCTTGCTCCAACTCAATTACGATGCTGTTTTGGTTTTCATCTTCAGAATTCTGTTGCATAATTCTAAAATGCAAAAATGGGTAAAATATCATAAAACTCTCACCATGGAAATTCATAAAATTTGTGATGAATTTTACCTTCTAAGTTCATCATTTTCTTGATAAACTCTTCTGTGTTCTTTCCTTAATTCTCCATATTCGATTCGTAAATGCGCCAATTCGGCTTCATTAAGTACAAGAGCCTCTTTTAAACGTTTTGTTTCATTGGCTTCGCTTTCAACAATATTCGGAAGGGACGTTGAGGCACCCTATTTAATATGAATGCTATAACATTTTTCCGGCTTATACAGATTTCTTCAACTTATTAAGTTATAATTCCACTAAATCGCATAAGAAGAAAAATTTTGGCAAAAAAATGATGGAAATTTATGCTTAATTTAAACACTAACAAAATCCTTAAATCTATCATTTTGCGAAAATTTCTGATTTTTTTCAGCACAACCGTTACATGGCTGATTGGATTTCTGATGAGGAATTTGTTTTCCATTTTCATAATTATCGATTTGCGTTTGAAGTTGTTCGACAACATGTAGAGCACTTAAACGAGCACTTTCTCTTTCCATACTTTCCTAAATTTCGGAAAAAAAATGATTGATAAATTAGAGATTCAATGATAAAACTTCAGAAATTCGATGAGTTGTAAAAACTAAACTGAACTTGGCTGGAAAATATATTGTGGAACAAAACCTGTGATAAAACGACAATCTTATCTTGCAATTCGATTAGCTGTTCTTTAAGTTCACGATTTTGAGCAACTGCTCTTGAAACTGTTGCTTTTTCGTTTTGCAATTTGTCTGAAAGTTCTCGAACTTCCTGAAACATGCATTATTTCTAAAAAATAATTGCGAGAATGCTCGGTAATACTGATAAAAAATATTTGTTGACATCACGATCCTTCTATTATTTTTGACATTTCCTTCTTTTTACTTAATAAGCTTCTTTCTGAACATCCTAATAAACTAATTTAATTAAATTTAAGCAAATTTACATAAATATATCATTTAAAAAGTAGAAATAACTGATCTTAATAATTAGAAAACAAACTTTGTTAAATTTTTCTTGTTCTTGAGCAGTTTGACGCATTCGTTCCAATGATTGCTTCATCGTTTTTAATTGTACATCCTTTTCTTCAAGTTCGACCTCCTAAAATTTTTCATATTTTATAATTATTGATAAAATATAGGCAAAACTCAAAATCAAAAAGGTAATATAAGGTATATACAAAATAAATAAAAAATAAATTGAACGAATATTTAATAATCGCACATTTTTACTAATTAAAGATAGTAAACGAGCATTTTCCTTCTCTTTATCAAACAACTTTTGACAAATCTCAGCATTTGATTGCCTCATCTGCTCAACTTTTTGCGCCATTCCATCCAATGCATTATCTTTATCTGTAGGTCTGGGCCCGTCGTTTGATTCCTACGATGAAATTCCAGTAAAAAATCCAACCATAACTGATATAAACAAAAAAGTTTCTTTAACCTAAAAGTTTCTTTAAAATCCGAACTTTTGTTTGGGATTTGAAAATTTTCAATTCCTCTTCAAGAATTTGCATTCTGGACTGTAATTTGAGCTTTTCATTCGCTTCTTCTTCCAACTGCAAAACGAGGAATTAGAGATAATAGATTAAGAACTACAATATATTATTTAATTAAAAATTAAGAATTTACAATATATTATAATATGTTAGCATTTATAATTAAGAGAAATAAATCCATTTGGACGAAAATAAATTTCAGAAAAATTTCGATCAAATTATTACTTTGTTACTGAGATTTAGCATATTTTGGTTTAACTGACTGCCATAAGTTTCATATCGTTGGACTGCTATTTCCGCTTCCTTTTTCCATTGTTTACAAAGAGTTTCAGTATTCAATAAATCCTTTTTCAAACGTTCATTTTCTTCTATAAGATATATTCGAATCAATTAAATATATTCGAAAACATATATGTGAATTATTTTAAAAAACCACAGGACCAGGATAATTCCACTGTTAACGACTGAATGATTATTAAAAACTTTTTCATTTTATTAAAAACCCATACGATATAAAGCGTGCACATCCTGTTCATTCAGTCCTTCTACTTTTTTGGTAAAGGAATCCAGCTGGCGGATGAAGAGTTCTTTAAGACTGAGTTCTTTTTTAGTTGCATTTAATTCAGATTGTACTGCCTCCGCTTCTTTCATGCAATATTTTAGCCTTTCCTACAAATTTTCCATAATTTTGTCCAAAATTTTATTAAAACAATTTTTATGTTACTGCTCGAATTAGCGTTCGCGAGTTCATTAAGTGAGTGAAAATCGGCAAAATTTTCCTCTTATTTTATTTAGATCTCTGTTTTGAACATATCAAATTATTATGAAAAATAATGATGAATTAACAACGGTAAAAATAAAAAAAATACCTGAGCGTCATTTCGATCTTGCTGAGCACGTAACAAACGTATCTGAAATTCAGCAGCTTCTTTTCGATTGGCCTCTAGTTCTTCTGCTTGCCCTTGCATCGCAGAATGGAAATTATCAAGTTCGCTTTTATACGAAGTCAGTTCTTCTTGTAATGTTAACATATAATTTGTTTTTTGATTTAAATTATCCTAAAATATACGAATATATAGTAAGATATATTAATGTGGATATTCTGAAGTTTTTCTGCAAAACAGGAAGAAATAAACTCACTTGCTGAAGAAAATTTTAAGATTGAGAGAAAAGGATATTACAAATTGCTATTATGGAGATGTACGATGAATTATGAGGAAGAATGTATAGATATGACATGTCCAGTAATTAACTGGGAAAAGTTATGGCCACAAAAGACAACAAGATAATGAAATCGATAATAAAAAAAGGAAAAAATGGAGACTCTTCTCTTTGCCCAATATAATCAGTTGATAAATTTGTTTTGAATATTTTAGAATGATTTCTATTAACAATAAATTTATAAAAATTAAAAAATGAAATGAAATATAATTTTAATAAATAATATAATATAATAATAATATAATTTTAATAAAGAAAAATAAATTATTTATACGTTCAATGACTGAATTTGAAGAAGTCTCTGATCAGCTAATTCTTTGGCTTCCCTTAATTGTTGCTGAAATGATGTCTTCTCTCGTACAACGACACTCATTGCCTTAAAATAATATCATCAAAAATGAATGCGTATAAACCATATAAATATCGCATTAAAAAAACATACATTTTGCAATTGAAGCAGTTGCGCTTGTAAATCACCATCCAAATAATTGCCATTTTGTACAGCATCGTTTAGTTTGGAATATGCCGTATAAAGTTCAGAATAATGACCATGCTGTGATAATGCGAAAGGATTATCATTAATTACCACAAATAACAAAAGCTAAACGAAATCTGGCCGGAATATAATGCATAATCATGATATCACAATTAGAAAAAAATGATAATATAAAATCACCAATTCAGATAGCTGAGATTTCAAGCTCTCCTTTTCTAAGGACATTTCACCAAGTTGCTTCAATAAACGGCTCTCATCTACCTAAAACGTTTAAATCAAAATATGCTAATTTCATTCATTTTATCTAATAAACAATAAGAACAAAGGACAAAAAAAAAACAATAACCTTTAACACTGGCTCTGAACCAGACGATGCACAATAATCGCTATTTAACAAATTAACGCTGGTAATGGCGGGGCAACTTCGGTCAACACTTTGATCAAAATTTGTACATTTAACGTCAGAAACGAACTGCGTATTAACTTTCTTGCTGCTTGAAGAAAACACTGAAGATGAAGAACATTGCGAAGAAGATCTTTCTGGTTGTTCGTTACCAT
Organism: Dracunculus medinensis; assembly: GCA_900625125.1. Classification (NCBI taxonomy): domain Eukaryota; kingdom Metazoa; phylum Nematoda; class Chromadorea; order Rhabditida; family Dracunculidae; genus Dracunculus; species Dracunculus medinensis. Next base: position 1,977,676 of record UYYG01001152.1, on the reverse strand, counting down.
CAATAAAGTCTAAAAAATTTATAATCATCATTTATTTATGAGATAAATATGGCTGTACGGATAATATATGATGTTAATGAATAGGGAAAATAAAAAAATATAAAAAAGTACATAAGCACAAATGCAGTGAAAGGAAAAAAATTGAAAACTATTATATGGAACAGAAATTTACTAGAAAAAATTCTCAAAGAAAGCACCCAATAAACCAGATCAGAGGATAATAAAATCTAAGAAGATCAAAGGATAATTATCAACCATAGATATTCTCCAGCTTTGGTGGAATCATCATGATTCGAACTATTTATATTTATGCAATTTAATAGATAACAAATCCTTTAATTTGTTAGATTAAATATAGTAAGGTCATGCGATTCAGTGAACTTCGCTCAAACATACTCGAATCCTCTGATAAGTGCGTTATTGCTGGAATTCACTAGAACTCCAAATTTCTAACTTTTGAGCTAGATGAATCGAAAGTAAATTTATTGCCAGAAGTGTACTCTTCAATATGAAATATGATGTTATCACAAATATTTTTCGTGACTGATAATAACTTACAGATGGGACTTAATAAGTTATGTAATAAATTTAAAAGGGCATCAATTATTGTCGATTTGAATGATGGTCACTGCGAAAGTTTTTATAGATGGAATTATCTAATATTGTTAAATAATAATTTCTAAAAAATAAAACGATTAATAGCTTATGAAAATTACCAATAGACAAATTACCAATAAATTTATATATTTATACATTTACAATAAATTTACAACAGCATGTACCACTTTTCGTGTGCTTAGCTCCATAGGACTAGAAAGAATGCTTTCATCACAGAAAAATGCGTAAATCTTAACCCATTTGGAGCATCTTTTTTTCAGTTTTAATCATATGTCTACTTGTGCTGCAAGAAAATCAAATATGTAGTGCTCCTCGTCAGAAGCAATCTCAACTAAATCGCTCTTAATTCTAGATGCATAATATTCCAAAAGCCTGAAGAACTGACTACAATAAACGCAAATATCGCCAAATTAGTAAAGTGCCTCTAGTAAAGTACCTCTAATAACTTTTCAAACTTTTCAAATAGATTAGTTTATAATTTACAAAAATTATGAATGAAAACTCACGACTTTCGAAATGACCATCGTTCATATCGACAGTAATTGATGCCCCAGGCGTTACCGTATCTTCAAACGATTTGCGACGTTTTGATTGATAGTCACGCAACTTAAAAGAGATTTATTTTTCTTACTAATATTTAATAAAAACTTTAATTAAACTCACAAAAAATTTTGAAGACCATTAAAATGATCAATGTTAAAACAAATCTCATCATATTTTCTGAAATATTTTTTGAATTTCCTTTGATCATTGCAATTCATAATTTTTTTAAAAATCTCTCCTGGAACCACAAAGAAATAAACCAAGCAGATAAACCAAGAATAAGAATTTTACTTTTTTTCGTGCTTGTGCTATCCGTTCTGCTTTTATATCCATAAAACTTCGAAGAATGAAAGGTCGGTTTCTTTTTCAATTGCCCAAAATCTTGAATGCGTTGACAGCAATAATTTTACCTGGAAGAAAATATCCAAAAGCATTTTTGAAAAATTCCGCTTACTTTTTTTTACTTTTTTTATTTTCGTAATCCATTTCGCATTAACTATGTGAAAACAAATAAAAAAAAAGATTTAAACAAATAAAATCACAGCATGGCGCTAAGGAACTATTCGCAAGAAAACTGCTTACGACTAAAGCCTATAACACTGAACTGCAATAGAAGTCAAACTTATTTGACTTCTATTAATTCACTCAGGCTAAAAGTCCAAATATAAACTGTAAGTGCCAAAATTATTGCAAATTATAAACGATAAGATAGCAATTAATCATATGAATCTGGTCAAGAAAACAAATTAAACTAATATAATACAGGCTATTAACTTGATAAAAGGTTAATTAATCAATCCGCCAGTCTCATTTGTATGCATATGTGACTCTCTGGCGAGATCGCCTCCTAATTGCTGTCAGACATAATGTTATAATGCTGAATGCTCTGGCTTAGAAGGATTCGGTGTAAAAATCTCCGGGCACCATCAAAACATATTTCAAATGGAAGCTCTTTACCCTCATAAACCACATACTCAACATAACATTATCCATTGGATTCTGCAGATATATTCGTTGTAGAACTATTATTAACTGAGTCCCCACTTCATTTCCCTATTAGATTCCACTATTTCGCTAGAATAATAAATTCGCAGATCATATATTCTGCTTTCCTCGTCTTCATATTAATTGCAGTTCGAGTTCTGTCACGTCACCATTTTTTCCCTTTTTTACAGCAGAATCTATTTAAGCCTACTTCCAATTCATTTTATATCTACACTGCTTGCTCTACCGCCAAAAAATCTATGCGAACAACGCCACGAACCATTCTCAAAAGATTAATCCAAAAAATCCATACAAAATATCGTTCCGTATTATAAGCTCGAAGTATAATACCCAATCCCAATACATCCCAAACATCCCAACAACTCTATAGAGTGGAAAAATAAAACTAAAGACGAAATCCCCCTCCCCACTCTACCACCCCTTCGGCAACCGAAATTGCTAAATTCTCTCCCAGCCTCTCAACACCAGAAGCTGAAACAACCAACACAGCATTATCAAATAAAAAATATAGTCAGCATATTTTCGTGCTAAAACCTAAAAACATTCAATTAATAATTTCAATTCATTGACGTTACAAAAATCTTCGCCTTATTTTCACATATTTAATTTAAATTTAATGATAATATTAACATTAACAATTGTGATAAAGAATAATAATGGCAATGATGGTATGATGGTATCAACAATAGCAATATTAATGTTGACAATGATAATAATAATAGATAGATATATATATATCTAATAATGGTAATAGATATTTATTTATATATAATAAAATAATGGCAATAATAATGTAGTAAAAATAATAAATAAATAATATGAATAAAAAATAATGATAAGCAATAATTCTGTGTTGTACATGTGATAAAACTTTGGCTAAAGCAGCGTTCATTGCATGCATCTCACCGCTTGTTGCTATGGGCTGCATAGTTGGGTTGCATTGGCTGTGAGGCCTGAGGCCTCACCAAACTTGTGTATAAATTTCATATAATACTTTATATTTCACCGTGTACTTAACCAGGGATTTTAGCTTGATTGGACAATAGTTATCGAATAATAGGCTATGGCTAAGTGGATTACTCAATGTTACTTCCCATCATTTCCATTATAACTGCGATGAAAGCTGTAAGAAAATTAAAAAACTTCGAATGTGTTTTAATCGAATAAGTTTCGGCAAATTCGATATTGCATTAAAAGCTTAATTATTCAGATTTATTTGATTTATTATAATAAAATTAAATAATAAATGATAATAGATTGAAGCAAGGATTTTGAATGAATTATTACTACTGTATTGCAAATCATTAATTTCTCTTGATGGTGAAATGTTGGATCGTCCATTAGGATCGATTAGGGTCCAACAGAGAAAGAGATATGTTCAAGTCGGTTTTAGAAAAAGCCGAGGAATACGAGACATTATTGATGGTGTACGCTTGATAATTGAAAAGGCCAAAGAATACCAAACAAGAAAATCATTATATGATGGTTCATCGATTGCAGGAAAGCCTTTAATTGCCAATTGCCGATAATCACCTTAAGCCATTTAATGAAATCAGGGAAATGGAATTTCGAGAATATTTAATTTCCTCATTAAAGGTCAGAAATCCACAGTGCAGAAAGAAAGAATATAGCGAAACAGGCTGGTTTCAAGTAAAAGGAATGCTCACTCTCCCTTATTTATTTAGTTTCCATACGAATGCCATATGATTCGGAAGATAAGAACGCTTTTAAAATTGAAGGGCGAAACGGCGCTCTGCTGGCGAAATTACAATGATAGCAGAGAATATAGATTTTTAAGCTTTAATTTTGAAAGTCGAAGATGAAAAAACGAAAAAATAAGGCTAAAAATAATGAATGTTAGACTGGTGACAATAGATAGTGCAACTTGACATCGAAGTGGTGGATAGTACTTTAGGATCAACCATCAACAGTAAAGAATCGCAGATAACCTCTGGAAAGTGCAGCCATAAAGATCCTGGAAATGCTATTCAAAAGCAATAATACAACTATATCTACAATGATAAAATTACATAAGCCTGAGTATTCTCCATGGATTCTACACGAGGCTTGGTTTTTAAGCATGATAGAAACAGTATCGAACTCTGGTGTTGGAGAAAACTCCTGAAGGCTAAGAAAATAGACTGTTAGGTCATCGAATAGATCAGGATGAAGCACAAATGACCAAGCTAAAATTATCTTGTTTTGGACATATGTGAACATTTGGCTCTCTGAAAAAAGATATGTTGGTTGAGAATGGTGCAAGCAAAGGAAAGATGATGGCAACCTATGGATGAGCGGATCTCTTGAAAAATCAAACTAGGAAGAGATTGCCTTGGAAATTATTGATTTATATGGTCGTTAGGAGTCGGAAACGATTTTATGGCACATAAAATCAATCAACACCAACCAGTTGGCGTCGGATTAATTGTTGAGGTGGTGCTAAGGTAAGGTAATTGTATGTCATTAAAGGCAACGCCAAACAAGTAAGCAATATTTAATAAAGCTTTTCCTAAAAGCTCGTACAGTTATTGGTTCGATTCGCTCTTCTGGCCATTAAGGAAAGCCTTTTCCATGTATTCCCATTCTTATGCCATTCCTAAAAGTGACTAAAGCCTTTTCAATCGTCCAAAAGTTGAGTCAACAACTCCTGCAAGTCATTAATTCCTTTATTGATTGTTCTGATATGAGATCCATAACATTTGATAACATGATTGTATGGGAAAAAAAGTTATTTTAAAGCCATTATATTGAAAATTTGTAAAAAATTTGTAAAAATTTTGTGAAGTAAAATTTAAAAATAACCAAAATAAATAAAATCGAAAATGGAAAATACTAAAATTTCTTTAAGATATTTAAAAATATTTTTTTGCCATTATTTTTATTTCAAATTAAATCCTAAATTTTTTATAATTTTTGGGATATTTTAAGTAAATGTTGAGGAGTAAAAATTCCTATTTTGACTCTTCTTCCTTTCTTTTTTTTTAAAAAAGCCCAAAATTTTTTGGCTAAACTTAGCTTTTGCTGACTTGTCGCATCAAATAAATCTTGCTATCTAGTCCTTTGACCGTAGAAGTACAATTCGTCAGTATTAGCAGGATTTTTTCGAAAGACAGGTCCTGAATAAAATTCGGCATCGGCGCTTCAAAATAGGAGTAACAACCCACTGACATTCGCATGTCATTCGCCTTTCCTCTTGTTATAGAAGATTTCATTCCACCTTTTCTTCAAATTCTCTTTTATATAATTTTCATTTTAAACAAAAGAAATTCCAATTCATAGTTTAAGTAGCTAAATTTATGCTTTAAAACTTTAGCATAAAACGAATAAATGAACCATAAAAGCTATCGTTATTTCACCTTTAGCGCACCAATGGTCCTTCTTGATTGGCTCGCGTATATTTTTTAACGATTTTGCTCATATTTCCACATATCCTTTAGAATCTAATATTTGAGTGCATTCAATTGAATTTCTTATTTTTATTTAAATAAAAAATTAGTTAAAAAAATAAAATAATCAATAATTGTCTTATGTTTTAATTATTGTATAATTTCAGCGATTAAATTTGGGTTGATTATCGTAACATAAACATATGAATAAAAATTGCCTTACTGTGATAATCTAAAGTTTAATTCACCTATTCGGCTATTCTGTCCAATTAATAAAAGAAGGTTTATGCAATTATTTTTCATTTCACTATTAAATTATTATTGATGCAAAAATATCCGAAATAAAGTAAAAATAATAATATTGTTGCTAGGCTACTGAACCCACTGAATTTTCGACATTGAATTCAATTAAAATTGAAAATAGACTTCATTTATTCATGTAAAATTTAAGAAATTCAGAGCGATGCTAAGCAGAAATATTTTCTAATATTGTCGAAGAAAACTGCTCAGTTGGTCGATTCTGGGACTCTATTCCATCTTTCAAAAATCCTAAGTGGCGTTAGCGACCTACCTGTAAGGCCAAGTTTTTTTACCATGGCCAAGTGGCTACTTGCCTGGTCTGATTAAACTAGTGGGCTAGAAGAGCCTAGCCAAAAATAGTGAGTGCTCTTACAAAAAGAGATTATGAAACAGAATTGATTCATAAAATTTTTATTACCATAATTAATTAAATTTTTGATTTTTTCTTCTTGTCCTTTGGCTTCGTAAAGCATACTTGAATTATTAGTTTTCAGCGTTTTACAGCGAAATGATATTTTATAAATATTTTATGATTTTATTCAATTTGTTTTTCATAAATCAATCTTTAAATGGATTTCTAATTTTTAAATTAATGTTTAAATTCTTACCTATTCTTTACCACTTATATTTTAGCATTATCCATCTGAATATTTCGTTATCAGAACAATGGTCGTCACTGAAGTGAAAGATAAAGTTTGCACATTTCCTTTTCCTTTTTGTTGTAACTAATCGGGAAACTCGCGAATTATCAGTTTATCATTATAGAAATTTGCTTTTATTGTCCTTATTTTCAAATTATAGAAATTTTGAGCAGTGCAGCATAATGCTTATATTGCCGAATAATTTGTAAACCAATCTAATTATTCTTTTAAAAGATATTTTGAATTTTTTACTTTTTTAAATCTTTATTGTTCTTATTTGAATTTTAGAATGAGCTGGAAAAATTTATAAGAGAAGCAGGAAAAAAAATGGTCATAGTTGACTTTTTTGCGACATGGTGTGGTCCTTGTAAATTTATGGGACCAAAATTCGAAGTAAACATTTTTCAATTTTAGTTCTTTTTACAATTTTTTAAATGACTTAACCATATATTGATTTATCATTTTGATTTAACATTTTTGTTTGATTCATTTATTTATTTATTACATTTATTTCATTTAACACGTCGAGTTAAATATTTTGAATTATTTAAAATATTTAAAATATTATTTAGGAAAAATCGAAATAGAAAAGTGCTATATTAAGTACCACAGAAATTGCCAATTATTTGACTTTTTTGTGAATGAATTATGAATTCATTTACCAGCTATCATATTTTATTATTATAATTATCATAAAAAGCTTTTAAATATTTCTTAAATATTTCTCAAGGAATTGTGCAAATAAACGACGATCATTTGTGAAATTAGGCAACTTTATTAGATTTACAAGATTCCAGAAATTATAACGATTTATATGATTGCATTTTCAGAAATTTTCAATCGAGTTCCCAGACCATTTTATATTTTTGAAAATAGACGTTGATGAGCAGGTTTAAATCATTTTTTCCTTATTTCGAATAAGTCGACAATTTTTATAAAAAATATTGATGAAATCAGCGAAATCAGCGTCATAATATAGCTTAAAGATTATTAGATTTTGAGTGAATTAATAAAAACATTTGCGAAAAATCCACTATGAGATATTTCTTTTTCTAAAACACTCACTATTTCTAATTAGGCGCCCTTGGTTGGCTTGTTGAACCAGGAGGTGCGATGAATTTTGCCAATACCAACCGGGTCGTCACTGAAGTGAAAGATAAAGTGAAGGACGGAATTTTTGGTAGGTTTATCCTTAACGAGAGTCGAAAGCTTCGACACTCTGAAATGAAGGCAGTAACCCATTAGGCAGGTCGTCCTATCCAGGAAACTATTAAAACTCTGAATTTTTGCTTTTTTATTCGACGGCTATAAGTCAAATGAAAAGATTTTAGGAAGAACTTGCAAACGAATACGATATCAGCGTTATGCCAACATTTGTTTTCATAAGAGACTCGCAGAAAATTGTATGTTTAATTTCTGTGAATAATTTTTCCCTATTAGTTAATTCGAGAAAATTAATTTTGCGATGCTGTAAAAGTTGCAATGATTTATCCTATTATTTATTTTTATAATTATATTATAATTGTAATAGCAATATTGTTATTATTAGTATTAGTGTTATTTATTATTATCGCTGTTATTAATATTATTATTAATATTATACATTATAATATTAGAAAAAAGGTTTATCGTATGGTCGGTCACCTGAATTAATTTTTTAATTTTTAAATTTGCTAGAAAATTTTTGTAACTATTTTTAGCCATTCACTATTATTTTAATAAATTGAGTACATTTTCTTAGTAGAAACATCTCAAAATATTTTCCACGTTTCCAGTGAAATTTCCAAAATTAGAAATTATAGTCGATAATTGCCAGCATCCGACTTTTTCTAAAATGATGAAGCAAGAGAAATGAATTTCAGGATGTTGTTGAAGGAAACGAGCCAAATTTGTTGAAAATAACCATCGAAAAATACAGTCGAGAAATCGCTCGTATATTGTAACCACAATAATGCCTCTGTTGATCCTTATTTTGTCTTCTATAAAAACGCTTATCATTCCATGGTTTGGCTAACTTCCTAGCATTAGTTTAAGTGTGAAATCTATCTCTCAGTCAAAGAATAATTTATACCGCTAGAACACTCGAATTTTACACTGCTACACTGCTCGAATTTTACTTTTATTGACTGGTTCACTCCTTTCCTTTCAAATGACGAGAACCCAAGACAACTTCAGTTTTGCATCAATGCACCTCTGCATCATCCCGCATATCTCTTTAATTTCATCGTTATTAATCAAACTCAATCTTTCTGTAAAATATAAAAACTCTCTAAAGTCTAAAAAATTTCTATTACTATTTTTTGGTGCCACAAAAAACAAAGGAAAGAATTAATAAAATTAATAAAGAAATGTTTTAGTTAAATGGCTATTAAATTCAGATTAATAGAAAATGCTAGTTCGCCATTCTAACTGATGGCTAGAATCCATTTCCTGTTCAATAAGTTTAAATACTGAGTGATGCTGGCGATTCACATCTATTTTTCCTATCGCCAAGGGTCTCTCTGGCATATTTGTCTAGTCCAACAAGCCGGAGCAAGTTTAACCAGCAATACCTTTGGAGGACCTTAAGAAAAAGGTTAATTAAGGAGGAATTTGGAGTTGAACCACAAAAAAGTATTCTTTCGAATCATAGGGATTTTCATTGATTGAAAAGAGACTATAAAAGGAAAATTATTAATGGAGCGAATATTTCAATAATGGAATGCTGTTGTAACTATGGAATAGGAAAAAAACTGCAATGACTAGAAAAACAAAGGAAAATATGCCAAAAGAAAAAGAAAATGTGCATAAAAAATTTTTCAATGCTGCCCATATAGACGAAAAGTAATCAAATCCTTCAGGCAATACTTTTTAAAGCGCCAAACAATTTTTCTAAATTTTTACAAATACAAAGACTACTTTTAGCGATTTTTATCTTCATTTTTACAATTTTTTTTTATCGTTCAAAGATATTACAGTGAAATTATTTGCAGTGCTTTATCTTTGCTAGGCCCTTCATTAATGAACTAGGCCATTCGTATTCTTTTGAATCATTTCCCCCTCCTCTTTCTTCTTTTCCTTTAGCAAATTTCCTCCTTTTCGCTGTGATTAAATACTGGATAATGAGCAAAAAATATTTTTAAAAATATTTAATAAAAATTTTTTTTTTGAAAATATTCTCGTCTAATAAAAATATAGAAATAATGAAATTTTAACAAATTCGTAATTTATAAGGAAGTTTTTTCTTTCAATAATTTTGCCGAAATTCCTTGGTTTTTTCTCATGAAAGAAGTAAATTTTCAATTTTAATCTTCACACGCTGCAATTTTCCTCATTAATTTTTTTCAGCTTTTTTTAAAAAATATCAAGTTCCACTTTTTTTGCCAAATCTTCGTCAAGTATTCGCTTATGTTCGACAAAAAAATATGATTTCTCTAACTCCAATTTTACCTCATAATTTCTCCAATAAGTACCATTTTTTTGCTCGGAAAAAAACAGTCAACTTAAAATAGAAAATATCGCGTTATAAGGATTTTTTTTTTTTTCATTAATCGCATACGAATAAATAAAACACAGAAATTTTAGCCAAAAAGACAAAGCTGAATTAAAACAATCCTAAATACTACAAATATGCGTAATAATCGCTGGAAAAACAAATATTAGCCAAATATCTTGTGAAGTTCTTTTGTGAAGTTTTTACAATTTCCGCTCACTAGTTAGACTCGCTTTGCTGGCCAGTCGAACAAATATTCCACAGAGTCCCATAGCGATAGAAGTATAAATGAGTCGGCAGCACCAGCCGGAACAGTTTCACAGTTTTCAAACAGTTTTAAACTCTCTAAGCGATTATTGTAAAGATCGTCTTTATTGTCTTTAAATCAAAGATAATTTAATAAATTTATTAACAAATATTAATGAAATTTTTATCGAATCGAAATAAATAATTAAACAATCGATAAATAAATATAAACAAATGATTATTTATCAATATTTGTATAATTATAATTTTGAAAAAAATAATTTACAATAGATTATAATTTTCATTCAATAATTTGCAGCTTTAACAAACTATTTTTTAAAATTTATAAATTTATGCAAATTTAATGAATTGATTGACGAGTTTGTTTCAAAATATTTCCAAATTTTTTTTTAATTAATTTTTCTCTGTGTCCAAAATTTTAAAATTTTTTTCAACTTTTTCAAATATACAAATTAACTTCAATTTTTAAAAAGGCATTTCGTCGTGAAGAAAACTATCTTTTGAAAATCAACCGATTTTTACGATTTTAATTTCTAAAATGATCAAATTAAGAGAAATCCAATAAATTTAAAAAATTATTTAAATATTTTATTTCCAAATCTTAAAGAAATTCCCATTCATATTTATTGATATTTATTTTCACTTATAATGGTACCAATGGAGCTATTAACCATGTTTCCAATTTCGAATAACTCTTTTACGTAGATATTTCTTCGCTATGGCTCGATTTTTATTATATATTCAGAATTTATGTGGTTAAATGTGATTAACCATTCAATCGTATGAAGATTCATTATGAAGCTTTAAGCAAGAAGCATACAAGTTGCAAATTCTTCCTTGGTTGTAATATCAATATCCCTAATCAAATAAATAAATAATTCGCCCAAAAGCTGCCGATTCGACGAAATATTTCCCGAAAGCGACTAGCGATGCCTTATATTTCGAAGGATAAAGCATTATAGGTACTAAATTGCATCTGCCTTTTGTTTATTTTTTGAATTTCTTAGTTTGAAAAATTTATTGAATTTGAATTAAAATTTAAAAATGCCTAATAAATTGTTTTAACTACTTTTTGCAATTTTAATTCATTAAATTTTCAAAAAAAAACGAATTGAAACAATTATCGAAATAAACGAATAATTTCTAAAAAAAAATAAAATTAAATTAATACAAAAACAAATGGAATCGATTTGAAGATATGGCGAATAAATATTAGTCTACTGAATAGCGAATCATAACGGAAAATTGAAACTCAAGCTTTGGCTAAATTTCAGCGACCGCTAAACTGTCCGTTCATGAATGATAAATTTCTCCACTTATCGTTCGCCATTTATAATAATAGAGCAAATCTAAAAAAATCATTTGCTAATAAAACAGAAATTACTGATAAAAGAAAATTTTTGATAAGAGGAATTCTCATTTAATTCATTTTTCCGAGTAAAAATTTTAATCCTTTTTTATCGAACTACAAGCATTTAAAAATAACACAAATAACACAAATTAATAACACAAATTTCTTTTTGTTAATCATGCTTCCTTTCTAATTTTCATTTTTCTCAGTTATTCTTTTCATTTGTTACTTATACCAGTGCAGCACTGTCGGAGAAAAGCAAATGGGAGCAGAATGGCTTAATGCGTTGTTACTCAGTTCGATGCTGAGGTTCTAATCCCAGCCGGAGTGGACCTGTCTGAAAATCGGAGTGATGCTAGCGTTTCACTGCACGTCTATCCCTAAGGGACTCCTTGGCATATTTGTTTAATCGACAAGCCAGCGGAACAAGTCTAGCCAGTGATGATGAGTTCTCTTTAAAAAAAGGCTTTTAAATCTATAAAGCTAAAAATAAATTCAATGATAATTACTAATATCAGCTTAAATCTACCACTAAAATTTATTGCAGTCACGTTTTTTTATTAATATTTAATTCAGCTTTTTTTTGATTATTAATGGGTTTTTTTCCTGAATATTAATGGATGAAATGATATAATTTATCACATGATCTTGATAAATTTTTATTTGTCAAAGATGAAAAATGACGAAAAAAAAATCGAATTAACATTTTTAACATCAAATTTTGTTTGTAATGATTTTCAAAAGTTATAATTAATCCAAAAATTCTAGTTCAAAAAAGAAACAGGTCAAGGGCTATATCGAATAATAGAAACAAATACAAGGATGCAGCCGGATATGAGAATATCTTTAAGAGATAATTTATTCCCATATTTCTTTTCAATTTATCCCGCGGGTAGAAAAAATGATTTATTAATCTTTAATTACCTTTGATTATGCCTAAAAATTCTATATTTTTATTCTTTTTCTTTGATAAATCTTGCTATATTATTTTCAAGATTCTGAAAACCTTGCCACTAAATTGAATGGTATAATTGTAGATTTCGTGATTTTTCAGCAAACATTGCATTTTATGTATAACTTTATGAGAAAAAGAGAATTTCGCAAAATTTTTCAATTAACCCAATAATGGCGAATTAGTAATAAATCAAATCTAGAAAAAATATTTTTTCCCTTAAAAAATTTCTCCTTAGATTCGAACTTAGTTTTGTTAAAGAGAAAGATAATTCAGAAATGAAAGAATTTTTTAGGAATGGAATATATTTTGTTTGGAATTTGGAATTTTGCTTGATACATAAATAGAATTCCTTGGATCAATTCATAAATATTCAATGAAACCAAAAAAAGCTTCAGGCAACGAAAAAATTTCGCCAAGCCGGAAGCCATATGAAAAAAATCTATTTTAAAAGATAACAGGAAGAAAAACTATTCTACAATTATATCATTTCACTTACTTTCCGTAGATTCCGTAGATTCTGATAAGAGGCGTCTTATAAAGTTTGCAATTTATAGAAATATTTGTGCTGATAGGATTACGGCCTGAGGATATATGCTATATCAAAATCATACAACTATGCTTGTTCACGCTTTCACAAAAGTCTTTTTTAGGTTAATTTCAATTAGTTGCGAATACAAGTTCTCTTATAAATCAATCATACTTATGCACCTTCGAAAAATTCTGAGTCCTTAAATATGTGGATTATTCCCCCCTCCCCTCCCTTTAATTAATAATGGAAATATCTATCGGAAATAGAGAAAAAATCATAAATGTTTGAATCAAGTTATAATCCCTTCAAATTTTCCTATTATCTGTGCAATATTAATTAATATTTTTTGTTGATTTCTACATGGATGAACACTTTTTTAGCCGAATTTTTTAATTAGAAAATTATGAAAAGTTCTTTTAGCCAATGTATATTTCCTACAATATAACGCATTTAATATATTTTAAATGCTTTTTTGAAAAAAAAATTTAATTCGAAACCTTTTAGATAAATTAAGACTTTCTGCTCGAACTCTCCGTTTATTAACATTACGATTTCAATCAAAAAACTATTTTTTTTTTCCTTTTAATTAAATATTCGAAGAAAATATGTGAATAATCATCAAAAATGATTTTTAATTCTTTCGCTATTTTTTTTTCTAAAACATTTATTTACTCTTACTCTACTGGCTCGAATAAATTTTGTCAAAAAGCCACTTGTATGAAGTTTTTTAAAAGAATATAAAAGTACGGATGTGTCATTCGGACTTTTAAGAGATAAATTTATTCCTCCATAGAACGGCATCGATGAATGCAATAACCCACTGAGTTATCCTATTTCGTTGATTATTTATGGAATTTCAAATTAAAAAAAAAATGAAGATTGAATTATAATTATTATAATTTGAAATTCTATAAATAATTAATTATGATTTATATAAATTAGAAAACATTAGAGAAAATTTTTCGCAGTTTTTTAAAGAATATAGAAAAATATAGAAAAATTATTTTTTCTAAGTGCGATTAAGTGTCGACTAGTTTGCTGGTAAAGCGGTTTTATAGGTGAATCAACTTAGCTGACTAAAGCAGAACTGGTGAAGATTGTTAGGAAAAGTTATACAAATGAATTTTTCATTTGAACTTTGATAAAATTTTATGCAAAATCAGAAAAATTAGACCAAATTAGAGAAAAATTTAAAAAAGAAATTTAGCAATCATCATAGAGCAATACTTAAAAAATACTTTTTATAATTTATAATTATGACATTTGAACAAATAAAAAAGGAATTAACATAAAGGAATATCTCCGCGTAAAGGAATGTAGCAAAAATTAAAGAAAATTTCCGATAAATTATAGTTTATTCTTAAATTATTAACGCCGAATAAGCGTTATTATAGTTCATTTTTGTAACATTTGTTTGAAAATAATTGATTCTACAAAATATCTCCTATTTCAGAGGTTAAATTGTATTGCAGTACTGAAAAAGAGCTCGAGCTCCTCTCTTCATAGGATCCACCATCCAGAAAAACTCCAATCGCACATCAGCTAATTTACAACATACTCTTAGTATGTTGCATATATCCAACTTCATAGACTACCCATGAATAAAGCAAATCCTAGAAGTAAATCCAGGTAGGCAAAGTGAAAATAAAATAAAATAGGAATATTAATAAAAATTAACGAAGGCTGATAAAAAGATGATAGAAAAATAGAAAGATAAATAAACATTATGATGGATGTAGGGAGAAGAGAGATTGTGTTCTCAAATTTTCAATTAATTGCTATTTTTTTCAGCGTTCAATATCTAACTGAAGTATTGAAATTATAAGCTTCATTTTTGTTTCGATAAACATCTTAAACAAATTTTATCGTTCGATTTGCTAATAAATAAGTAAAAAAAGAAATTAAATATATTTTAAATGAAAAAGATCGATTAACTCAAGCAATTTTAATGAGTTTTCAGAATTATTAAATAACTATTAAGTTTATTTCCCTTAAAAAATTTAAATACGACCTTATATATGCTGTTGAAAGAAGCTTTTGAGCTACCGTTAAAAGTTTTGGCTTTTAGTTCATTCGTACACATTAAATGTAAAAATAAATGCGAAAAACGAAGATTAATTAAATTATTCGATAATGAAGGTGATAAGTTCTTCTAATGATAAAGAATCACGTTGAAAAGGATGATTTGCATATGACTGTGATGGCATTATGAATACGATAAAAATTAGGAAGAATGATGGTAATTTATGAGTTATGTGATCCATTTTGTTTTTCCACTTCCATCGTAATTTTACTTTCGTTAATGCTTCTTAGAATCCTATAATCTTCTTTCTTTCCTTTTTTCCTTCGTTTATCCGTAATATCGTTGTGGATCTGATAATATACAAATAAATTGAAAGGGATTGCAAGGAATAATATCGGATTAATATTCAATCAAATAATAAGTACATAATGTTCAGAATTAACAGCGATTCTAACATTATTGCTTTAACATTTTTTTCCAATTTTTATTGTTTTTCAACGGAATTTTTACATTCAATAAAAATAAAAGTAATAAAAATATGTGAAACATATTCATATAATTAATGGATGATTTGGAATTATTCCAGCATATAGGATTATTCCATATTAGTTTTCGCCTGATTAGAGCTGATTACGTCAATAGAAAAGGCAAGCGAAAATAATTATGAAAAATTTTTCAAAATCGAAATTTTTTTTATTTCTCTGAGGTCATCAAAAATTAAATAAAATGAAATTAAAAGTTAAATTAAATCTGCTTAAATAAAAGTTGTGAAGTGTTTTTAGAAACTTTCTTTTTGGATCTATTTTAGTTTCAACGAACTAATGGGCATATTAGTTGACAAATGCGGTTAAAATTAGTCTATATATAATTAAATTGAATTTAGACTGAATTTAAATAAAAAATCAAAACTGTCCATGAAGGATGTGTCCTTTCTCCTACAATATTCAAATATGCGATGACTGGATAATGGACTCCACTTGCCAGCACTCAAGGGATGTCCAAATCAGTCCAGAGCATCATATCTCAGATCTTGAATACGCTGATGATGTAATCCTTTTTGCTGACAAGTATGACGAAATGCAAGTAATGCTAAATAACGTCTCAGGAACTACAGCAAGAGTCGGACTCAGGGTCAAAATAAAGAAAACGAAATTCTTTTCACCTTATGTGCAAGAAACTGAAGTGCCTAAAATGCCTCTTTTTGTAAATTCATTGCCAGTCGAAGAAGTTTCCGATTTTAAATACTTTGGGTCCACTCTAATACCAAATGGCCAGGCAAAAGATGATGTTACAACCCGGATCACGGCAACTAGAAATGTGTTCTTCAGTTTGACGAAACTTTTGTGGAGCCGTTGTGAAATTACCATTAAAACGAAAGTCCGCATCTATATTGCGATTCGTTCGATCTTGCTATTATGGCTCTGAGACATGACCAGTGAAAGTGGAGGAAATCAAGAAGCTATTTACTTTTGACCACTCTTATCTAAGGTACGGGTCCGTCGAGCGGATAAAATATCACATGATCACATCCACCTCTGTTCAGGCATCACCTGTATTAATAATGTTATCAAAAGCGTTGCCTTTGGTAATTAGGACGCGTTCTCCATCGACCACTACAAGAGTTGTCGGATATTTACCGTGATTTTTAAACCGTGTGATGGATGACGGAAAAAGCGAGATGAGCCAATCAAGATCTGAACTGATGCGGTCAGGAAAGATTTTGAACGTATAGATGGACCAGCAATATATGGACTTAGACGATGGAAAATGGAATGGCTTCTATTACTGTCGACGATGGCATCAGATTGCGCCGCTTGGAAGTGTCTTACTCTTGTAGCCATCCTAATCAGTAATGGTAAGAGCTGTTAAAAGAAGGAGAAAAAGAATCAAATTTAGAACTATCGAAAAAAACTTAAATAATGCATTTTCAGTGAAATTTTTGTAAATAATTATTTATTATACACGAGGCTAAAAAAAAACAACGAAATATTTCGACATGGTTATGAATAATTTATAATTTCGAAAATTGCACTTAAGCATGGACTTAAATATCGAAAATCCGAATGAATATCACCCATAATAAAATAAAAAATAATGCTAAGCGTTAATTTAAAAATTATCGAATCCTTTAACTATAAAAAGTTTA
Source organism: Dracunculus medinensis (assembly GCA_900625125.1). Lineage (NCBI taxonomy): Eukaryota > Metazoa > Nematoda > Chromadorea > Rhabditida > Dracunculidae > Dracunculus > Dracunculus medinensis. The sequence goes on along the minus strand of UYYG01001152.1, from coordinate 1,960,440 downwards.
TGAAAATAATAAATATTGTACTACCATGCACAAATTAATTTTCATTAAATAAAAAATACCTGAAAAAGTAAAAAAATATTCTTTTATAGCAATTTCTTGTACCCACACATCTATTTGTTTTAAAGAATACTCACTATTACTGGTTAGACTCGTTGCGCTGGCTTATCGGACTAGAAAAAGTCCTTTAGAGACAGAATTACAGGTGATCGCCAGCATAACCCACATAGACCAATCTATTCAATATGTTTATCTATTTCATTTTTTTCATAGGTTTCTAGTCGATTTAAGCTGGGTTTTAAGAAAAGAAAATGGGTATAATTTTTTGCTATAACTTAGTGGCTACCAATTTAGGCTCGCTAAGTTGACATTCTCTTGGGATGAGTTTCTGGATCCACTTAGGGATACTATTGCGCACTTGGAATTAGTATTATCCTGAACGGTTTTTAAATGGCATATTACCACCATGTCTGCCGCTGACTGAGCAATGATGCTTAATCTAAGTAAAACACGATTCCTCTCCCAGTTGTTTACAAATTTGCGTTAATTATTAATCAGTATTAATAACATTTAACTTTATTCGATTTATTTCGCATATCGCAAAATTGATTTACGAATATTTGCTGGAATCTATCACTCATAAGAATCAAAAAACAAGCTCAAAGCCAATCAAAATTGCACAAAAATTTAATTTTGTAGCAAAAAATCGATCTGATTGTTGAATTTCAATAATAAATTTACCCCTTTTTTAAATTATAGTTCTCAATTATAAATTGCATTTGCTATAATTGCATGTATAATAAAATAATGAACATTTAAGGATTGCATGCGCATTAGTAGTGAGGAATAAAGAGAAAGGGAAAAGTTTGCTTTTGCTGTTTATCTAGAATATTTCAATAAAGCAAAACAATCAAAAGAGTACAGATTTGTAGTTGTTTTTTGCCTATCCGATAATTACTATATAGAAAGATGAAAGGAAAACGCTTTAAAACGATTGCTTCTGAATGCTCCGATATCGTAAAATAAAGGAGTTCTTCTATCCTAGGTAGAAGTAATAGCTCAGTATCCTGGCATCTTTTTATCAAATTCTCGCTTTCAAGTGTGGTTGAAGCTTCCTCGCAACTTCAGCTATTTCTGGATATTTAAATATATATTTAGAAGCTCAATTTTTAAACTTCATCACTGTTAATAGCCAATCATTTTTAGTTGTCAGACAGCAGCAATTTTCTCCTTTGCATTTCATATTTTTCTGATTGGATTCGCTCCAGTGGTAATTAATAGGATAATACAACTTTACCAGAGGGTCACTTGAGAATAAAATGTTTCATAATAAATATAGATGAGTTTTAGCGACATATATTTACATAATTAATAATTACATTAATTATAATGATATTTACATAATTATATAAATAATTATAATGATGCTAAAAACCTGCTAAACATACAATGCTATGGTTTTGAAGACAGAATGTCGCGAAATTTGTTTATAATTGATTTAGTCGAAAGAGGAGCGTCGATAACAAATCTTAATTAAACTAGTTGAAATAAACAGAGTTTTGCATTTAAAAAAGCACAGGAAAAACAAAAATTGATAAGAAGGCTTAATAGAAAATCATAACCTTATAAGATTTAACTTGATTTCCATTGTTAGCGTTCTCGAATTTTTTCAATTTTCACTAAAACTGTTTCTTTCGAATTTCTTAAAATGTGAGACATTTGTTCAGCCTTGAGCATAGCGGTTTTAAAATAATTTCTTAATGCTTCCTTGAAACCCGGCATTCCATACGCATAAATTAATGGATTTATTCCACAAGAAACATGCGATAAAACGACTGCAGACAACGTTAACCAAGTTGCTGACCGATATTCGTGGAAAAAAAATTCCACTGTATTGATAAGATATAAAGGATACCAACAAATCAAATAAGCTAGTACAATAATTAATAATATAGTGATAAGTTTACGACGACCACGTACACGTCGTTGCCGTTCACGTCCATTAAGAAAATGCGCAATATTACTCTCTTCTTCACGTATTTTACTATAAATACTCAAATAACAGTAAGTTATTATTATAGTAGGGATTATTATAGTGCCAAAAAATATCACATATACCAAATAACTATAATCAAGAACCTCGAGAAATTGACATTCCCCATGAAATTTCTTTTGACGTTCATCAAAATCGATAAACCAAAATATTGGTAGAATAGCAACAAGTAAACCAAAAACCCACACCGTACTTAGTAAAATCACGGTTCTTGTGAGACGACCAGACCGATTTTTCAGTAGTTTATATTTACAACAGATAATTATATATTTGTCGATAGCAATCGCTAACATATGAAATGTGGAAATCGTACATAAAACACATAAAATCAAATGAATGGCTAGGCAAGGGAAATATGATCGTGGTGCTCGAGTGAGCACGGAATATACAGTAAGTGGAATACCAATCGCTCCAGAAAGAAAATCAGTTAATGATAGTGAGAAAATATAGGTATTCGTTATTGTACGAACATCTTGTGATCGTATATAAACCCATAAAACAAGTAAATTATTTAATGAAATATAAACAGAAAGAAAAATCTCAGCAAAAGAATATATGATTATTAGTGAATCCATGTAGAAGAGGAAAATTTGCTGAATTGTCCTCTATTCCCGTTAGTCCACAAGGACATAAAAAGAGGAGTCAGTAAGTCGTTTAGATAAATTGATCATTGCAGCGAATGGCATGACAATCCAGAAACCATCAGCTATCCAGAAAACGAAAAATATACGCAGATTACTTGCATTGGAAGCAAAATAACTGGGCGTGCCTGGAATGATCGCAATTAATAATATTAAAGTTATAATAATAATCTTTTCATAAAAGATTTCTTATTTATCCCATTTATCTGTCATTTAATTCATTATATAACCATTCAGTTCATTCTATAATAAATCAACGAAAAATAAAAAGGACAAAAGCAACACTACTTTTTATTTTTTGCGCTAACTACTTCTAGCTATGCTCGCTCCGTTGGCTAGGCTTGTCGGGCTAGATAAATTTTCGCAAGAAGCCATATGGCGATAGAATTATAGATGAATTGCCATTACCATCAGAATTTTTGAAAGAAAGGTTCTGCATTAGAAATTAAACCCAAGTATTGGCCCCCAGTCGAAATCCTATTGAGCCATTCTATCTTCTCTTTCATTTTTAAAAATTTATATAATTTTAACTATTAACTAATTTTAAACCAATATCTAATAAAATCTTAGAAATCTTATTTTTCAAAATATATTTTTAAAATCAAATTTCATTTTTACGAATTTTTTTGTTTCCTTATATTTATAATAATATTTATTATAAATATATTCAAACAATATAAATATTACATATTCAAACAATTCATTCCAAATTTTTTAAATATTAAAAATTAAAAAGATTATGGTAATATAAGCAATATAAGCAAAAAATTTATAAAAGGATTTGAAAAATTCGCATTATTTAGACAAACTAAAATAAATGAAAATTGCATGAGAAGCAAAGAGAATTTTTTTTGTACGGTACATTTCAGATGAAAAAGGTACATTATATTGTGTACTCATGAAAGTAAAATTTCGCATGGTTTCTATTTACCAAATATTTATTCTGCAAATTTCATTAATATTTTTTTCGATTTGTTTTCTCTTATCAAATTAATAAGGCACATTATAGATTTCTTGAATGGCTTAAAATGCCACCATTTGATATCATATAAGAACATATTAGAGCATTTAAAAATGCACTTTTCATAATAGAATTCATCATTTCCAATTTGTCTGGTTCCATCAGCTATCAAGCCTACTTCTTCGTTAGAGGGTTGTTTGATAACAGAGGTATTAGCCATGCACTATCCAGAATAGCACAGTGAGCCATTCAATTCTCTATTTTGTGGTATTTTATAGGATTAAGAATATTCTAAAATTTTTTAAGTGAATGAGAAAATATAGATACAAATGATTACATGGGGGACTGAACCAATCAAATTAGCCTCAAATAACTTAGGAAACAGTATAGCAAAAGGAAGGATTCGATGAACGAATAGTATTTTTAAATGTGATTTATTTTAAAAATTTACATTTTATACAATAAAACAACGAAGAATTCCTAGGAAATTTTTCTTCAATATTTTCTCGAACAATTGTATTTTTCATTAAATGAAATCTATTTGTAAGTTTTAGAAATTTTTTTATACGTTTCCATGGGAGAAATGTTGAATTAAATTGCATAAAAGACGACTTTTTCTTAGCATAAATAATGAGAGAAAAATAAGATTGTAAGTAAGTAAATAAGTAAGTAAATTAAGGTAATAGCAAGTGCCTTAAGAAAAAAATCATTTCATAAGATTAATATTGTTGAAATAGCCTGAATGAAAGATGGCAAATGACTATATAAATTTCAAATCTAATTTAAATTTAAAATTGAAATTATTTGAATATTTGCTACTGTTACTAATTAATATTATAAATAAAAATTATTAGAGAAGTTAAGAAAATAAAAATCAATGAAAATAAAACAATAAATATATACAAAAAATGCAAAAGCAAAATAAATATGTATAAAATATAAAAAATGAAAAAAGTTTGGAGAAAATCAATGAGAAAATGATCACGGGGATTTGTAAATTTTTATACCTTTTCTTCATCAAAAAAATTATCCTTTAAATCATTAAAAACCATCTTTTAAGGTATGTTACCGTTATTAAATAGGGTGCCCATCATTAGGCTTGCTTCGCTGGTTTGTACCACTAGGCAAATTTTTGCTCACTTGGAGATAAAAATAGAGGTAAGTTAACCAGAATCACTCGAATTTTACCTTTGCTGGTAATAGAACCTCAAAATTATCCGAAATTCGAAATCAGAGCTCAGCGATTCGATTCCTAATTTAATAATTAAAAAAACATTGAACCAATCTGCAAATATTAAAAATTCAATCAATTAATTAATTTTAAATCTCATAGGAAATTATTGTATAGATTCACCGAAACATATTTCTGAGTATTTGAAATCATTTAAAAAAGGGTTGACAAATTTATGACGAAAAAATATGATTAAAAAATATGATAAAAAATATCTTCTAACTGGATTAACTAGTGATTTTACTACTTATCGCAACATCTAATCATTTGAAACATATTCGCAAACATGTCCATGGATATATATCCATGAAATAAGGAGGAAAGGGCATTAAATTCTATTAAATAATAAGCAAAATGTCAAAGAACGACGAAAACAAAGTAATGATGTGATCATAAGCAATTTTGTTAAAAGTTTGCAGCTGATAAGTTCGTTCTAGCACATTTATGAATAATAATAATCTGAATAGCATGCATACTCATGAAAATTTTAATAACAGTTGCAAACTTTTTCAAAAATATTGAATTCGATGTTCGTAGTATTCTAAAGCAATTTAATTCATCAATCTATAAGCAAGGTGACCTGGTGACATCTCACAAATATTTTAAAAAGTTTGCCCTCTCTAGTTTCTCTAGTATTTCCTCTATCATTAATTTACGATATTTTTACTAGCGTTAATCCGAAAATTTGGAAGCCTTTTAATATAATTCTTGTCCAATTACCTATAAGGTTAACTTTTGTTTACAATACACATAGAGGAACTAATTTGTGATTATTATTTATATAATTATAAATCTGGCAAAGAGAACAATCTGATATCCAATGAGATCAACATGATTTCTTCACAAAAAAAGTCCCCATTTCACAACAACTGGCTAATCTTTATGACTGATCAGAATCTGTTGACTGTAGATGACTTAAAATGGTTAATGGTTATAACTGCGTATCTCGATTTGCAATTATTTATTGCTATTTGGCCTAGAGTAAGATTTATTGACAACCATCAATAAATAATACGACACAGTGGGAAATTTGCATGAATGGATATAGGACTATCTAAACGATAGATGTATATTCCAAGTTGTACGTGAACGAATCATGAATGCCTCGAAGCAATTGCACTGGTATTTTATAATATCTATAAATATAACCAAATTCATCAAAATAGTTCCATTTATCTTTATACTGAAAAAAAAAAAACTATTATGATCATCATAGATCGGACAATTTTTTCACGTTAAAATTATTAAATGATTTAAACATAAATCAGCTTTTCCGCACAGAAATGCAATACATTGGTTATAAATCCGATCTTTCATCACTTTTATTAATGATAGCATTCACATGCGTGTCAACGATATTCAACAGATTTTGGTATAATTGTTGGCGGAAATCTTGATTTTGACTTTCATCGTAAAACAGTAATAGTAGAGAAGTCCTCTAGATATTCTTCTTCTAACAGCTCTCACCATTACTGGTTAGCCTGGCTAAAAGGATAAAACATTTCCAGACTGGGTGATCTGACGCCGACAGTAATAAAAGCCATTTCTTTTTCCATCGTCTAAGTCCATATATTGCTGATCCACCTATACGTTCAAAATCTTTCCTGACCATATCAGTCCAGGTCTTGAATAGCCCACTCCGCTTTTGGCGCCAACGATCACAGTGTTTATCAAGTAATGAAATATGAGTCAACTCCTGTGGTGAACGACGGAGAATGTGCCCTAACCAGCGAAGGCGACACTCGAACATATTAAAAAGATACAGAATAATTTGGGCTTCTTCCGTTAGCATTAAATGTACTAATCTTCCGTAAAAAACTATTGTCCTTTGTGCGAACGTGGTATCTGAGCGAGAGTGGATGTAATCATGTGTGATTTTATCCACTTGACGAACCCGTAAAATATATCTCAGACATGAGTGATCAAAGGCTACTATCTTTTTTTTCATTCTCATTGGCCATGCAGCCATATAGCAAGTTCGAGCGAATTGCAACTATATGGACGCGGATTCGCGTACTCTAAATATTAAATTAAATTTTTATGTTTTAATTATTCAAATAAAAGAGCATTTATTCGACCTCTAAAGTACCATATAGTATGTTATTCGCCAAGACATTGCAAATCCACCGCAAAGAAACTCATTGAAAGGCTACATAAATATTTTATACATCATCTCGACAGTTCCTAAATAGTACCATCAAGATTAAGTAATATTTAATATTAATAAATATAATAATATACACCATTTTACACCATTGAGTTAAAACTAGTTTGTTTCAAGTGCCATATCTACAGCCTCATATGAAGAGGGTAAAATCACTGAAGAATTGAGTTCATTAGCATTATTAACTATGAAATATTAACCAAGCAATAAAAAATAAATTAACTACGAAATAAGTTTACCTTATTATCTAAATGCTGCACAATTTTAAAAGAAAATTAAACAGAAATTATCTAGAAAATATTCGCAAAATGAAATGAACTAATAAAAGAGGGGGATGATAGGCTTTAAATTCCTTTAAAATTATTTATTGGAATAAATTATACTGATTAGAAAGCGCAGACGATGAAGTAATGTAAAGGGACGACTGGTCGATTTTTTGATTGTCGCCGGACAGAAATGTCGCCTAACGAAGAAAGCAAATAAGAATAGGATAGCTCAATGGGTTATTGCTTACCTTAGAGCACCGATGTTGCAGTTCTACTTCCAGCAGGAGTAAGCCTTCTATTCTCAAAAAATCCGGGTATTGATGATGACTCTCTGTACTTTTATCGACAAAGGATTTTATCTCCTGACATGTGCGACAGACCAACGAGTGAGGCTAACCACTAATGTTTCTCCCTTAAATTTACTATAGCTTTAACTAATTGGCTACAGAACCCGAGCAGAGATTTCCTTACCTCTGTTTTTTCATTACAATTACAATTTATTATTCTAAACTGTATTGGTTCGAAGCAAATTCTACAACAAATCCAATCACTACAGTGCTGATTACCAGATGAGAGGAAAAGAATCGCCTGTTATATTTAGATATATGTTGTCGAAAAGGCATTTATATGAATATTTAACTAATTATGCTAGCGACTAAAATTTCGAGTATATATCATTTTCCTCACAATTAATTCGTTCAAAAATGTTGTTTTCTTAAAATGCATTTGTGGTGTTACTTCGGAAATATTTTAAAAGGAAATATTTGTGATTGAACTATGAGACGAGAAAATTTAAGAGAAGTAATTTAATTAACAGAAAAGTTTGAGTCTAACTGAAGTAAATATATTTTAAAAATTATATGATTACTGTTCGTCAAGATTTGTTTCAAAAATGTGTGTTTTTACAAAATTGCTTCAATGTTTTTTTTCCGGAAGCGCTCACCATTTCTAATTAAATATGCTTTATTGGCTTGCTGAACCAGACAAATTTCGCAAAAGAGTCACCAGTAGAAATAGATATGAGTTGCCAGTACCAATATTGGAACTCCGAAATGAGAATAACAATCCACTGAAATATTTTTACCCTCTATTGTTTCATTAAGTTTATCACTCATTATTCGATCATGAAAAATATTTGAAAATATAAATATTTGAAAATTTGAAAAATATAATAAAATTAATGAAAATAAAAATTAGCCAAAATTTGAAAAATTTTCTTAATGTAAACAAATAATAAATATGGTGCTAAAATTAATTTAATTTCATTTTTTCACTGCAAATTAGTGAAAATTTCCAGAATAAATAAATCTTAAAATAAAGCATAAATTTTAAAGCCACAAACATTTGGGAAAATAATTTTCAAAGAAATAAGTGCAAATTTTTTTGTTGAAAATAATATTAATTAAAATTAATAAATATAATTTTGTATTTTAGAACTATCGTTTTCCTCAAATCTTTTTTGTTAAAATTATATAGCAAATTAAGAAACAGTAAAAATTTGTTCTCAGAGATGAAAAATATTACCTTTTGAGATCTATCAAAAGTAAAGAAATAACTCGAAAAATTTTGTTGAAGTTTGTTGATATTCAATTTTGCAAAGAAATTCGCAAATGTCATATATCTTTTTTTTTAGCAAAACTCTTTTCAAATTTTCATTATTTTAATTCAAAATTTATAAGGACTAAAAAAAAGGACTGCATATATGTATAGATATGGGATTTTCCTACCAAAGCTCTCTTATCGCCGTTCTTCAATGAAAAACCTATCACAAACCTATCACAAGTGAATTTTGATTGGCATTGGATCTTAACTTACAATGAATTGTACCATCCAAATGCGAAATGATGTGATCTGTTAGAAGACGAAGAAAAGTATTTTCCGAAAAAATATTCAAAAACTCAATATATCACTAATGATCCAATGATATTTTTCTCTCTTCAATAAGGCTAATTGAAAATTTCTATAATAGAAAAATTTATATTTACGCAACAAAAAATATGCTCATTGATCATGATAAGGAATTAACGAGGTTATAAAATTCAATGATAGGAAAGTCTGGTACTGAAAACCATAAATTTTATTTAAAGGCTATTCTTTTTCTAAGAGTGCTCATTGTTCGTCTGACCAAACGAATATCATACGAGTGAGTGGATTAGCATCATCTGGATTTTTTAAGGTTTATTTTTGCTGAACGGAGAAATTCAGCATCAATTCCAACCGATCAACCGAACAATCCACTGAGCCACTCTATACTTAAATTCTTTAATGTACTTTTGATGTGCCTGCAAAGTTTATTTGCAAAGCACATTTAATCGCGTTTTTTCATAAATATAACTATTAAAAAGCTCATATGCTTTGCATAAAGTAAAAAATAAAAATGAACTGTTTGTTGTTGATTGGGATAATAAAAAATAGGGGATTCAAAAAGGCAAAAAAGTTTTTATTTCATTCCCACAAATTAATGATATATTTGTCGATGAACATCTAATAAATATTGCAAAAAGCAAACTAATAATATTTAAAATGTTGTTAACATCTGAAGAAAAAAATTTTAAAATATGAAAATTTCATAAAGTAAAAATTGTGTTAAAATGCTCAAACTAATAAACTGCGGTGGAAGTTAATGTATGATGAAGCTACTATAAAATCTGGCTTGGATGGCTGTATGCACTACAAGAATGAGGTCTCTTTAGCAGAGTGTGAGTGAGTGAGTGAAATCATATATTAAAAATAGGATATTTGTCAAGTCATCTCTATATGAAAGTAATACCATATAATAGTCGAAATTCCATACCACTGTCTGAATTCATTGATTCTACTCGTATAGCTTTGTTCAAGGAAAAAATATTAAACGACCAACTTTACCAGAGGCCTCATTTATTCAATTATACATCCAATAATTGGTCCTTTTTTCCCTTTGCAAGAAATTAAGCAACAATTTTGCAGTTCTCGTAAATAACTTAGAAGGCACCAAGGATGACTAAAAAATATAAAAAACAATAATAAATTTATCATCATCACATATCTATGATACATTGTAAATAAATTAATACATTAATGAAGTGCGCAAATGCATTAATAATAAAAATTCGATTTCTAGTCAATAAAATTTTATTTTCTGTTAGTAGAGAAATGAAAGAATAAAAAAAAATTTTTTCTAGGAGAATTCCAATGGTTTGCAAAAATAGACAAATTTTTCCAGGGAATCACTTGGCCGCGAAAATACTCGATCAGCAGGCAATTTCAAGTTGCCAGTATCATTCGAAGCGACAAATCTAACTTTGCTTAGCTTCGGTGCTCTGAAATAATGGCAAATACTCACTAACGATTCATTCGACCATCTAAAAATCCAATGGAACCACTGTAATAGGACGGAATCAATGAAAGGCAAATGAAAAAAGGAAAACTATTTAAGTATTTTCAAGAGTAATTAGCATTTAATAATTCCATAAAATACTTCATTAAAAAATAAGTTTTTCTTTAGTTAAATTTATTAATTAAATAAGTTTTAGTTAAATAAGTTTTTTTTAGTTTAGTCTTTTTTTCTTTAGTTAAGAGAAATATTAAAGTGATTGAAAAATTCATTAATTCATCAAGTAAAGAAAATTTAGCAAAATTTAAAAAAAAATTTTTTTCAAATAAAAATTATTTCATATTTTTATAAATATTTTACATCATTTTTTCAATCATTTTATTTAATTGAAGCATTTATTTGCTTTCAAGAATAAACGTCTATAAATTTTTTTATATTTCAATTTCAAGTTTGAATTGAATGTCTATTGATAAGCAACAATGAACATTTATGAGAGAAGAAACAAAAGTTTTTTTCCATGAATACTAACGAGCTGGTTTTAGTATGATTAAGAGGGATTTTGAATGTGATAAATTGATCTAATGAAAAGACTGGCTTATGTTACTATTTTTAGATACAAAATTCACGCAGGATGTTGGAAATTAATCATATAGTCAGGAAAACCCATTAATGGTGCGAGTTGTACGAAATATATAACATCAATTATCAAAATTGTTTCAGCATTACCAAATAACAAAGAGAAATTGATATTTTAATTTATCCTTTATAATAGATTTTCCTCCCCTAAGAGCACCCATCCCTCTACAGTTCTGCTGATTCCATCAACTACCAGGATATAACTTTTGATTCAGCTTGGGAAAGAAACATAAATGGTTTCCTATTAACAGGTTTCATCCTTAATGGCAAATTTAATTTCATTAAAAAGCAAAAATCGAATCTAAACATTTGATCACCGTCGAAAGCTCCTTACCACTATTTTACAATTTTTTAACGAGCAATGACATTTATATTAACAACTTTTTTTAATTCTGAACCACGAATTTTTTTCAAATAAACGATATTAAATGAACGAAAACTGAAAGTAAAACCAAATATTTGCAAAAAAATCTATTGTCGATAACCAACATACTCATTAAATATTCAACATTCAATAAGAAAACAGGTGGCTTGGTGGTAGCAAGATTACCACCAAGAACTGAGGCTTGGGTTTGAATCCTCCGATGTTTCGTCTTGTCGCCTAATGGACAAAAACAGAGGGAGATTAAAATGGCTTAATATGTTGTTGCTCAATTCTACTCTCGGCAAGATTAAGCTCATAAAATTCAGGAAATCCAAAAATCTGGGTGGCTGACGATTTATCTGTAATATTATCTCCCTGGCATATTTGTCTAATCAGACAAGCCAGTGGAACGAGTCTAATTAGTAATGGCGAGTGCTTTTCAGAAAAAAGCTAACCAGGAGGCGTCTTAATGTACATGACCATGTAGAGAAGTGTCTTCCAAAATACGAATGCACTTGTCGTATAAGCCATCAATACTGTATGTTTTGATCTCTTGTGAGCCTTAATTAATTGATATATGCCATAATTAGTTAATTAGTTAATTAATTAATTAATATGTAACATAGTTGATCAATATGAAAAATCTTTCCTCTGATTTTCCTCTGGTTTTCAAATTAAAAAAATTTTGCGATGAATGCAAATTTTTGTTTATACTTAGTTTAGAACTCTTTTAGTTGTAATCTTAAAAAATTATTTCGTAGTTTATTTCTAATTTTAGTCAGTTCTGTGAAAGGCTGTTTATAAATTATTCTTTTTTCATAATAATGAAAATTCAGAAAAAAAGCCAAGTCCAATTATACGTTTAATTTTTAAACCAAAAATAAATATTTTCGTAATATTTCATTTGTATGAAGCAAAAAAGAACTTCCCTTGTGCAATAAATCAAAAATATAACAATTCGAAAATAATCGAAACGATTGAATTTTTTTTTGAAGAGCGCTCACCATTTCTGGCTTGGATCACTCCAGTGGCTCGTCGAACAAGATAAATTTTGTCAGGGAGCCTCCTTGTGACCCAGTCAACTGGAAATTATAAGTGGGTCACCACCACCACCCGGATTTTCGGAAGATAAGACTCCTTACTCCTGTGGGAGAAAATCATCGAGATTCGGAAGTAAAAGCAACAATTCACTGAGTCACCATTCTATACCCTTTTGGATTAACTTGAACAAACAAATTAATGAATTAATGATTTTTTAAAAATTTACAAACCATAATTAATGCAATAATGTTCATAAAAATCTCAATAATCATTACTCGACCTGTTGCCATCGTCACAATATCGTTAGCATTCGCATATCTTAAATCGACATCACTATAAATATTCCCTGAAATAATTATACGGTAAAAAATTAATAATTCGGCTCATGTTCGGCTACATTTTTACCGCTTAGAAACCGTGTGTTGATGGAAATAATGAAAGGGCTTTGGACAAGAACAACAAAAAAACTGAGATGGTCGAAATTTTGGCAAAACTAAAAAATTGCTCGATTATTACTCGATTGACTAGAAAGTGAAAAAAAATGGTCTATTTTGATCATCACAAGTTTAATTAGTTCTAATACTCGTATTTATGCAGTATTCATTATTTCTGATTTGATTCTCCGTCGTGCACCACAGAAGTTGACGCATATTTCATTATTTGCTAAATCGTGTGATGTTTGGGGGTCAAAAGCGAGGTGGGCCAATCAAGACCTGGACTGATAAGGTGAGAAAAGATTTGGAACGAATGGACCAGCAATATGTGGATTTAGACGATGGAAAAATGAATGGCTTCTATTACTGTCGACGATTGCATCAGACCGCGCCGCTTGGAAGTGTCTTACCCTCGTAGCCGTTGGAGCCATCCTAATTAGTAATATTAAAAGAAGAAGAAAGAAGAAGATTTGATAGCTGATTACTTAGGTGAACACAATTTTTTCGTTAAAGAATGGCTTAGGGATAGAGCTACACACGCTGATTATTGATTAGATCTAATTAATATGATAAATTAACAATGAAAATCGTTTTTTTGAAGAGAACTATGATGAATAATCTTATCTATAAATATCATTCAAAAAATGCTATGATTTTAAATGTTGAATCGATCAAGACAAATTTTAAAGAAAATGGCATATGGACAAGATGATCTGAACTAACATAATTCAAAAATATGCCCAAGTGAACCAGTGCGGAGAGTCATTGGTCGAAGCATCGTATATGCGACATCAACGATACATAAAACTGTTGATATGTTAAGCCAGATTCTAATCCACTGAGGTAAAATTCTGATCGAGCCCATTGTGTTCTATGATCTTCTGAAAAATTCATGTTCAATTCAGTATCTATTGATCTTAAAAAAATTTATTCATTAATTATTAGAAAATGATTTATCGTGTCAGATTTATCTGATTTATCACTGATTCCTGCATCTTTTGAGGACAAAAAATCGAATCTGAATGCTAATCCACCTATTTTTCTATCCATACATAATTATCCATAAGATATTAATTAACGTGGCAAATTCATAATAGCCAAACTAGAAAGCTGTTTAAAAAAATTTGGCCGCCAGAAAACTCTTATTTTTAAATGTCTTAAATATCGCTATCATCAAGTCACTCTCTAGCGAAATGGAATGGCCATCTAAATATTTATATTTATCCTAGTAATCAGTGGAGCTATGCAAAGCGAAATAGTCTGTGACTCAGCAAAGAATTTCACGGTGAAAAATAAGGTCCTTTGAAGAATATTTGTGAAAAAATCCAAATTCTTAGATTCTTGAATACCTAGTGAACATTGCCAGAAATGTAGTTCAAAGCGATAAAACACTTAAACCTAGGTTGCAAATTGTTTACAAAATTAATATTTGCTGTGACTTTGTATCTTGACACTGATTTTTAGGTTTTTAGGTTTTTGTTTGTATATTTGATTTCGATTTTCTATAATATCCTTCGCATATGGTTTTGATTCTCTCGCGCTGAATCGCGCTATATAAGAAAAAGAATTCAGTAGCTGGAGAACTATTAACGGCGTATTTTAACTGTCATTCAGTTATATTTTGAATGAGCTCCTGAGGATCCTCTCAGTATTCAACAAAATGTTTCCATTTCTCATCAGTTTTTTTTCCAGTGTATTTTTACATAATTTGTTGGCGAAATTAATTCTATTTTTCACCAATTTTGCGACAAAAACATACGCAAATAAAGTTATATAATGAAATATGAAAATATTCTCGAGAAATCCTTGTTATTTCTGAGCACCAATATGCTGGGGTTCAATTTCCAGCAGAAGTAGGTCTTTCAAAAATCCTGGTAAAACGGACCACCCGCCTAGTTTTCTATTGCGAGTTCATCCCTTGAAAACCTATCTGATCTGACAGAACCTGTAGAACGACCATAAATATAATAAATATAATAACATAAATATAATAACAACGAATTTTTGAGAATAATAAGCAAAACGGACGAAATAAATGATGAAATTGCGAAAGAGCGTAAAGTTACTTAGAAAAAGATATATAATTTAGGCAAGTTATAATCTACGATACTTTGCTTAAATCCATTTTACGATAGCAAAAGGAGAGCGAAAATTCGAGTCTGATGTTGGCTTAGGCTTAGGCTATCGTATTGCATACAAATTCGCCTGATTCAGTGCACTCTGCGTTACCTTCTAAATAGATTCGCAAACCAAATTAGCATAACCAAATTAATGGAAAAATTATTTTGGCCACAGTTTAGAAACGAAAAATAAAAATAATACAATAAAAATAAAATTAGAAACGAAAAATGAATAAAATGTCCAAAAATAGCCTTCAGCCATATAAAACGATTTCAACGGACAATTTACGAATGATCATAACAACATTTATAGATTATTTATAACAATAAGGGCAGCCAAAGATAGCCAAATGATCGTCTCAAATATTAAGGAGAAGAAGTGGTCAACGGTCTTCACAGGAACAAAGCTTTCATCGAACAATCGGAATGATAAATTTCTTTCTTATCGTACTAGCCAACTATGCAAGCCAAACCAAGATAATTGGTACTAATACACTATTCCCTTATTTACCCACCACAAATATCACCACAAAGTGGTGTATCAAGAAATTTCAAGCTATTTCTACTCGCTTTTTTTATGAATTATATAGTCATAATTTTTAATGAAAATTTAATACAGTTCATATTCTACCTTCTACCGAGAAACAACGATGCTATTTTTCAATGAAATGCCAAAACTAAAATTCCAAGAAATACTACGACCTTAAATTGATCTGTACTAAAAGGTTAAATTGAAATTACACTATTTTTTCCACTGTGATATATCAGTAAAGAAGTAAATTAAGGGCAAACATGAGAAAAATAATTGATCAGAGAAATCAAACTTAGTTTAACAAATTGCACTTGCAATAACGATTTGCCTTTGGCCTTTCAAGGCCTTTGAACTAGGTCAGTTCATCTCATCAGTGTAGTGTTGTTAATGTTGCTAATACTAAATCATCAATTTCGTATCATGTACCCACAAAGTTTCCTTAAACCTGAGAATTTCATTAAATAATTTAGAATATAATTTTATATTTCCTTTAAATTTCGGTCCATTTATCTCTACTAGTAGTTAATTGTAACATTATTCAACTAACTCTGAAAAAACAATCCAATCCAATTTTTACTATTTTTAAATCTGTCGTAACAATATATCAGAGAGGAATACCTATCACTTTGATGTTCATTTTCATATTCGTTTAGGCAAAGAAACCTCAATAAAAAATTTTTGCACAGTTAGTTGCAGTGAAAATTTTACGTTATAGGATTGTTTTTTTCTCTTCTATTAGTACGAAGCCTTCATAAACGATATCATTGCGAGCTATTTTAAGCCGACAGAATCATAAAATCAGAATCATTACCTCGAATAGTCGAATGAATATAGATAAAGATTATTATGGCTTTTGATGCGTAGAAAAACATACTAATCAAAATTAATTTCCACAAAAGAATCCAAAAAATATGATTATGACGATCCTAAAGATCTTTCAGAGGCAATAGCCAACAATTTTTCCGAAGTGTTGTTTTGCTTATGCACAGCACTTTCCTCTTGCATTTCATTAATTTTTTCCTTAAAAAAACCGGCTGATGGAGCCGTTTGGAAGCCGTTTATATTTCTCTCTCTGGCAAATTTGCACCATTGTAACAATTAACGTGACGAGAAATGACGATTAATTAATAACACCCAACTAATCCAATCACATAAAAAATCAGATATTTTAATTTAACAACAATTTTTTTAAATTTTATGGTGATTTATGGTGACTTTTTCTTTTATAATAATGAATAAAATATATTTTTTTAGATCAAAAATTCATTTAGAAAAATACAATTGATTTATTGGACTAATTTTATTTTTAACTCTTTTTCTGCAAATTTTTTTTTCAATCTTACAAATATTTCCACTAATTCATTTTAAATAGGTCGCAAATTTTTTTTTTTACGCATCAATATATTTCTTTAGGTTTTTCTTTTCATTCCCAATAAAATGTTATTTAAATGGTTTTTTTTCAGCACCAACTTTCTTGGATAATTTTGATGCATTTTAGAATTTCTTTCGAATAGTTCATTTATCATTTCTGGTTAGATTTTAGACGGAATAGTTTACTTGCTCATCGGTTCAAATTTTATGGTGGAGCCATTTAATGGTAGAAATATAGATGAATCGTAAAAGTTGCAGGATTTTAAAAAAAGAGAGTGCAGAGTTCTTAAAAGCATAACCTTTTAAGTCGAAGCTTTTTTCCATTTTTCTTTTCAAGCCTTTTTTATATTTCGTTTTTTATTTCAAAAATATATAGATTTTTAAAAAGATTTCTAGAATAGAGAGCCTTTTTTTGTTTCTTAAAAAAGTCTTAGGAAAACGAACAATCAAATTTTGCAACTTTTGGATTTCTTTTAGACTGAATTATATTTTAAGTTGGTGAGGAGATAAAATTTTAAGGAAAATCTTAGAATGAACTAAATTTGCTAACTATTAAATTGCATCAAAGTTTATGCCTATAAAGCAAGGTTAAGTAAATGATAGCGCTTAACTTTTCTATTTAGGCTCGCTCGATTGGCTATGATGAAAAATTTTTGTTTGGAAAGGAATTCACTTAGTAATAGCAATTTGTAGATGGGTCACCAGCTCGAATATTTTAACAATAAATTTAATACTGCCAGATGCGTTGTTCAAATTTTCAAAACTAAATTTCTCAAACTATTATTTAACCATTCGGCTATAATATACCTCCTTATATCTATAAATATTGTGCAATATTCGAAAAACCTTATTCATTTTTTTTAGACTTTCTGCAAGAAAATTTTAAAAATATATTCAAATTTTTGAAAATATTAGTATGAAAATATTAGAAAAAAAATTAAATTCTTGCTTTCTAATTTTTTTCTAAAATAATTTTACTGATCGGTTTATCTGTGAAAACTTCTGAAATAAATATTTGGCTCCCCTAAAATCATTTTATCAAATAATTTACATCGTTTAGGTCATCAAATCTCGCGATTTATTAATTAACTTATGGTGCCAAACTTGTTAACTTTCATTATAATTTGTTTAGTCGGTTTTCTTATTGATCAGTGGACCATTAGTTGTTGTTTTTTCGCTACCAATTATTGTAATTTTTTTTCTTTCCTAATTCCGGTTATTTCTATGAGAAAGATTTCTTTTATCGTCGAATAAAATATGATAATCACATTAAAAATTATTATTTAAAAATTATTATTACTTTTCAAAATTCCACTAAGAGGAGACGTGTTTACAATTTTTGGAATTAATAAATTAGAGTTCATGGCACGATCGTTTGTTGATGGTACCTGATTTATTGTCAATTCTATTTTATTAACTTAAATCATAATAAAAAGCTAAAAAGCTTTTATCATTTTTCTTATCATTCTTGAATGAAGAATATTGGATTAAATAAAATATAATGATAAACCATTTCTTTAAGAAATAATAATCATTTAAAACTCATAAGAGCGTTTGCATGGAAATCTTGGAAAGTCTTATTTCACCTTCACTGCAATTTTATATACTAGTTGCACCACCATTAGTGAATGTTAGTCGAACGCAGAATCGGCGGTATAAACTGATAAATGATAATAACCCACCGAGCCATTCTACCTGATTCTTTCTTAGCTTAATTCATATTTTTGAATTATTGCAGGATGTATTATCGAATGTGCATCATTGGCGGTGGTGGCTATTTTGGTCAACATATAGCCAAAGAATTGCAAAATTTTGGCCATCATACTGTTCTACTCGATATCAAATTTGTTTATGTACCGTATTTGAAGTTAGATGAATCACTAACGACTAGAATAGAAGTAAATTCAGAATTCAGAAACATTTGTAGTTTTCTTCCAATCATCGATTCATTATTGTCTTTTTTGCATATTAACATTGGATTTAATCTTTTTTAGGGGTCAATGCTGGATCGAAGTGTGCTTGACGCAGCTTTACGCGGATGCCAAGCGTGTTTTCATATAGCAGCCTATGGGATGAATGGAGGTGCTTCGGTATATAACATTCTACATAGACTGCAAATATTTCTGAAATATAGATTAGAAAAATTTCACTTTCCTATCCGTTTACTATCAATAAAATTAATAAAATTGATGGGTTTTAGTGAAATTTCACTAAATACATCAGTGAAAATTACTATTTCTTCATTAAGCCTTCATCATTTCTGGTTTGGTTAATTCCATTAAATTCTCTTCGGCAAGAATCTCGGAATTAGAATGAAGTGGGTTATTAATTAGCATTCATTAACATTCAGATAAGCTTACTTGAATTAATGGGCTGGAAGTGTGATTCTTGGCTTCGGTCAAAGCAGAGTCACTGTAATGTGAAAGCTAATGAAATCCGCTCTTCGAAATATTTTGTTTCATTTCGCATAGTTTTCTCTCGGAGCCAAAATTAGTTTTGGATGAGAAATATGGTACAATTTAAACCAAATAAGCCAAACTCAAATCAAAATTGCTAATGACCGTACCAAGTAATAATGAGATAGGTTTTGCATTTATTCAGTAAATTTATTTCGTCATCGACTTTGATGAATAATATTAAAAAAGTTTAGCTTGAGAAAGATAAAGTATATCATATAAACGTGGATGGGACGAAACTCGTTTTGGAACGCTGTAAGGAAAATAAGGTGGAACGAGTGGTTTTTGCTAGTTCTGTCGCTATTCTTTTTACGAATAAAGAGTTGCATTTTGTCGATGAATCCATGCCTTATCCTCATCCATCGCAAGTAAACAATTTCTTCAAATTCGATCAGATTTTTCAGAATTTTAGAATTTTTTGATTTCTATGTTTTCACTAAATTTTTTCACATTTATGCCATTCCTCTGAGAGCACCCGCCATTTCAGACACCACTGATCCCTTTGTCAGAGCCTTAATTGGAGGGCGATAAGGTGGATAGAGATGGATTTCCATAAAAACATACAGATTTTGCTTTAAATGATACTACTGGCTTGTCCTTGAGTCGAAACCGTTCGACCATATTTATATTAATCAAATTTACATTTCTTGTAAATAAACATTCAATATTACGATTTGGAAGATAGTCATTGCTATACATGCATGGCTTACAGTACTATTCTCATTATTCTGCTTCAAAAGCAATCGCTGAAAAGATGGTCTTATCCAGTAATTCAAATTCTTTACGAACTTGTGCATTGCGCCTTCGAGGAATCTATGGGCCCGGTGAGCCACGTTCAGTCGAAAGAGCTGTTGTAAGTATAAATTTAAGAATGAAGGAGGAATGAACCAACTTTTCGTCAAATTCCTAGTTTCTTGCTGAATTCATTATTTTTCTCAGTGATATGGTTTAAATAAATTCTTTTTTTCTCAGAGCGCTCATTATGTCGAATAGGACAAATTTTATCAATTTTGCGATTAAATAATGCAAACCTCTCTTCAGTAAAATATTATCTCTAATCTTTCGGCTTTTAATTTCAGGATCTCTGCTCGCGCGGTTTCCTTATCGCCACATTTGATCGAACAAAAGGCGGATGCTTAACTCAATACAGTGGAGTTCATAATAGTGCAAGCGTATTATTTTCAAGATCTTACTTAATATATAAGCTAAAATTATATGTGTGACCAAATTTATTGGATGATTTATCAGTAATTGTAATGGTTTTATTCATTCTTCACTTATTTTTTCATGTTTTCACTGTGGGTTTAAAATTTCGAGAAAAGGAATAAGAATATGGCTTTATGACAATATAAATATTTTCTTTTTCTAAAAGCTTTTTCTCATTTTCTAAGAACACTCACCATTTCTGGTTATGCTCACTCCATGCTGGATTGTCAGAGAAATTTTGTGGAATTTTGTCATTTGGCAATAGAACTACAAATGGGGCATCACCGGCATTTTTGAAAGGTTTACTTCTGCCGAATGTAGAACAACCCAAACATCTTAACACTAAAATGCTGAGAGCAACAACTATTTTCCTCACAACATGCCTCACAAAATATATATTATAAATATATATCATATATATATATATATATATATATTTTTGGATATTTAGGCGATGAGATTAGCTGAAGAGGCTTTGCGGTCAGGCCGAGCTGCTGGTAAAGCTTACAATATAGTAGACGATGGGCCTGCAGTTGGAGCTCATTCTTTCTGGAATCCACTCATTGAAGGCTATTTTCATCTCATCATTTTTTTTACTTGGATTTATTATTTTTTCAAATATTTTCAAATAATACAATAATCAAAAAAAAATAAAGTAAACCATTAGCACAAATAAATTATTAAAGAAATTTGTAATTTTTTTAATTTTTATTAATTAAAAAAAAAAGTGGATTTGGGGAGTAAAAATGAATGTAACGTTAAATTTTAATAGAACTCATCTAAAATTCAAAATTTAAAAATTGGTAAAATTTCAGCACTTGGAAAGAAGTTACCATCTTATAAGTTGCCATATGCTATAGTGTTAGCATTTGCAATATTATCTGAACAACTTTACTTGTGGTTTGGCATTGAACCATTTTTTACTCAATTGGAAGTAAATATATCGTCCATAACTAATACGTATTCAATTGAACGAGCCAAGAAAGATTTAGGTTATAAGCCAATCAACAATCACGATCTTACATCAACCATTGAATACTATAAAAAATTAAAAGAAAAAAAGAAAAATTCACCGACATCGATTACTGATAATAATAAGATAATCCTGCTTGTATCACTTTTTTTTATCATATTATTCTGGCTTATCAATAAATGGATGTAATTTTCCTTGCAAGAATTTCAACTTTTAAAATTTTTCTTGTTAAAATATAACCTTTTGATGGCCCTTATTATTAATTTTAGTGCAAAAATTTTAAGTGAAATGATTTTATAGAAAAATTTGAAAAGAATTATTTGAACAACAAATAAAATAATGTATAAAAAGTTTAGAAAAGATGAAGTTATCTTATATTTATTTAATTTTAATAATTTTCTCATCAACCTTTTTCTCTTTAAAAACTCTACTGTAAATTCATTTCCGGGTAATACTGGATCTATATTTCTCATCTATATTTCCATTGTCAAGCAGGCTGCCTGAAATCCCTATGTTCTACAAGGCAGCGCGATTTGCCTAACCAGATATGGTGAGAAATTCATTTAAAAAAGAAAAAGAGCATTGGACTCTCGTATATTGCATATATTGTTGCATATACTGCAGATTCGAGTCTTGCTAGAGCTTATCGTAACAAAAAAATTTTTTTGCGATAACCTAAAACAGGAAAGAAGTAATTTTTTAAGTTATTTTTACGTACTTTAATTTATGTACTTATGTCATTTATTTTTTATATATTAGTTACATTTTGCGTGAAAAAATTTTAATCTTATGGCTCTGATATTTGATTTTGCAAAAATAAGAAATGTTAAGGATGAAACTGGAATGAAACTAATTATAATCCCCTTTATGAAGGGTAGGATAATCGAATAGCATATTAGGTCGACAAAGATTAATCATCAATATTTCGGCTAATACATTAACAAGCCTGCCATTAAAATTGAAATCCAGCTGGTGCTGGCGGTGCATATTTCTATGGCCAACTGGGCCAGCTTAATAGTGTCTACACTGAAGCCACCAGAATCAGACATGCCGAGTTCTTCCAAAAAATTTGAGTGCAATTAGAAGGCGAAGATGGCTCCTTTAATCATTAATTTCATAAGCCTTTTTATCTATAAATTCTTAATAACAGCGTTGTATATTTCGAAATTCTTGAGTTTCTCACAATTTCTCCGTAAAAGTTTGCCTTATAGAGAGAAGAGAATGGTAGTCGTTATATGTGAATAAATAACTTTTGTCAATAACTTGTACCAATGATTAATAATTCGGTGCTTCCTTCTTATAACTGTGATCTATTATATTTGAATTGATCTCATTTGATAGTAAATAAATAAATTTTCATTCTAAAGCGCGAATTTATTGACATATATGGAATAAGATTTATTTTCAACATCTGATTTCGAACTCATTCGGTTGGGAAATTCTTCGATGAATTTATGTGTCGTTATTTGTTTTTTCTCTTTCGGTAATAGTTTTTATTAATTATTTATTCTCTTTTGGGGTTGGAATGGCACAGTGGATTATCATTTCGGAGCATCGATGATGAGTTATTTTCCCGGAAGGAGATCTTTCTTTCAAAAATTGGGTTACACTGGCGATACGATACATCTATGTTTCTATTGCCAAGTGTCTTCGTGGCAAGATTTCTCTAGCACAACGGACCAGTCGAGCGAGCTAATCAGAAACTCTGAGAAAAACAAAAAAAATTCATCATTTCAAATTTCGTTGAATTTAATTAAGCAAAATTTTTGAATTAGTATATTTTATTTCTTTAGAATAAAGGAATTTCTTGCGACAATTGTTCAAAAGGTGCAAAATGTGGGCAGAATATATTCATTGGTTTTTGTCACATTTAAATTTCGATCAGTTAGTAAATTTTTCAGCATTTGGATGCCAGATAGATGCACCACAGCAGGGCGTATTTCAAAAACAAGCAGATGATAATTTTTTTATCATAAATTCTAGGAAAGTACAAGGACAATTCGTTTATGATAAGGTGAAGAAATTATATTTAATGATTATCACTATGCTTAATTAGTGAAAACTGTGGTTGAGTAGTTGAAATCTATAACTGAGTAGTAGAATGAAAAATTCGCGATCTGCTCCCATATTTCATCAATAGTTTTGTGGAAGCAATTCATGCGGTATCTTAGCACCACTAAATTTAATTTCTTATCGAAAATTGTAAACTGAATTGAGAATTTCATGCGAAAACTAAAAATGCAGGTAATCATCACGTCCACATCGATTTCATCATGGGGAAATTGCTATGAACGAGTCAACGATTCATATATATTTGGAATGAAGTATAACTAAAATTTTAAAAACTAATTAGCAAAAACTTGTACGCAAAAAACGACATACAGTACTCTTTTGATAATAGTAATACTCTCTTGTTTTCGAAAAACTTTAATAAAACAATTCTTCTTCTTTAGCAGATAGCACTATTAACCTGGTCCACTGGCAACTAAGATAAGACGTTTATAAGCATTTCGACCCAATGTAATTGAAGATAATCCGCCCAAGGCATATTTCTGGGCTGTTCTCCTCTGATTGTACCAGTCCAAGCTGTTTTTGGTCCTCACTTTTGAAGACCATCTGTCATAGGGTTTAGCAAGAGAAAGAAGTGCATTAATTCCTGATGTAGTTGCATAAAGTTATATGATCAGATACCATCAGTTCGATCTTCCTTATGTTTTATATGTTTAGCGCACTACAGTCATATTTACGATCATACAACACGTAACCTTCTGAAACAAATTATGTATTTTTCTTGCTCCCTTTTTTTACACATCTTAATGTATTTCCAAATTAAAAGTGAGCGATATTTGACCGAAGAAAGCGAAAATTCCAAAATTCATATTTAATAACTTAAAGGAAATTTGGGAAATCACTCTGTTTTCGTTGCATAACACTGGTGCAACGCTCGGCCAATATAATTCAAGCTGCACATCAAATTGGTAAAATTTTCGTTTCTTTTTCAAATTTTCATTTTATTGTCGTCCAATTTATAATTTAGGGTAATTTAGGAAATCCTTGCAAGAATTCGTTTAGTGAAGCCAAGGAAACATGTTTTGATTCATCGATTATTACATATACAGAAGGAACGTTCCTCTACAGTAAGCAAATTTTTCTTATCAAACTATTTAAAAATCGAATAAGTCGACAGTCGACAACTTTCTCTTTTAACAAACTCGTAATAAATTCTTAAAATTCAAAGCAAAATTTTGATTATTGCAAATATAACTGATTCGATTTATGTATTAGTTCATATATTAAGGATTAGAAAATGCTGAATATGCGAGTTGTGGTTTCGATGGTATTCATACGATAGCGATTGATCATGCAGGAATTAATGTGAAATGCAACGAAGCAACATCTACAGTTAGTTCCTCTGTTAAGCTACAAGCACCGATAATAACTATTCCAATAATTTTTATTCGAGCTTACAATTTGCTAGAAAAGCAAAAGAAACAACAGGTTCAACCAATATCGCAAATTAGGTAAACATATGGTTTTGAATAAGGAAAATGCAACAAGTACCATTCACTTCTTCAATTTCTCGTTAGGTGACCACTAGAGACAAGAAATAATGCGAACTATTAGAAGAAAAGGAGGAAGGCAGTATTCGATATATTTTTATTTAACTTTCTTAATCCTGTATTCAGGTTGAATAAAGACCAACACATCCATCTAGGTAGGTTTCTCAACGTTTATAACATATTTTAAGACTATCGTCCTCTCATTTAATTTGGTTTTAATTTTTTTCCCTCTTCATTCCCTTTTGCTTCTTATTTTTTTCCTACTAAGCAATAAGATTCTTATTGAAAAAGTTGCTATATATATTATTCATTTGGCATAATTTTTTTATAAAATCTCTCAAATTTTACCATTTATTACCCACATTTATACTCATATGGCCTTAATTTGCCCAATTTTAGGTAAATAATTGTGAAGAATCGTCGCAGCTGCATTTCGAATTTCGTAATTGTACATTTCCTGATATCGGTGAGAAATTTTTAACGATTTGCTGCACCATTTTTAAAAAGGATATCATATATCTAATTATCTTTTGGATCTTTAGAAGTCTTTATTTCTCATCTCTGAAACCGATTAGAATAGTATCAGACCATTTCATTACCATTAATGCAATCAGTCAGCATTTAAGGTTTCTTTTTAAAAAAAAAATTTTATTTTGGATATCAATTTGTCATGTATTGGTTCGTGGAATGGCGAAGAAAATGAAAAATATATTGCCGTCGAAAATGATGCAAATGGACAGATTCGATGCGGTGTAAGTTCAACTTTCTCGAAATATATTTTCGTTATATATTCTCATATGAAATCGTTATATATTTTCATGAAAATAAAACCGTTTGTTTTTCTGGCAAAATATTCCAACCAACTGAGAATGGAACTTTTTTGAATTATAGATGGTGAAGATCTTGCAAAATGAAGAAATTGAACTACAACTTTCGTACGATTCAGCTTGCAATTCGTTATCACCTGAAGGCACAATTTTAGCTGAAACTTTTCGGCTAAAACAAAAAAGTAAGATTAAAAGTAAGGTTAAAAATAAGAGAATTGCCAATAAACTTTTTCTCGCCTGGTTGAATTTACTCTTTAAAAGAAAAAACTTTCCACATCTCGTTGCGTAATCAAGAAAATTTCCGAGAAATGCAAAAAAATAAATCTCTTCGAAATCTCTTTGTTAATAAATCTCTTCGAAATGGTATAAGTATTTTTTTATTAGGAATGGACCACGAAAGTGTAGGCAAATGTTATTTTCCCGAATGGTTGATCGGGGAATATGATTCGCTTCAAATCACTCAACGATCACTAATTTATTCGCCGAATATCGCTGATTCTATCCCTACGATCTCGCATTGCTTTAATATTGATGAACATGGAATTGTCGTATTTTCCGAATCTCTATGGTATATTATTCTGTAGAAATTTGAATATTAGTATTATGCATATATACGCATATATTACTAATAATACCATTCGGCTAAAATTATTGACAAGTGTCTATAATTACTTACCAAAACAAGAGATTCTCCAAATGTTTAATATTTGTCACAAGTTGAAATCAATTGAAGAGCATTAACATTCGCTACTTTTTTTGGATCCTGGCACTATCATAATCTCGTATTTTGAATTCATTTCAGTGGAAATGCGATTGGCTATCACTGTTTATGGTTTCGCGATAGGAGTGATTATGTTTTAGAATTCAAAACAAGCGATAAACAAGACACCAATGATGGTACCATTTGTAGGTTGGTTTTTGTAGTTTTATAGACCGATATTAAAAGCTGAAAGCTTAAAATAATTCGCAATGATCCAATCAGTTCAATGAAAGCAATTTCATATTTTTGTTTTGTCATTTTAACCAAGTAAATGACATTTATCAAATTTATATTTTGCAGTGAGTCTATTGAAGATTTTTAAAAAATTTTTATATATTTGTAAAAAATTCTTAAGGAATGAAAGAGCTTTCGAATTTTCACCTTGGGTAGTAATAACTACGAAGGACCCAGATTCTGCACCTTGTGGTTATGAAGGCCAATTCACAACACCAAAGTTATATGAAGATTTTGGTTGTTACAATATGATCATCGATTGTTCTAAAAATCATTCGCTTAAAATTATTGCAATGGATTGTCAAACTCGGACAATATTGGAAAGTAACAGTTAATATATTATCTAAAAAACTGAAAGTGTTATCATCAGTTATGCTTTTAAAGATGAAAAGTTGGATTATTTTCCTTTAAAGGGAGTCGCCATTTCTTAAGCATAATCCGCTGCATTGTCAGGACCAAGAAAATTTTATCACGGAGTCGTTTAGCTAAAGAGGTAAGTGGATCTCAAGCACGCATGGACCCTTTACTCTTGTCAAGAGTAAATCCTTAGCATCGGCGCTCCGAAATAAGAGCAACAACCGTTGGTGCACTCCATATTTCCTTAAAATAATTTAAAGAATGTCTATGAATTTTTGCCTAATTTCGTTCTTGTTAACTGGTTAACCATATGTCTTAATTAATTTTTATTTTTCCATATAAACTCAATTCTAAAATTCCTGTATTTTCTAATGCGAGAAAGATTAAATTTTAAGATGTCGTCCTAAAAACTTTAATTTCCACGTATTCTTTGGTTCGCACACATAAAATTTGAAATAAATATTTCCAATGATTTGAAGTTAACAACCTTAAAATCCAAAATCCTTAAAATCTATAGCTATATTTAAAATCTATATTTTTCATATTAGTAATTTCACATAATTTGAATTGCACCAACAAATTTTAATTTAAGAGAGAAATTTTAATTTGAGAGAGAATTTCAGCTCGTGAATATAAATGTCTTGCTTCATGGAAGGAGGACGATATCACATTCATTTATACAAAATTGGCTTTTATGCAGACAAAGTTTTGTATTGTAAGTTGTGATAATAGTTGATGATAAGAACAACAATCACTATCTTTATCAAATTCTTTTTTTTTGCGGTTACCAAGGATATTTAGTCTTTGGTATTTTAGACGAACAAAATTTAAAGCTATTGTGAAGAAACATCCTTCGACGAATCTAATATAATTTCCTTTTATTTTTTGAGATAATCAGAGACGATCACACCAATTGGTTTTTCGTAACTTTAATGGCTAATCAGTGTCAGCGAGGATTTAATTTCACCGAAAACGCAAATAAAACAATTGTTCTTGAACAGAAAGGTACTTAAATAATGAATAAAAGGATAATGAATAAACTACCCTGGTTCACCAAGTACCATTGGCTCGGTTCCACTATTCATGCTTCATTTTTAGCTTATAATAATAAATATTTATATGATACTCAGCACATTGTAGATGACTGCACAAATGGAAAAGCCAATAACATTTTGAAAAATCCGATGGGTTCTAAAAGCGAATTACAAGTCGCATCAACAAAATTATCTCCACGAGTTTTCCAGCAATATTCCTGGATTGAAGACGTCTCTGCCAAAGGATGTTTAAATTCATTTTTAATTACGTCTAACCTCGCCTTTCTTCTTGTTTTAATTTATTAATTTTAAAAATATTATATATATATGTATTCAAAATTCTCGTGAAACTCATTGGTCATTAAAATAAAATATTAACGGATTCATAGTTCCTTACTACATCCAAATTAAAATCCATAGATTTAACCACCTCAGGACGATATTATTAGTATTCAGCCGAAGATGGATACAATCAGGCGAAACTGTGCTGGCGTGTAAGAATGGCCAGACACAGGTCCTGGTACCTTCCATCCTCAGCAGGCACATTTCCGCTGTGTAGCACAGGATTAGACATGCTATAGCGAACTTTCGTCTCAAATCCAGTTTCGTTATGACTGTGATCCTGAAAGGACTTCGCCAGATCTCTAGCTGTAGCCATCCGAATTGGAATTTCCTTTTAGTGCAGAAATGGATCCAAAATAACAAAAATTTCTTCGATAGGTGACAATTACAACACAATAGTTTTCCAGCATTACCCATATCTAGGAGATATTCAAATAAACATTCAACCTGTCCATATATTCAATTAACTTGAATATATTTCATAAAAAATAGTTCTATTTTTTTCCTCGTCAATAGTATTCGCATATAATTTTCTAAATTTTCTTTTTCAAAAGCAAGAGCAATAAATAAAAATACTAAATAAATTTCCAAGCGATTAAATGAAACGTAGAAGAAAACCATCTAAATGCAAGAATAGCCAAAATCCATTAAAACCATAATAAGTGCTCCATCTATATAAATTTGATTTTTATATTTAAATGATAGGAAAATCAAAATATTATTTCATTACTTTTTTCGAATAAAAAATTTCAAAATTTTATCAATTTTTTGAAAAAAGGGTAAATATAAAAAATGGCTATGAATGCATTACTTATTATTAACTTAAATATCTGGAAATATAACCCTAATCAACAAAATGATAAATGAATACTTGAAATGATAACTAATCAAACACACAGAACAAAAACTTTTCAAAACATCATCTGAAACAATATCACCTACAACAAAATATTAACAAAAATATTAAAAATAGAAGAATAAATAAAAATTGAAATTTTATATTATCGTCAATATTCACCGTTATTTCGAGTAACATAACGCAATTTATTTCTGAATTTTTTCGGATTAACACCGTAAGCACGAAGTCTTTCGTCACCAATTTCTTGCAAACCATTAATTACTGATATTTTTCTATTCTTTTTTCTCCGCCTCAGTTTATGTGATGATACGCCATTTGTGATTGTCTAAAAATTTTGCATTTTAGAAAATATGAGATTTTAATTGAAATGAATGAGAAAATAAAATCGTTTACCACTGAATAATGATAAAACCACGAATGTTGAAAAAACAACAATCAAAGAAAGAAAGAATAAATGCTTAAAGGATACAGATCTTTCGATAAATTAAATAAAAAAACGTCATACCAATTGTTTATTAGAGCCAAAATTGGTTGAATTTTCGTATTCACCACTTTTATGTGATTTTTGGATCTTTGATTCCTCTTCATTGCTAGCCTTTGATAATTCTTGCACCATTTTATGGCTATCAAATTGTTGGTTCTGCCTTAATTTTTCGCGGCGTTTCTTATTTTTTGACAATTTTTCATTGCCATTACTCGATACTTGAGTGATTTTTTTAACTCCATCCTTCTGTCGATTTTCATTCTCATTTAATTTTTTGAGTGATTTTTTTCTGAAACATAATATATTATTTCATTTTTAGAACAAGCAAACTAAAGCATTGCAACAAAAAAAAAGGACTGAACCCGCCGAAATCAGTTGCGAAAATACGTTCTTTTTTAAAAGTATTTAATGCCTTTTTTGCATAAGCTTGAATGTCATAATATTCTTCCGCATCTGAACGATATGCAGTTGCTTTTTTTAAAGAAGCCCACGCATTAAGCTGTCGATCATCCGCTTCCAATATCTAGAAAAAAACAAATCAATCAGAAGGCTAAAAGTGAGTCACCAATAAATTTTAACCCAACAGATATGCAAAATTAATAAATGATATTTACGACAAAATCAAGAATAGAATTTGAAGAACAAACTTCTTGGACTGTTAGACCAAAATTATTAGCTGGAACATTACGGTACTTAAATCGAGTAACAAGACCATCGCCAATGATGTCTTCATAATTTAATGCATAATACTCATTAAAATATTCTTCAAAAGTTTTTTCGGCTGAAAAAGTGTCATGTCGAAATTTATCAATAAAAAAAATTTATCAATTAACTTAAAAAATGCACCATTTTTTAAATGAAAACTTAAGGCAATAAAAGACAATAATGAATGCTTTAAAAAATTAAGAGACAGCTCACACGGATCGTATACTGGTTTTTTTTTCATAACAGCCTCGACAAATTTTGAATTTCGTTTTCGCTTTCTTCTGCTGAGAGCTTTTTCACGACACTCTATTTTTCCATCATCAACAACTGATATTGATTTATCAAAAGTATGAAGATCATTTGATTCAATATTAGCAGTATTTACATCGAAATTATCATAATCGGACTAAAAAATATTAATAACATAATAATATGCCAGTTTTATCAACATAAGATGATTGTAGGAATTTTTATGTAAATTATAGATGATTTGGTATTTGGTATCTATCAAGAAGCCTAATAATGCAAATAATAATGAAAGTGAACAACACATTTATCAGCTGATAAAATACTTATTTTTATCAATTCACTACCGATCGAGGAAGTGTTGGTCTTTAAATACCTTGGATCTACTCTAATGCTAAATGGCCAAGCAAAGAATGAAATCGTAATCCAGATAACTTCAGCTAAAATCCAGATAACTGCAGCTTATGTTTTTCCGGTTGATGAAACTTTCATCGAACCGTAGCGAATTCATCATAAAGACGAAAATCCCCGTCCATATAGCTGCAATTCGCTCGATCTTGCTATATGGCTGCGAAACAAAGCCAATGAGAGTGGAAGATATTAAGAAATTATTAGTCTTTGACCACTCATGTCTAAAGTATATTCTACGGATCCGCCGAGCAGATAAAATCTTAAATGTTTGTATCCACCTTCTCTCAAATACCACCTCCATTAATGTGTCGCCTTGTCGCCTTGGCTGGTTAGGGCATGTTCTCCGTCGTTCACCACAAAAGTTGGCTCATATTTCATTACTTGATAAGCCCTGTGATGGTCAACACCAAAAGCCAATCAAGACCTGGACTGATACAGTCAGGAAAGATTTTCAACGTATAGGTGGACCAGCAATATATGGACTCAGACGATGGAAAAAGGAATGGCTTCTATTACTGTCGACGATGGCATCAGACCGCGCCATCTGGAAGCGTCTTACCCTTGTAGCCATTGGAGCCAGCCTAACCAGTAATGGTGAGAGCTGTTAGAAGAAGAACAACAACAACACATTTAATATTAAAAATGATTTGATTTATAGTACTGTCAGAAAAAAAAAATAATGAACCGAACCTCATCAGTCGAATCATCTGAGATACCGGAAAATTCAGGTTTTTCTTCGTGTTCATCACCCTTATCATAATATTGGTTATTGAAAAGTTCCTTAAAAATATATAAGCCAAAAAGGAGAAAAAAAGTTAGATGGTTTAAAATAATAAATAATAATAATTAAAATTAATAAAAGTAATTTATAAATATAATAAAGAAATATAGTCAGAGTGAGACTTCAGAAAATTCGCTGAATATTTCGTTGAAAGGTAAATACCTTCATACGTTTATCATATTCTGCCGGATTAAAATCAGCTTCAAGATCATCGATATTTAAAGGAAGCTCGTCATCGCCAGCTAATTGTTTAAGTTTTCTCAACTTTTCCTCAATTTCTTTCTTCTTCATGGTTTTCAATTCCCTTATTTCGTTCTTTTTGATCTCTTTTTCTTGTTGTTTGCGTTCTCTATGGGCAATTCGCTTTAACTTCCTTTTATCATCCTTTTTCCGAATTGACTGTTTGATTGTACGTGGATATTGTTTTATCTAAAATAATCATAAAATAATCATATCCAATTCAAAAAAAAGGACAAATTTGCAGAAGCTATAAGCATCGCAAACTTCTTTTAAAATAGCAATAAATTTTGAAAATTCAAAAGATTCACTAACAAAGTCATTGTCAGGTTCCTCGTAACGAAAATTGTATTTCTTTTCAAATTCGGTTGCACGATCCAATTCTTTTTCATCCTCATCGATACTAGTTATAGCTTCATAAGTTGGAATTCTAAAAAACACTTATTGAATAAATATTCAAAGAAAAAGAGAGCAGTTAAAATAAAATTTACTCGTCGTCTTCATTCTCCTCGAATTTCTTCTCAAGCAAAAAATCGCGTAGAAATTTCTCCTCATCGTTTAAATCAGCCGAATCCCAGTATTTACGTAAACCGCTCTAAAATAAATAACGTTTTGCAAATTATGAAAAATTAAGAAAGCTTTCATTTGGAATAAAAAAATAAAAAGAAAAAATACGATACCAAATCTTCAAATCCGCTCGTTCCTTCTTTTTGCCCTTTAAGCCATTCATAGTATTCATCATCTTCCCTTTTCTTAAACATGATTTATTTAAATTAAATTCAGAGAATTTTATATGAATTGATCAAGGTAAAATTATTTAATCAAGGATTTGCTTTGCTGATAACAAATCAAATTAATGCAAGTCGATTTAGGCCTTGCAATTTTTTCATGATGAATACATAGAATATAAAAATTTTCGAAAAAAAGACCTTCTCAGTATCTGATTTGATTCGTTTCGTTAATAATGATTCATCATTGCCATCATTATCATCATCACTATCAGAAAGATCTTTGAGTGCTGCCTTCAGTCTTGAAAAAAATTCTTTATTTCTTAATGATTTAAAAATCAAGTGAGATCATATATCAAGTATATACCAAGTATATATCAAATTAGAAACAATCAAAATCCATTCTTTTTTGCGATCTGCTGAAAAAACCTAGTTTAGATAGTTTTACTGATTATCATTTTATTTGGGAATAGAAGTACAAGCAGTCCTTAGCATCTCAAACTTCCTTTTAAATAGAAGTGCAGTTCAACCGAGAAATAGAAATCAAAAAAATGCGCAATATTCATGTTTGCCAAAAAATGCTTGATCATCATAAACTTTCTGAATATTCAGCGAAAATAGAAAATTACTCTTGCTTTATCTTTTCTTGTTGATCATAGTAGCCTTCAGGTTTCATTGGTTTTTCCTCATCATCATCACTAAGTAATCTGTAAATTAATGCAGATTTAATGCATTATATTCAATTCAAAAGATTAAAAATTTCTTACAAATCACAAAATTCTCAAGAAAATTTTTACTAAACTTACAAAATGTAGCTCAAACAAAAATTTTTAATGAATAAGAATAATTAATAATAGGTTTTTTTTCTATATATTTCATAAATTTTAATAAATTTTTTTAAAATGGATTTTTCATTTTCAAAAAAAAACGCCAAAATAAAGTGAAAAAATATAATATAATAATATAAAAATAATTGTTCAATATAAATATAAAACAATAAAATAAATAACAGTAATATAAAATAATAATATTATTATAAAACAATAAAAATAAAAATAATAAAAATAATAAAAAAGAAATATTATATAATTTATAAAAAGCTAAAAAGCAACTAACCCATCTTTTTCAATAATCAATTTTCTTTCATAATCTTTTAAATACATTGGACCAGCTTTTTTCTTTTTGTAACGATTAGAAACAGCAGAAGATGAAGATAATCTACAAAAATTTTCCTATTAAATGATTTTTAAAAAAATCTTAAAAAATTTTCAAATATGCGATTTATCCATTATATCTTACAAGACATGCCAACCGAATATATGTATAAATGACAAACTCTTTCGTTTCTTCCTCTTCTTGTTCTTCATTAAAGAATTGTGCGTTTGTATAGATTTTTGGATCATGAGATTTTAAAGCCGAAAGGGTCTTTAAGAAATTTCTTTCATGTACTTTTGTCCAGAACTATAAAATGGAAAAAAAAACAATTAAAAATTGAAATAGAATAAGGAATAAACAAATTTTCCATGAAAGTATTAAGAAATGAACAAAAAATATTTACGACAGGTTCCTCGCTTGAGGTACTATCATCACTAGAACTGCCTGCATCATCGCCATATTTATCTTTCACTGAAAAAGCAGAAAATTTTTCTTTTAAAAATATTATTTATAAAAATATGTGATTAAAATGAATTTTTGGAGGAAAAGAAGAAAAATTTAGTCGTAAATTCAGAAGAAAAGAAAAAACTAATATTTTTGCATAAAAGTAGAATTAAAAAATTAATCCTTAGTTAGTATAAAGCTTTAATAAATTTTCAGAAACATAAAATTTTTTTTCTGGAAACATTCATCGTTTTTGGTAAAGCCCGCATCGTTGATTTGCGGGACTATTTCACCATATAATCATATAGCGATAGAGGTATCGCCCCGATTTTTGAAAGATAGGTTTACAGTGTTGTTATCAAATGCAACATCAACTACGTTCGCAATTAATAATATTCTTTAGTAAAATTCATTTCCTAGAATAACGACTCGTAATACTCACGACCGCAAATTCGTTATAGTCCATAAGGGTCTATAGGTGAATCTTTGGAATGGATAAAAAAAACCTAAGAG
The DNA here is from genome assembly GCA_900625125.1 of Dracunculus medinensis. NCBI lineage: Eukaryota > Metazoa > Nematoda > Chromadorea > Rhabditida > Dracunculidae > Dracunculus > Dracunculus medinensis. The sequence goes on along the minus strand of UYYG01001152.1, from coordinate 1,925,004 downwards.
ATTTATTGATATAAATATCTTGAATGAAGATTGTATTTACGCATTATAATATTTTATTAAATAATAATTTAGATATGCCTTTAGAAATTACAACCCTGACAATGTTAGCTAGAAATGTATTCTTCCGTTCGCCGAAAACTTTATGGAGCCATCACTATAAAAATCAGTATAAAAACGAAAGTCTATGTCTATATAGCTGCGATTTGCTCGATCTTGCTATATGGCTGCGAAACATGGCCAATGAGAGTAGACGATATTAAGAAGTTATCGGCTTTTTACCACTCTAAGATATACGGGTTCGCCGAATGGATAAGATCTCACATGATCACATCCATCTTCCCAGATACCATTCGCATTAATACTATTAGATAATGTCGCCTTCGCTGGTTAGAGCACGTTCTTCATCGCCCACCATATATTTCGTTATAATGGGAAGCTACGTGAGCCAACAGCCAATTTGTGCAATCTGGATTGATACAGGAAAGATTTTGAACGTCCAGGGGAACCAGCGGTACCACGACTCACGATGAAAAAAGGAATGGTTTCTTCTACTGTCGAGGACGGCACCAGATCGCGCAAACTAGAGTCGTCCTACCCTTTTAGCCAGCGCGGCCAACCTAACCAGTAATGGTGAGAGCCTCTGACAGAAGAAGATGTGCGCCTCTGTTTCAGTGTATATGCACAAATTTCTAAGAGGAGGTGCACAGTTTTCCAAGCGAACCCGTAACCGGCAATTCGCATCAAAAACCATAAAATCCATTCTCAAATGAATTCGGATGGCAATCACTAATTTTTACGAGACTCCGACAAAGCTTTCGAAACAGATTTTCGATGAAAAAAAATGTAATCGATTTCTTGAGAGATATAAAAATTACATTTTTGCATTTCTTCTAATCGACGCCAATTGTCATACCGTTCCGCATAATCTCTATTAATCCCAATCTGATTTTGTCCTTCCCCATCACCAATATCCAAGTCTAAGAGAACTTTGCGGGACATATCTGTATATTCCTCAATAATAAAGCAATTACAACAACAGCAAATTACAGGATTCTTACAGTCGCTATAAGACCAAAATAAAACCAATTCGAGCAATATATTCTTGATTCGAAATATAAGAACATTTGAGTTGTGTTCTCGCCAAATTTAGACACTTTCTCTCTGATACGGTGACAGCGATTCACCGAGCTTAGCCTAAGTCTAAGCCTAATCCCAAGACTTGGAGAGCTGAGAGGAATAGGAGGTACGAACTATGTCGTGAGCTTCGACCTTGCAAGAAATGGTCCCCGATGAAATTCGACTAAGCTTCACCATTTCTATAAAATTTCTAGCCACTGTCTCTTCTCAATTGCTTATTACCATTCAGATTTCACTTATGGAAATTATAGTGATTAGTGTAACACCATTCGCGATTACCTGATAGACTGGCCATTACCATACCAATAGCATTCATATGTAGGTTTTACACCATCAGTACGGTTACGGTCAGTCGGCATATCACCAATACCACAGGTCGGCCCTACCGTACACCTCTTCTCAAACCAGTATGATTTTGACACTTCAGTGATTTATTATCAATGTTAGTATTATCACACTAATCCGTTATACTGTTGCATTGTTGATTGTTTTTTAAATGAAAATAAACAAATAAAAATAAATCGAATTTAATTAAAAATAGTTCATAACGCTACTTCCCTCACTTTGAATCACGATTCAGTTCAACTAGGAGGACGATTTAGTTTTCATTTCAATTTTATGACCTAATTTTCAATGGCGAAAAAAATTATTGTTGCGCAGGTAATCAAATCCGTCGAAAAAGCTAATTCGCATGAATTCATGTCGAAAATTTTATGAATGCTTTGGAACTATTTCAAATAGGGAATATATAACACGCTCAATATGCCAAAAATTTAATGGATTCAACTGTGCTTATCATTCATTCGTGAAAAATTATGGAATAAATTAATTTTGCCCTTTCCATCTGCAGCAATGAAAACTAAACGACATAACTAAAAAAATTTTATAAAATTATTACAGATAAAAATACAGTTAAATAATTATTCGAACAAAATAAGCCGAAAATATTTAGAAAATTGAATAGAATGACCACAGTGACTCGTTAATAATTTGAAAATTGCAACTAAAACCAAACATAGTTGTCATATACAATGGTAAGAATTAGATGAGCGATTTTGTTCATGCAGATTCATCAGTTTTCGGTGGTATATCCTTATGAATAGATAGCTGATCATATGCTGGTGGTGGAGTGTCATGAATTAATGGATAATCGATCGCTGCAGCTGAATGATCAACCGGAACTTTTTTTGTGACAGGTGGTTCCATAACCGATGTTGCCACGAATGCTCTCACATTCTAAAAAAATCAAAACTGAAAAATTAAAAGAAAAATTAGAAGGAAAATTAAAAGCTGATGAGATAACCATGTGCAGCGAATTCATGAAAAAATAGAAAAGTTTTTAAAAAACGTTCAAAATTTTAACTCACATGAAGATTTTGGTATTTGAGTGAGCGGATCTGCTTAGCGATTGCAAGCATGATTGAAATCAGCGATATAATACAAATAAACAATGCAATCGCAATAAGACATTGGCTCACCAGTGATAAACGTCGAGCACGAGTTGCGATTCTTGATAACCATGATGGTTCCTCATAATTAAGACAATAAAAAATGATTAATAACCAAATCATAGCACTTATTCAGTGAAATCTTTTTATGATATTTAAAAATCAACCGAATCACCTTCCAAACATTTTTTTTTACCTTCAACAATAATAGCATTTTTCTCACCCTTCTTACCACTGACCTTATCCTATCGTTATTTCCGAAAATGTAATGAAAATGTAATTAAATGAAATAGAATGAAAATAAAAATAGAACAGCTAAAATGCATTACGGAATGTGCAGGACTGCTTTCGTCTTTATATGCAAGATTATGAGCAATATTTTGTGAGAGTGGGACTTCCTCAATAATATTGCCACCATTTTTGTCCAAATTATCAACATTTGGACCTTAAATAAAAAATCATCATAAAATCTGAAAAAATGTACTTTGAAACAAAGCTAACAGATAAAATATATACCGTATATAAAGCTGTTTATTTAAAATTATTTAAATTAAATAAAAATGAATTCCAACCTATAAAAGCATTAACCATATGCCCTTGAGGACGTTGCACTGATACATGTACACTGCCCTCATTAACAGTGTGCCATTTATTGAAGAAATGATTCGCTACTTCTTGCATACGAGCCATGTGCAGCTGAATACGGCGTCTCATTTCAGCGAATGGATCACCCCAATCATCATTAATCTCTTCATGAGACGAACCGAATCTGGAAACAAAATACCAATAAACCTCAAGAAAAATTTTGTTTAAAACCATGTAGACCATCTAGCCTTTAGTGGTAACATAAAGTTAAAATAAACAGAAATACATAGAAATGAATATGAAAATTCAAAAAGAGTCTTGTTAAAATTGAATTTGATTCTGCAAGAACAATATGATGTGGTAATTCTTGTCCAGTAATCGTAGTTCCAATGAAAAAATTATGGGACAATGAACCTACATATGACCAAAACACAACCACAACTTTAAACTCTGATAAGATTAAAATTTAAATTAAAGTAACAATAACTAACACACATATTAATTAGATGACGCCAAATAAAATCTAGCAAACTTTAGCAAAAACCACTCTTCAATTGTCCACAACGCAATTCTAATAATTATATAAATTTAGGCCGCGAAAAGAAATATGAAAAATATAAGAACCTTCGATTAACTGATTTGCAATCATCATTTGTTGCGACTGCGGTGTTTTCTATTATTTTAAATTCATTATTTCAAACTTACAATCCCGATCCGCCATATAAAGCCTTTCATTAAATTAATTCTTTGCCTTCACATATATCAGTAATAGATAAAGGTCAATTTATAGTATATACTGTATATTCTTCTCAAAGAAATCGGTTCTTATTCCCTCATTTTGGTTAATTTGGCCATCAAGGGACCCGAGCGGTTGGGTCTCAGTATGTCAATGTTCAATACTTTATTATTTAATATCTTTATTATTATATTGTGTTTAATTACTATTTAATTATTTTGTTATTTATTTCTTGTTACCTTCTTAGCCTCTTTGATTTAATCGAATATTTATTTTTTCTGTTTATATTTTAATGCGTTCAATTACCCAAGTTTGAAGTGATGAATAAAAATTTTATTGATACGTGCGGTGATCAGTATTTATTGTTTATTCTGCTATCCTGATAAAGCAACCGGATCAAGGTTATTCTAAAATATTAACGCGTGGCAGTCGAGCATCATCCCGCTGCTTTCATTATTTGCAACACTGTTATATGTTCTACACATGGATGAACGAATGTTTTGTTTATTTATAAATTTAGCATGGAAGTTATTTCTAAAAATTTTAAAGTAAATCTTTATTGTGGAAGATTTTTTAATAATGATCCTATTACGCGAGTGAAAATTAAGTTATTTCTCCTCAATAACGAATTAAAATTTGAAAATTATTTCACAGAATTATCAGTAGGAAGTCTTTGGATCTTTGGCGTTATAAGAAGAATTGTCTTCGATAATCTAATCAATGTTTCTTGGAGCTACCCAACTATAATATTCAAATCTATTCAAATCTTGAAGAGCATTCAAATTCTTCAATAAGAAATAAATCTTACAGCAGTATGATTAATGGACAGAGACCAGTCTTAAAATTGACTAAAAAGTGAGAAACTGTAAAGTAGGAAGCATACTAACCCAAACGATGGGAAAGAATCAGGAAAACGAGAGAAGATTTTACTAAATAAATCCTGTGCTACACCAAATGTCGGACTTTGATTACTGATAGATACTCTCATCTGAAATAAAATTTATAGAATTAATAAAAAATTTATGAAAATTTCTTCAAATAAATGAATATATACATAAATACAACAAATTTTCGAAAATTTCATGCTAAAATTTTTAATTTCCCAATTTTTTTATTAACTAATTTAAAATAAATATATAATATAATAAAAAATTTAAAACAGTAATAAAATCTCTTTTTAATTTTTCATACTCTTTAAATTTATACCAATATTAATTTAAAAAAAGGAATTGTAGTGCAATATACAAAATCATTTTCTATGAATAAATTTGTGGGAAATGAAAAATGAAATGAAATGCAAAGGAAAAAAAATTACAGCTGCATCATTTGATGAAGGTAGATGATCGCATCCATATGAACACGCGTCAATTTCCACCGGTGTTTTGAACGATATCACACATCCATTATGACAATTATTGACCAAACTTGATCTATCTTCAACATTTCCCAGAGCAAACTTATAGATTAAAGCTAATCGGCATCCTTCATTACAGTTTTTCACATCCTAAATTATATATTTATAAAAAAGACCTCGTTCTCAACCCCTGTTGGGCCAAGGATCTTCCACCAGCACAGGTCTGGAGGACTGAGGACTCTGTGCAATGTCAATGCTAGTCTAAATAAAAAATAATAAAAATAAAAATATACTTTTATACTGCAATCAAAATATACGTAATTATGTAATTTTATATATGACTTAATTTATAATTTAAAGCATAACTTCTAAAATCTATATAAAAATCCAATTCCATCTTGTCCGATAGATATCAAATTTGTTTATCGGTTAGCAAATACAGAAAACTTCAGAAGTCAATATCTGAGGTTATGAAATGAAAATGAAATAATTACAAAGGAATAGGAAGTATTGCTTCTGTTTCTGGAACCAAGCACCAAAACTGGTGCAAATCGAGAAAAATATGTAAAAGAGACGAAACAGAAATGCGAAAAAAGGATACGAATTATCAAAAATTATTTTAACTAATTGTTTTACTTCTTCATTTGTGAAATGTTCAACACATTTTCCATTGCATTCATCGTTCGATACAACATTACGAATTACTGCGAACAATAAAAACAACCAAATGACCGAATACATGCTGAAATAAACTTATCACCTCTTATCAATTAATCAAATAATCAAAAGAAACTCAAAGAACCGATTCAAGAAGACACTATATATAATTATATCGAAGAATTTCCACAAAAAAAGTGACACTCATTGAATAGACAAAAAACCTTTTCCTAAGTGCTGATCCTCAAAATGACCTTTGACCTTTGAGGTCAACAAATTAAAAAATAATTTTTGCACGAGTAAGAAAAATTAATGTTACATAAAAATAATAATACACATTAAATTATATATAAACAAGCGGCCGAAAATCAATAGAGAGGAGCGTTGCATTGCACAAAATCAATAAATTTGCAACGAACCAATTGCAAAGAATCTACACAAATTGGACAGTCGGTCCAATTAAAGGAAACATCAGTACAACGGAATGGCTCAGAGAAGAATGGGTTAACCAAGGAGCGCCGACGGTGATGACGTTCCATCCACTGCAGAAATAAATCTGTCCCTCAAAAATCCGAATTGGCAGCTCGTTTGCACTTCCATCCGCAAGCGACTCCCTGGCAAGGGTTCGCTAGGAGTTCGTCTAACTGAGCAAGCTGAACGAGTTCAACCAAAATCAGAGATAATTAGCAGAAATGATTTGGGGAAGAAAAAAGAAAATAGCAAATAGCTCTAAAGTCTTACTAAAATAAAACAATTAATAATAATAAATGTAACAGAAAGTGATTTTAGCAATAGCACTTTCACTATGGCGCGACGGCGTGGCGCGTGACTCCGACTAAAACCAGCGGTCGATTCTCGTCCCTTGAAGCAGTAACCCCGCAGGCGAGGAGCTTATAGTGAACTTATGGTGTCGCAGATGCCATGCGACCGCTTCTTGGCCCTCTTCATCGCCTCTTCACAGCCAATTCAGCCAAACAAATCGGAGAAATTTGGAGAATCGCCAATCGCCTCGTTTCTCACCTTGCTTTTGCAAAAATGATCAATCTTTTCCTTCCAAATAATGAAAAAAAAACAACACTACGAAAGACCAAACCGCCGACTTCCAAATGCACCAACCAATTACACATGAATTAAAATATTGCATAACACGTCAACAACCACGAAACATGGCCATATCCGCAACATTATATGGCCTTCACCATAATCGGTTACAGTCCACTCACCTTCCTCATTTCCCGGCAAGGAAGACGGAAGTCTCGAGATAGAAGTTTATAAGTCTATAGTTGAGCGGGAGATGAACTAAAGTTTTACGTGACAAAGTAAATCAATAAATCAATAATCAATTCTTTTCGTGATGCAGTGGACCTTTTTAGGACACAACAAACTGGTAACGATACGAGAAAAATAAAAAAAAGAAAGGTGGCGAGTTAAGCGTCGCTTATCATCGCCGTCCATTTGACCGGAAGGTACCACCTGGATTTTTCGCTTTTTATAATTTCAGTTTAGAAAATTTATGAAGAGCTTAAAAAAATTTTGGAAAAAACAAGCAAATAGCGATTTATCGATGCGAACAAAAGACTGGATCAGCAGCAACCGCAAATGTTTTTTTCACCACAGTTTATATCCGTTAACTAAACAAACATTTGCTATCGCTTTTTCTTCTACTCCAGCGAGAATTATCGATGTATAATGCACAAATGGGAATAGTAAATATCCGACTGAGGTCAACGAGGGTCGAGCAGCAGCGATTATCAGTCTATTAGTCGAAAGGATACTAAATTTTGGAACTTCAGCACGGAAATTTATTGGAACATGATATGACGGCGACTTATTCCAATAACATTAATCTTAAAGTCTATTTTTTTTCAAGGAAATACACGAAACACAATAATGTTTGGTAATTGTTTTCATGTAAAATTATAAAATTTCAGGCTTAGGCTTGAGCTTGGACTTGCCCTTATGCTTGGGTTTCGCCTGAGTCTAACCTTGAGTTCGGTAATCTTCCTAAATACCTTCCACCTCCAAGTGACTCTCTCTGGCTTTCTAAAGGATCTGCACCAAGTAGTAAATGAGCAGCGTTCACCCTTTCTGATTAGAGCGGCTCACCCAACCAGTATGATAAGAAATTTTTGCCATGCACTCATTTCCTCCACTGCTTGGATTACAAGTTCATTTCCTTTCCGTGGGAGGTACGAAATGATGCTTGAAACGATTAAACTATTCTATTTAGTGCAATAAGCTAAATCAGAAGTGATAAGTGATTTTAATCAATATTTAACGTTTTAGGCCTTAATCAGTTTGAATGATAAAATGTAAAAAAAATTCAGTCATAAAAATTATCATTTAGTGCTATTGGTTGTTATTCGTAGCTTATTTCGGTGGTTTTTTATTTCAGATCCCAAAAATTATTAAATTAATTTTGATTATAGGCTCTTGATAAAGCCATAAAGCATTGAGCACTGATTACATTCTTACCAACGTTTATATTTTTCGTCTTGCTAATATCTAATATCTTTATCAGTCAATACATATTAAACTTATACGCAATAAGCCCGAGGCTACGTCTGATTTTAAGCTATCTAAGCCCTAATTCAAGCTTTGTTCATGGATTAGCTATCATATCACCGTTAAAACTGCAAAATTCGCAATTTCATTGTAAATGGAATGAATACAAACAACATTAAATATTAGTTAACTTGTTTGATAAACGTACAATCATGTTCCGATTTATGTATTTATTCAAATACATAAATTCTTTTCTCAATATAAATAATAAAAATTAAAATATATTTAATAAAACATAATATTTCCTATTAAAAAAAATAATATATATAACATATAATAAAAAAAATAAAAATATTAGAAAAATTTCAAAAATAATTTGCAAAAAAATGCAAAGCCAACTTTAGAAACGAAGAAATAAGAGGGTGAACCGAAGATTTGCGGTAAATTCTTGGATGAACTTCAACCCACTGATGTCATGGCACAATACCCTATTCACTTTTCACCTAAAATCTAATATTTTTCTAGTTTTTCAATAAAAAAACTCTCTGTAGAAAAATACTACAATATATTTATTTCACTAAATGACTATTATCCGACTACCATAACTATGGCTATTTGTGTTTAATTAATCATATTATATCATATTATACATATTATACTTGGTTGAATGTCCATAAATCATAACCTAAATAAAAGGATCCACGGTAGAAATTAGTATTCGCCACAAAAATAATTCCCCCCCCCCCTCCACCTTTGCCTCTCAATGTGAGCCTCCGCTTGAACCTTGCAACATGGAAAGTGAACCTTCAGTTTTCTTTTCTAAATTTATCGAAGATATCTAACTATACTATATAAATAATAACTGCGTACTATCTGATTTATAAAGCCTTACAATTTTAAGTGTTCGAAAAGGAAATACTGTATTAATAAAAGAATCCAAGGTAAACAATCACATTTTATGCAGAAAAATATCAACAATAAACGGAGAAAATATTCGCATATAAAATATTTACTTAATGTTGTAAAAATATTATATTTAATGCCAAAATTAGCAGTGGGTTATTATTCATTTCGAAGTTTCTAAACTGCTACTGAATTAAAGATTGTTGCGAAAATCCGGGCGATGCTAGCGTCTCATCCATGTTTCTATTGCCAAGTAGGAAAAATTTGCCTACTTCGACGGAGTGGGCCTAGCCAGAAATATTGATCGCTAAGAAAAAAATTTCATTTGACTTCTTATTAATACAATGGCGCTTGTTGCCTTGTTGTAGTTTTTTCAAATAAATAAACAATAAAAAGAACTAACAGAAAAAAAAAGAGAAAACTAAAAAATTTAAATAAAAAAATAAAAATGATAAAAAAAGAATTTGAAAAATTAAGCGAACTTTTCATTTAACAACAAACCATTCGTGATAGAACTCTATGAAAAAACTTTTATCACTTACTAAGTGTTGAATTATGTGGACACGAAAAGAGTCCATAATGAAACCAAAAAGAAGAAGAAAAGAAATTGCTTAATTAAATATTTAAATATTTATAAATATGCCTTATCAATTGCTGAATATTTATTAAACATATTGGACAAGCAATGAATTTATTATTTCATCATTAACAATTAAACTTATAAATAAATAAAAAAGAATGCAAATTGATGAGAACTTTTTGGTTGTGGGGTACCAGCTGCAAAAAGCAGTGTTTAAAACCGACTAGACAATAAAAATGAATTAAGAGGCAATAATACGAGCAACATTATCAACTGCAGCTTGTGGTGATTCTTTGAATAAAAGTAAGTGCCCTTGAATTTGTGCTGGACTAACGTCAACATTTAATGAAGAAACGGCTCGTTGGAAATTCAAAGCCATATCATTGACTGCCTTTGAACCATAAAAATGCATAAACATCTGAAAATAGATTGAAATTAAATTAAGCTAAATTAAAAATAATTCTGAATTTAACAAATATTAAAAAAATTACCGCAAATTTCACAAACGTTCATTGAAAACTTCAAGAACAAACCTCTAAAATTTTAGAAAAACCAAAATTTAAAAAAAAAATTAAATAAAAAATAAGAAAAAAAGTAAGAAGTCTTTATAATTTTACAATAATTTCTTTACCAACATTTCACAAAAATTCGTGTGTGATGTTGGCGACTCACCAAGGAACTCCATGGCATATTGCTCAATGTGACAAGCCAGTGGAGCGATTTTAACCAGTAATGGTGAGGATTCATTTTAAAAAATTTAGAAAATAGTTAAATTGTTAAAATTTATTGTGCTCAGTGAATTTGTTCACTTATTTTGGTTGAATGGAAATATTAGAAAAATATTACCGAAAATATCATTGTATCCGTGCAATAACCAAAATATTGTTTTATATCAACACGACCCGGTCGAATAAGTGCTTCATCTAGACGATTTATAAAATTTGTTGTCATAAACAAAATTCTCTCCTCCGCACATGCTACGCCATCGATTGCATTTAATAAACCCGAAAAAGTAACTCTAAATTTTAATGAATAGATTAAAAAAGATACCCATTCAATTAACATCCAAATAATAAAGTAATAATCAGTAGCACAAACGCCATTAAGCGAAAAAAATTTTACAGTTAAAATCTGGTCAATCATTTTTAATGCACATTGAAGAAAAATAAATATAAAGAATGGCTGAAAGGAATTGTTAGTCTAACTTCAGTGAGGGAAGGGGGGAAGAGGGAGCGGCGATAGAGTTCTGCTTTCACAAAATATTATCGGGTGATTCCTTGGTGAAATATGCTTGATCCGACAAGAAAGCGCAGAAACCAGCAAGTTCATCCAGAAATTATGAGTATTTTCAGAAAAAATTATAAATTATAAATTATGAAAAAAATCACCTCGTAAGTCCATCATATATTTTCATATTTTGTACAGCATCCACTCTGGGACCAAAAGCAGCATCAATATCCTCCAGTAAAATAATACTCTGATAAAAGATAAAAATAAAATAAAAATAAGGAAAACTACTAGGATTAAGTAGTCGATGAATTTTATTAAAGCGTAAAAATTTTTACATAGAAATAGCCGTAAAATCAAATAAATAAAAAACAAACTTTAATATTACATTGGAAGGTGGCGTATTTAAAAGATGGTTCAGGCGATCATCATCCAGTGTCCTTTCACTTAGCGATAAAATGCAAATACTATATCCAAAATGACTAGCAAGAGCAGCAATAAAACTACTCTTACCAGTGCCAGGTGGACCATAGAAAAGATATCCACGTCGATATGGCACACCATGTTCAACATACCTGAAAAATTTATTTTTAAATAAATATTTCATCTTGGTACCAGATTTTCCATATTAAAAAATTTTAAATTTCGTTCTTTCAAATTTAATTTCTTTGATAAGTCTACAGCTGTCGTGCTTCCCACTGCTATCTGATTCTGAATCAGATAGTGACAGAATTGCTGTGGTTACCTTCTCATCGATAGGTAAATGTCGATAAAAGTACCAAATTTATTTGCTTTGAAATTTATTAGAAAAAAATTAAAATTAAAATTCGTCTGAACAAAATTTTATAAAGAAACTGGTACCTGATTAGAGAAAAAATAATGGAGAATTAAAATAAACCATTGAGCAGAAGAGGAAAACTCTTTAAAATCTGCATATATAAAATCTGCAATGCCATTATCGAGTATGACAGAATTTAGTGGCCTTTTTCTGCGAGCAATACCGAGCCTTCGCCATTCGGGTCCAACTGCTTTATATACAACTAATCCAGTTTCAAACTAAAAAAAATTAGGCAAACTTTAAATTTTCAGATTTCTTGTCTTAACGAAAAAGCTCACACTTGCCAATGCCTCATCTGTCGCTTTGCACAAAATATTCTTTAAGAAATTGACATCTGTTCCTGTAATTTCCTAGAATTATAATTAATACAGTTTTTTTCAATAACTTTTTTAATAAGTCGCGAAATTTGTAAATCTATTTACTATAATTCTAATTCCTTTTAGATCAAATTTTTTGACAATGCAAAGTGGTATTTGATTCCAATTAAACTTTGATAATGCATTTGCATTATGCAGAATCTCATTCAAATCACTTTTCAAACTCTATTCAGAATTAAAAATATCAAATCAAAAACAAAAACCTAATGTAGTCAGCGTAACAGTTTCAAAAGGTATACGAAAACCATCCCTCTGAATACTTTGTTTTTCTCTTTGCCTTTCAACCTAAAATTTTTTTCCAATTTTTGGAAAGAAATTTCAAAGAAATTTTAAAATAATGAAAAAATATGATAATTACTGATTTTAATCTATTGCGATTTTATATATTTAAATGAATGTGTGAATCCCATTAAAATATCCATAAAATACATGAAATTTAAATAAAAACTTAATTTTAAATCACATAAAAAAATTTAAAGCAGAAATTTTACATTAAATTTTAGAAAAAACTATGCCCAATAGACAACAGAAAATTTTAAAATATAAAATTATCAGTGTAAAATAATAATACAAACATAAAATTCACCAAAAATTACAGAAATAAAATGAATGGAGTGAAAAATTAGGATAAAATAGCTTACTTGTATCCATCTATATTCATGAACAAAATAATGCATCCCATGTCCAGGCAAAAAATTGAAATTCGTTGTAGTTTTACCACTTTCTGCTTGAAATAATGAAGTTTGCACAGATAAATGTCGACTTTGATTTTTACTATGCCGATTGATATAACTTAATAGCCAAGGATATGCTCTAAAAATGAATCCCTATAGATTCTAAGAAATTTCTAAGAAATAAGAATAACTAAGAAATATCTACTACTAAATAACTAAGAAATTTCTACTTTTTTGATTCTCAAAACATATTTTTTGAATCTCAGTCTTTTCATATGAATACTCAAATCTTCTAAAATCATTTCTCTCGAAACTATCGGAAAAAAGAAAAGCTTACACATCTTCATTGCTGATTTGTAAAGAAATAATGCATCGTCTTCGAAAAACTGAATTCGCGATTATGGCACTTTTTCGCAGCATCGACATCGTCAAACCTAAAGCAGCTAAACCGGCGCCCGCACCAAAATAAGGATTTTTCGATAAAGACTCATAGATCTTAAAAATTTGGAAAATAAAATAAAAGAAAATAAAAATTAAATTCCCAGTATAATATAAAAAGTGCAATATTAAAAAAACCTTATTAAAGTGGTTTGATCCAGTTTCATATGTTTGATACGAATCAGCAATTACAGTGTTTTCCGTTTCTAACAAATCCATTCTGAAACTTCAAAAAACCATTAATTTTCCTAGGCAAAAGGGTAATCAATTTTTTACGGATGAATTTCAAGGATAATCAATTGCTGTTCATTATTACTCACCATAATCAACAAAGGTGGTATGCCCAAGTGGGTTGCTCTCATTTAGCAGCACTATTGCTAGAAGACTACTTCTGCAGGAGTACGAAACTTTTTTTCAAAAACTTGCGCGAGTAAGTATTGATGAGTAAGTATTTCCAAGCAATCTTGCAAAATCCCGCAATAAAAAATAAATAATTGCAAAATAAAACTAATAAATTTTTTTTTTTTTTAAAGTCCTCATCAATACTCGCTCCGCTGGCTTGTAGCACTGGACAAATATGCCACGCAGTCGCATGGCGATAGAAGTAAAGATGAGTCGCCAGTATGCCCCGGGTTTTGTATAGGTTTACTCCTGCGGGGAATCGAACATCGGCGCTCCAAATTTAGCAACAACCTACTGAACCATTCTATCCCCCAGGGTAATTACTTACGATGTCAATAACCAGGATTCTATCACATGAAGATAGTGCTACGCCACTACTAACAGGCACCACTACTCTGAGCACCCGAACTCCTCCGATCAGTGCCATGCTTGAGAACAACCCCCTTTTCCGCCATCTGGAATTTCACCTTTCGCCTGGCGATTCGCCACGTTTTGAATCTGACACTGCTTAAATTTTTAATGAGTAATTTCATAGAAATAAATTTATTTCAAAATTTTCAAATTATAACCATTATTGCCTTTCGGAGGAAAGAAATGGAAATTGGAGAGTCTTCGACAAAAACAGTCGTCGAAACAGACCAAAAGCAGCTCAAAGAAACCAGGTCACAGATCCACAATAAACAAACAATGGGTCATAAAAATCCCGGTCTCGAAACGAAAACATTGAACACGCCGCTAAGGTAGTAATTCGAATTATCACTCAATCAACTTAAAAATATAAGTGTATCTCTGTTTCTGAGGTGAGGAGAAAGCGGGGAGTGGGGAGGGGGAAAGAGGAGAGGGGAGGAGGAGGCGAGTTTATCTCTTCTTTACTGGTTGTTTTCGTGGAAGTCCCTCAGTCCGTTTAATCTTATTTCGGTTATTTTATATTTATAATTAAAATTTTGGTGAATTTTTTGACACTTTTTTATTTCCGAATTTTGTTATTTTGTTAAATTATTCATTGGTTGCAAATTAATTTTTTTTAATTTTTTATTGATTTATTTTCGTTAAATTTTATTTACTCTTTGTTATTTGTTTTTTTATTATTTTTTAAAATTTATCTTTTTATTTTAATTTTTCTATTTCAGTTTTTTTACTTTTATTGATTTTCAATATAAATTTATACAATATAAATGGCATAAAAGACATAAAAACGAAATTAGCTTTAATATTTTCCTATTTTTTCGATTGTTTTTTCATCGTTTCAATAATTTTTATAATTATTTAACTAATAATATTAATAGTAAAAATATCAATATCAATAATAATGTATGAAGTATTTATTAGAATGGCTGATTGAGTTGTTATTGCTCACATTTCGGAGCGCCGATGCGGGCGCTTTGCTCCTCGCAGGCGTAAACATCTTTCGGAAATCCCAGTTGCTAATAAGCCATTTACTGCCAAGCGATCATCGGGCAAGGTTTGTCTGGTCCGATAAACCAGCGAAGCGAACCGAATAATGAGCACTGTTAGAGAAAAAATTAGTTTTTATGTAATTTTTAAAACAATTTTCTGCTTCATTTATTGTGGTTCGTAAATTCGTTATTCGTTTATTTTTCGCGAATTGTGAATTTTTTATTTTTTGAACTGAAAATACAAATGAAAAATTCAAATTTTCAAACCGTATACTCGCAAAGTATATTTATTCTCATACTTGTAGTTATGGTGTTTTTTTTCATATATTTTGTGAATTGAACCATAAATTCTTATATTTACTCCATATTTACTCGATTTATGCGAAATATTTACAATTAATTGCTGAAATTTCTTATTGAAAATTTTATTTTTTTAGAACGATTTATGGTATAAAACAAATGGAAACATGGAGTCCATCATCAACAGATCTTCAGCAGGTTTCTTTATAAGTTTTTCAAAATAAAATTTCATAAATTCTTTTTATTTTTACGATAAAATAGAATAATTTGTAAATAAATAGGATTTAATTTTTATGTATGCCAGTGAACTTTGCAATTGATAAGCTAGGAGGAGTCTTTCTTCGTGAAATCAATTTTTTGAGAGTTGGGTTGCTTTTGGCGCATTTTCTTGTAAATTTCATAGTCTTTAATTGAAAATAGCTTTTTGATTTCGTTCGACAGTAGGATGTAATGCATGGGTGATGCTAGCGACTCACTTCTATTTCTGTCGTCAAGGGACTCCCTGGCACATTTGTCCAGTGCGATAAGCCAGCGGAGCGAGTTTAATCAATAATGGTGAAAACTATAAAAAAAAAGGATGTAATGTAGAATAGGTGGATTTTGATTGTCTTCTAGAGGTCAAGAAAGATCATGGTTAATCTATGAATTGTTTTTGTTTTTCCCCACTTGTGAAATATTGTTTTAGGTGCTGGAGTTACTTCAGCTTTCCAGTTCACCTGATACAGAAACGCAGAAGAAAGTGCAAGAAGTTAGATTTTTGAACAATTTGCTAATTGTATTCAATGCTTTTAGAAAACCTACTCTTGCTATTCTTGTTTTTGCTCTTGCTCCTTTCTTTCCTTTTTCTTAGCTTCCTTTTTATTCTTTTTTTTTCAGTTTTTTATTCCACTTGAAATTTTAACTATAAAACTTTCTATCTGTTTGATTCTAAGATTCAATCTTTTAGCGCTTGGATCAATTAAACTCCCATCCGGAATTCGTATGCTATTTGGCATATATATTAAGTCGACTTAGAAGTGAACAGGTTTGTTTCTTCATTTCAAAATGGGCTAAGGAAGAATTATCGAATACGGAATATAATTTAATACAATTTATCACATATTTTAGGTAACAAATCGATCTCTTTCTGGTTTAATACTCAAGAACTGTGTTCGACAAATGTGGAATCAACTGCCGGAACAGATACATTTATTTATAAAAAACGAGGCTCTATCTGCGATATCTGATCCAGATCCTTTAATTAAAGCGACAGTTGGTATAATTATAACTACAATAGTTTTAAATGAAGGAATTGCTAAATGGCCTTCACTAATTCCAACTCTTTGTGAAATGTTATGCACTACGAATATTGATCTTCAGATGGTATTTTTCATGAACTTTTTTTTAAAAAAAATTATGTATCCATGGAAAGTTTAAATTTAAGGATGACTATCAGATTCTGTTCAGTGATAGAATTTTTTTCAACAAATTATCTATATAATTCAATAATCGAACATAATTCAATATTTTTCGTTTTTATGACCGATGAAGTTGAATTTCAGGGCGCGCTAGGAGCTTTGCAGAAGATCTGCGAAGATTCAGCTGAAGTGCTCAATGTCGATAACCATCTTGCTCTTCTTATTCCACAACTATTCAATTTTTTAGATTCTCCTATATCTAAGATGAGGTTATTAACCTTTGCTTCAAATTTTTAAAACTGAATAAAATTCAATATTTAACAAGCAACGTGGAAATTTTTTATAATTATTCAAGCATATTTTTACTGTTAAGATTTCTTTTTACAAAATTTTTGTGGCATTTATCACATTTCATTTTTTTGAAGCATTTTTTTACATTTAAAACAGCATGTTTTCTTACAAAGTTTTAATGAAAAAATTTTCAGGGCATTGTCAATCAATACTCTAAATTCAATTTTAATGGTTCATCTGCAAGTATTGAAGGATGTTGTTGATCTTTATGTATCACATTTGTTTCGTTTAGCCGGTGATGCGGATGGGGTATTGCATAAAATTATAAATGAAAAAAAAATTGTTTATATTTGATTATTTTTGTGGTTATAAAAAACCACAATCTTTGCAGGAAGTGCAAAAGCAGTTATGTCGTGCGTTGACATTGTTGTTAGATATTCACTTAGATAAACTTGCTCCTCATCTCGCGAATATTACTGAATTTATGCTGATAAAAACACAAGTTTGTTTATTCGTTCTTAATGCCAAGAGATATTTTGGCTTCTTTTTTTTATTTTCTTTTATTCAGCGATAGATGTTCATGTTTTTTCGTAATGAATTTTTATTGACTACCAGTTACCAATCTTTTATTAAGTTATTCATAATTTTAGGATGGTAATCAGTTGACAGCTTTAGAAGCTTGTGAATTTTGGTTAGCTCTGGCAGATAATTCTCAAGTATGTAAACACACCTTATTACCATATTTGCCGAGGTTAATACCAGTATTAGTGCGATGTATGCGTTACTCTCCTGACGATCTCATTTTGCTTAAGGTATTTTGAACTTTACTTGACATTTTTTTACTGATTAATTGGAAAAAAACTATGGAATAAATGTTATTTCAGGCAGATGTTGAAGACGATAGTGCTATCCCAGATAGACAAGAGGATATACGGCCTCGATTCCATAGAACGAAATTTAACGCACAAAAAAATTCTGATGGTTGCAATGACTTGGTTTATTTTTTTTGTTTTTTTCATCAACTTGGATATAAAATTCAGTATCCTCAATTTAATTTCGAAAGTCTTTTTCCTTTTAATGAAATTTTTGAGGAATCTATGGATGATGATGATGATTTTGATGATGACTCTTCGATGGAATGGAATTTAAGTAATTATTTATTTTAAAATTTTATTGCGTTCCAATGTTCACGCGATTATTCGAAATATTTCATTATTATAAACAAAAATAGCCAAAAATTAAAAAAATTTGATAAATTCCAGTCAAATTTTAATGTTAACTCTAATATATTGATTTTTAAAAAAATCTATCTAGGAAAATGCAGTGCCGCATCACTCGATGTTTTATCTGGTATATTTGGTGATGAATTTCTGCCAGTTTTATTACCGATATTGAGGGAAACCTTGACTAATGAAGATTGGCTGGTATCTTTTGTTTCAAACAGCCAATTATTTTTATATATTTTATTGATCTTTGCACTTTTTATTGGTATCATTCTACTGATAAGAAAATTATTCGGATGAGTAGAATTGTGTTCAAACTATGGCATGCTTGACATTTCCTCAAAATCCCTTATATTCCTTTAATAATAGCCTTTCGATCTCTTAGATTTCTTCCACAGTATTCCTCTAATCTTGTATTCTTGTATTCTTTCGTTATCCTTAAATCACAAAGATGCAGTTTTATTTTAAATTTCATGATTTCTAAATTTCATGACAGAAAAAATTTTGGTAAATATAGGAACAAAATAGGGTTGTGAAGAATTATACTTAATTGGGTGTTTAATTGTAGGGCATAATGGCCCTTTGGAATTTGGATTATAGAAAGATAAAATTTGATGCTTAAAGTTCTTCTTACGCTTTTTCACTATTCTCTGTTATTGTTATGCTATTTTTAATTTTAAAATTCGTAACTACAGCCATAGCAAAGGAAGGTGACTTTAAGAGGATAGTCTGGGTCTGATCGGTCAAAGGGTCCTAAAATTTTCCTTATAAATAATATTTCATCATGGTAAGCGACGGAATTTTTTGGGAATTTAGGGAAATTTTTACAAAAATATCAAGTAAAGATTTCAAAAGGGCAGGTCAAGATCAATATAGTATTTTAAGGAAGTAGAAAAAAAAGCGTATTTAATATTAGCAGCAAGAGTTTATGAAGGGGAGTTTAAAGTATTATGTCCGATTTTACTAGAAGAATAATGCCAAGACGCAGGATATGAGAAACTTGAGACTATCGATTTAAGATATAAGGATATTTATTAATGCAACTGATGAACTTTAAATGTTTTTTTATTTTTCTTTTCCAACTATTTTTGCGATATTTTTTTTGATGCATTCATTTATAAAATTTTAGATTAAAGAAAGTGGGATACTTGCATTAGGTGCTGTCGCAGAAGGATGTATGGCTGGTATTAAACCTCATCTTCCTCAGTTGATTCCCTTTCTTATTAATTCGTTAGACGATCGAAAAGTATTCTCTATATCTTTAAGCATTTTCTACTAATATTTTTTCAGAATTAGATGATTTAGCAGTTGCTAACTTTAATTTTTAATAGTATTTAGTTCTTTTGTTTTATTAATTTGCAAAACACAAATTTCAGGCCCTTGTTAGGTCAATAACATGTTGGACATTGTCGCGATATTGTCAGTTTGTTATGCAACAAGATCATAATCTGTATTTTAAAAGTCTTCTAAAAAATGTTTTTTTTTCAGAATTTATAAATTGGCTAATTTTATTTTTCTTATTCTGTTCCACAATTTTGATGCTAAATTAAAATATTGAAATGAACTGGATTGATGAATTGATGAATTTTTTTAAGCTTTTGATACGAGTGTTAGATAGCAGTAAGAGAGTCCAAGAAGCTGCTTGTTCAGCATTTGCAACTCTTGAAGAAGAAGCAAGTACTGAACTTGTTCCATATCTTTCAGATATTATTTCAACGCTATCAGTCGCTTTTCAGCGTTATCAGGTTTTTCATTTTTGACAATTTTATTTTAATATTTTATATTATTTTATATATTTTTATAAATATTTTTGAAAATTTTAATTTACCCTTTTATTCTTCTTTTAATATCTTTTTTAATATAAATTCAGGCGAAAAATTTACTGATATTATATGATGCTGTAGGAACGCTTGCAGACAGTGTTGGAGCTCATCTTATCAATCCATCTTATCTTGAAGTTATTTGCATTATTTTATTATCCATTATATTGTAAATTTTCACAGGCCATTTTAATTGCCATATTTTCCATATTCAAAAAAAGAATAATTTAGGCACTTATGACTCCATTAATGGCCAAGTGGAGTTCCTTGACTGATGATGATCGTGAACTGTTTCCTTTACTTGAATGCATGTCTTCTGTCGTAACAGCTTTACATTCCGCTTTCGCACCATTTGCCAAACCAGTATTCGACAGGTTTATTTCATGTTTCATTTTCTTCTACATGGCTATTTCTTAGCTATTTCTCTAAGATAGATGGAAAAGTAGAAAATTCATTTGATTTATTTTCCTTCTTTTACTCTGGATAATTTTTTTTCGGTCAAATTCTTAATTTTTTAAATCAAGTTCAAATTTCAGATGTGTTTCAATCATTTCGCGAATTTTATATCAGATCCAGCTGGCAAAAGAACGGCCAGGTGAAGCCGAGATGCCAGATAAAGATTTTCTTGTTGTGGCTCTTGATTTATTGTCGAGCTTGACGGAAAGTCTTGGCGAAGAAATAGATCATTTTGTCGGTGAAAGCAATATTATTGCTCATTTATACCAATGCTCAATGGTAATATAAATTTACTAATGCGAAATTTCTTGATTAATCTAAATTAGTTTCATTAAGTTTCTATGAAAACAGAGTAATGTAAAATATTTCATTTTAGGATCCTCAATCCGAAGTGCGGCAGAGTGCTTTTGCTCTTTTGGGTGATTTGACGAAAACGAGTTATCATCGGCTGCAGTCACATTTAGGTTGATTCTGGATTAATGATACATCTTAGACGCACTAGATGTCTTTGATTTTTCTTAATTTATTCTAAATTCGGAATCGAGAATATATGTTCTATCTTAAAATCCTTGGATATTAGACATTTGGTTTTTTTTCATACTTTCTATTTCCTATTTTCTTATATTGTTTAAATATTTTTTCTAGATATGATTATGTCTGTTCTTTGTCAAAATATTAATCCGGAACAAGTTTCGGTTTGTAATAATTCGATATGGGCTATTGGTGAAATATCTTTAAAATCAGGTGAAGCGATGAAGAAATATGTGGAATCAATTATTCCAAATCTAATTTTTGTTATAAGTCGTGAAAAAATACCAAAAACACTTATGGAAAATACTGGTTTGAAATCGATTTTTTATTTTTTCTAATAATTAGTTGGTCATTTCTGAATTAAATGTTTAATTGATTAAAATTTTTAAAACAAATTCAGGATCTTGTCCATAGATTCGAACTCTTGCTTTCCATATTAATCGCCTAATTTTGTTACTTTTAGCGATCACAATCGGACGAATGGGTATCACTTGCTATATCGAAATTGCTCCATATATGTCTTATTTTTTGCGACCATGGTGTTTAGCTTTACGAAATGTTCGCGATAATCCAGAAAAAGAAAGCGCTTTTCGAGGCCTTTGTTACATGGTTAATGTGAACCCTGCTGGTGTTATTGAAGTTAGCTTTTTTAAAGAATATTGGTTAATATGAACAAGGATTAATTCTTTTTTTGATAAATCATTGTAATTTTTACATTTGGACATTTAGGATTTCATTTTTTTCTGCGATGCAATCGCTTCCTGGAATAATCCCAGCTCGGAACTAAAAAATATGTTTGAAGAGGTTATTTTTTCATCTTTCAACTCATATTTTAAATTTTTTTTTTTTGAATTATTTTTGATTAACATTTTAACATTTAACATGATTAACATTTTGATTGATTAATTGATTGATTATTTTTGATTTTGATTTAAAAAGGATCTGATTTTCGTGATTAAGAGAATGATTAAGAGAAAGTTCAGTATCCTATAGTTTCTAAGAAATTGAATTGGGAAAAACATATATAATCATAATTATTCGAATTATTTGCAGATTCTTTGTTCTTTCCGAGATAAAATTGGTCATGTGAATTGGACAGCGTTCATTTCTCAATTTCCACCACCGCTGCAGCAGCGATTGGCTGCATTATACAACATATGGAATGTTTAATTCGAATCGTTAATTAAAAAAATTTTTTAATCAGTTAAAAATTTTTTAATTTCTTATTTCTTTGAATCCATCTTTAATTAATTGGATGTTGGTCGGCATCTATTTGCGAATTTATTCAATATGGAATGCTGGATCATTGGTACCATTGAAGAAACACCGCAGTAATTGATTCCTTGAAAAAATGTTGTTCCTAGATGCGACTCGGTTTTAATGGAGAATATTTGTAAAAAAAGTGTCTTATGAAATTATCAGTTGCAGAATCGATATAACATGATGGTCAAATATTAATAATGTAGTCCGTCTATTCAATCTCCAAACAGTGTGAAGTGTGAATACCTTTAGTTTATTCTTTGTGAATATTTTTGATCAAGTAACAGTCTAAAGTTATTGTTATAGCACAAAATGATGATTGTGCAAGGTTTTTTCTTTGCTCATTTCAAACTATTCTTTATTTAATTTTCATTTGAATTTAATAGGCTTTCAATTCTCTGCTTTTCATTTGGCTGTTTATGTATTTCAAAATTGATTATAAATTCGATTTATGAGAGATAATTTATTGATTTTTATAATGATTGTGAGTGCCGATTTTTTAAATACATATTTTTTAAATATATTATTTATTATTTTAATTATGGCCATCTAAATTATACGGGATATACAATTATTGTTAAGTTTTAAAAAATGGTTATCATTTATATTTATAAAATTTATTATTCTTATAGTTATATAATATTGCATATAATTTCATTTGTGGTTGTTTATTTCAATTTTCGGATTTTGGGTTGGCTTGTTGAACTCAACAGCATTGGTGATTTATATAGTATTGAATATATTATATTTTTTATTTATAATTATTTATTTATATTTGATGATTGTTTATTTATTCACATTTGAAAATATTTATTATTATTGTTATATTAATTTATATGTATATAAAAATAAATTAATCAGGGCTATGCGGGGTTATCAATTTTTCTTTTCTTCAATCAATTCTTCAATTTTTTTATGTTTATTTAAAAGATTAAAGATTTAAATTATCT
This sequence comes from Dracunculus medinensis, assembly GCA_900625125.1. Lineage (NCBI taxonomy): Eukaryota > Metazoa > Nematoda > Chromadorea > Rhabditida > Dracunculidae > Dracunculus > Dracunculus medinensis. The sequence goes on along the minus strand of UYYG01001152.1, from coordinate 1,901,518 downwards.
TATATTATTGAGTATTATATGATATTATCTTTTTGTGTTATTTTAAAAATTGAATTAAAAATTAAAATTAAAATTAAAATTTATAGAGTTTTTTATAATAGAGAGGTGAAATCTGAATTGAAATTTTTTCTATTTTTAAATGAATTGTTATTTTTAGAGAATTTCAGGGTGTTTATACATAGGTAGATTAAGTTCGAGAAGAAGAACTTGTGCATGATTATCAAAAAAGGTTATTTTGATAAGAAATTTCAGATTAAAAACGACATTCAGTTGGTATTTTCTTTTATATTTTAGTCTATTTATATATGTTTATATGTTTATCGAATAATAGTGGTGCATTAATTTTAGATTTTTATTAGTTAAAATAAGATTTTTTTGGGCGTTTTTACTTATTTAACAGTCATTTGTCCTCTTCTTCCTCATCTTTGTCATCATCATCTTTATTATCATTGTCGTCAGTTATTTTAAAAAATAATATTAGGTATGCTATTCCTTTGGTTTTTTTTCTGCTGTTTTTGTTATGAACACGTTAATTACGCGACGATAATTTCAAATAAAATTTCATTTAATTCTGGATTTTATTCATTTCCATCAATAATTTGCTTCATACTTTTTATTTTCTGCGTTTTATGAAAGTACCTCCTGGAATGGAATAGAGAATATTTTTATTTTTAGATTATTTCTTCATAAACTCGAATTTTTGAGTTGTTCATTAATTTGCAGTAATATAGTTGATCTGGAGGAAATGATTGAAATTTGATAAGATATTTGGATATTTTAATTCTATGTCATGAGATGTGATGGCTTATGTAAGAGTGTTATAGTTCGTGGAAGACGAGTAATACTTTTTCACTTCATATAGATTATTTTCGTTTATAGATTATATTTTCGTTGAACAGCCAGCTATTGTGCAAATTGGACTTCATTTAGCGATTATGGTATCAGAACATCGTCAAGATTTTTATATGAGAATATATCGTCAGAAGTATTCTCCAGACGGTAATTTTGATTATTTTGGCAATTCAGTTTTTATCGTATTGCTTAAAATCAGTTTTTAACTATTCTATAACCATATAAAATTTGCAATGTGTATTTTCCAAGAGGATTTCTAACCGATGATTTATCAATATGGAATAAGTTTTTGAAAAAATCTTAGAATTCTTCTAAAAAATCTTAGAAAATCTTAAATCTTGTTTTTATTAAATATTTTCCTTTCTTTTCCAAGTTTAAAGCGTGGTTTTTTCAATCTTTATAAGATTAATTCAATAGTCATGTTTCCATAACTGATTTGGTCTTCAATTTCCAAATATATTGATAATTTATAAAAATTAATAAAATAAAATAATTATATAAAAAAATATTTATTTGCAATATTTAAAGAGATATATTTTCAGGTAATTGGCTGTTGTGTTCAGATTCACGTTCGCGATTATTAATATTTTCAATAACTGATGCATTATCACCTCGCGACTGGCCAGATTCTCAACGGCCATTACATTCAGTTATTAGCGTTAAACAACCGATTTATGCGCTTGAATCAACTGATTCATTATTAATCTGTGGTGATATAACAGGATGCTTATTTGCGTATTTTTGGTCAGATTTACTAAATCCATCTGATTGTGATGCAAAGGCAATTTTTAACTTTAAACACTTTACTAGTTCGATGAATTCTGATTGCAATGAAATTAATTCATTGCTAATCATTGGTGATAACAAATTATTATTTGCTGGAGCAGCAGACAATGCCATTCGAATTGTCGACATCGAGAGACCTGATCAGGTTTTTTTCTGTTTTATTATTAATAGACTAAATTGTAAATTTCGATGTTTTTTATTCAAAGTGATTTTTGGGATTTCCTTTGAGCCATGGTAATAATCATTTAAAATAGCACTGATTGTCATAAGTGTATAATATATTTAATATATTAATATAATATAACATATTTAACGTTTCTCTTTTTCATGCAATTGTCAAGTAAATTTATAATTTATTCCTGTTTTTGAAAATAAATATAGGAGTTCTTAAAATTCACTTTTTATCCAGGCGATTGCAGTTTTTTCTGGACATTCGAATACTATCAATGAATTGGCAAAACGAACAGAAAATGAATTTCTTAGTGCTTCTGAGGATGGTACCGTTCGTCTTTGGGATATTCGATCTCAAGATACAGCACATATTATACGCGTTTGTGATGAACCACAACTTACTAGAAATAACTGTGGTAAAGGAGTTTGCGCTTTAGACGCAAATAGTTCATTTATGGTATTAATGATTGTTATATTATACAGTTACAATTATTAATTTTTTGAAAGGATAAAATGAGTAAGATGAAGAATTTTGAAAACTAGTGGCAGATCAAGAAATAAAAAATAAATTTTTGATTTTTTTTCATTCTTTATAAGTTTATTTAATCACTTTAGATTTGTGGTGGAGATGTCGACCTTGCCATATGGCATCTGAGCTCTTTATCCTTTGCTTCAAAACTGGAAGGTAATTGGCCTTCTTTAATGCGACATTTAACTGTTAAAATGGATGGTGAAAGGATCCTTGCTGGAGGAATATCATGTTACTTGAATCAGGTATTTTAATCAGTTTGCTTTTCTTAAACATCTTTTTTAGCTTTCTTGTTCTTATAGAAATTTTTTAAATTGGTTAATATAGAGTCTTAAATTCTTTTTAGATATAACCATAATAAGAAACTGAATCTTTTTTTAGTTCGATTATTCCGGAAAATTTAAAACTTCGATCAAAACATCAGCGGAAGCGATATATTCCATTGAATCAAATGAGATAGAAAAGAATGCAGTAACTTCTTCTGCTGGAGATTCTCCTCTTATAGATATATTTCTGAATTCTGGTTATATTTCCTTTAGTTTTAATTGTTCAGTTGTGAATAAAATTCAATAAAATTTTTGTTGTTAAAATTATTACTTGCTTTTTCGACATAATATATTTACTGGATTAACTATCAGAAGAATGAAATTATCATTATATAAATTTTTTTAACCCAAAGTTGGCTCCAGTTTGCCGTACTTTTTATTTTTCTAAAATAGCCTTTTAAACATATTATATAAGTTATTAAATTAATTAAATTAAAGTAATAAATTAAATTGATAAGCAAATTAGTGCTTTGTACTTTTCTGGAAATGCTTATTGGTCGTTAGTCCGTCAGAATTTTTATTAGAAATGATGTATAAAATGACCCTAAAAGCACAGGTCGCCAATATCGCCCGTATTTTCTCATAATTTCAAACTTCTGTCGTAGGGAGCGAACCGGATAATTTGAGTTAGTTCGCATGTTTCTGCCCTTCCCTTTTTTCAGTTTTTTCAAAATTTTCAGCTGTCTCGTTTTTTAAGATTTTTTAGATATTTCATATTCAGATATTTTTTAGATATTCAGTCTAAATGCGGTTTATTTTTGCATGAAATTGAGCGTAAGGAAATAAAAGTGTTTTAGGGTTTGCTAATTTCGTAATGTTCCTCTCATTTCCTTCATAAATTATTTGCTATATTTGAAAAAATTTAAATTTGTACTTCTTTAATTTCTATTAATCAGCAGTCCTAATGAATGAAAGTACTGGTTCACTCAAATGGTTATCGCTAGTAATAGAAGATTTCGGAATAATCTGGGTTATCAGAAAATTTCGTAAGACATAAAACCACTCTAATCCAAAATGGCCTAGCGAAAGACGAAATTACACTCCTGATAATAGCAGCTAAAAATGCTTTTTTCCGGTAGACGAATCCTTTGTGCACTCGTCACGAAATCACTATAAAAAGGAAAGTCTATGTAAGTCTGTGTAGTCCGCGACTATGTAATCGCAGTTCGCTGGATCTTGGGTATGAGACCTGGCCACTGAGAATGGAGGATATCAAGAAGTTATCTGTCTTCGAACATCTAAGATACATGTCCGCAGAGCGGACAAAATCATATGTTTGCATCCATCTTCGCTTAAATACCACTTCCATTAGCAGTATCATCACAGAATGCCATCTTCGTACATTCTTCGTCGGCCATCACAAGAGTTGATAAGTATTTCGTTACTTCCTAAATTCTGCAATGAGAAGTGAGTTGGATCAGTCAATCAATCTGAAAGGTTTTTTTTTCTAAACGCACTCACCAGTAGCTAGCTCAAGGATCATTCAACTTGCTTATTGAACAGACAAATTATTGCCAAGGAGTTGTTTAATGATAGAAGTACAATAGTGCATTTATTCCATGGAACCAATGAATTGACGTTTTCAAGTTTCTCTTCGAAAGTAGAAGATGCAATAGATCCAGTAGAAGAATAAAAAACTAAAGAGATCTACAGGGTTCGTTTGACCTTTCAATAACTTGGCAATTTTTCGTCGTGGTGGTACATGAAAATATTGAAATTATCGGATGATCCTGAAGTCAAAAATTGCGATATTTCGTACTTTAGCCAATGGCATAACCAAGAAACCAAATAGACCCGAAACCACACAAAAAATGATCGAATAAATAATTTCTGAATGATATTAGTAGACAGGATAGTTAGTAGATAGGCTTCAGTAGATAGTAAGGAAGAATCCTTATAGTTATAATATAGGTATCAGTATAATATCAATGATGTGAAATCCTAAGATTAAATGCATTGCAAAATAGAAAACTGGAGGTTTGATGGTCCAAGTCTGAATTATCGGTAATTATCTTTCTGGTAAAATGTGTATGAATGTAAAACTATGTTATAAATATGGGAATATGCGAATATCACGAATAGGTGATTAGCAAAACCAACACGAGTTCCATCCATCCAACAAGTGACTGGAATTTTTTTTATCTCGAAAAATTTGATTCCGCTTGTGACAAGTGGTACTTCAGAAGTATAAAAGGTTGAAGAACTATAAGATGAAAAAATTTAAGTAAATGGAAAAACTTACCAAGCTGAAATAAATATAGTTCAAAAATCAAATCATGTAACCGTTCCATATTTAAATTTTTTTAAAAATTTTTAAATTTTCAAAAGAAAAGGCTTGTTTCTCAACATGTAAAGATTTTCATTAAAAAATGCTTTTTTTTCCAAAAGTGGTTACGAATCTTACTTAGGCTTGCTTTGGTCCATGAAACCTTTTATCAGGAGAGCACATGGTGATAGAGCGACAGGTGAGCCGCCAACATTTTCTGGATTTTTGAAAAACAGATTTACCCTTGCCGAAACCTTAGCATCGCCGCTCTGAGCAAGAATCTATTGAGCCATTTCTTCCAAGTTTCGGTTTATTAAACAGAAAATTTTTGAACTGATGTGAAATGAGATATGAGAATGTGAAACTATGGATTTATGATGGACGTAAATATGATTTTTAATTGAAATGAGGAAGATTTCAGTTCAGTTTTATTTCGGAAGCGCCTAACGCAAGTACATAAGGTGATTTTTTACGATATTTATTCGTCTTATCCGACCATTTATTCGACAAAAATTCGATCCGCAATTCATATCTCGCAAATTCTATATTTACTTTATATTACTAACGCTAAGATTTTAATTTGGTGATTTGGAACAACTCGAAATTTTGCGGTGATTTGTCTTCGAATGAATAGCAAAGAACCAAAACCTTCGACCTTCAGATGGGCAATTTGCGCGATATTATAGGATTTTTGAAGTTGATCGTATGAGATTTCACCAATCTTTAATCGCTTCATGCCTGTTCTGTTTAAGAAGAAAAGAATTAATTTAAATTTAAATTTGCCATCCACAAATCCGCTTACTGCTGATTTGTTTCTTACCAAGCTGTTATTATTATTTGTCATCATTTACTATTATTATTTATTATATTTTAATTATCATTATTAATACTATTGTTACTATTATTAAATATTGCTATTATTATTATTACCATCATTACTATTGTTATTTATTACCACTATTATTATTGTTATTTATTATTTATTAGTTATTATTTATTATTATTATCTATTATTATTGTTATTATTATTAATTAATTATTGACAGCAGTAAAAATAATATGTCCATTAATTCTATGAAAATATTAATCGAAAAAATCGAAATCAAATAAAAATTCGCTGAATTTTATTGCAAGCTGTTATCGTTAAAAAGAACCAATTTTTTTTTTCCAAATGATAGTGATAATTCAAATAGAAATTTAGAATTCAGATAGATCGGATGATTAGCAAACTGCAAAAAATTATTATTTAATCGCTCGAGTTGAGCATATCGGTCGTCGCTTTATCAAACAGTTGTGCTGTTTTATCTTATTTATTGATCTTTTGTTTTCATTTAGTGGATTTTATCCACGAAAAATATTCTAAATTGGCTATTCTAGTTGGATTTTCTTTCAAAAAAAACCTCCTTACTTTCAGTTTCCATTATTTTCCATTACTTTTTATGTTTGAGTTGCTTAAAATAGCCTTAAATATTTTTTATTATAAATTATCGTTCTTTATTTATCATCTTTTTTTCTGCTTTTAATTCAGCATTCAACGTTGCGAATCGTTGGATCACTTCCACTATCAGAATGTCGTCTACCGGAGGGAGACCACTCGACATCAGCACGCGTATTTATCAGCATTCACTTTTTTAAGGAAGTCTCGCTATTTATTTCGATATTTCCTCAGCTTACGATACCAAAACTTGCTTAGAATGGCTCAATGGATTGTTATTCTTGTCATTTTGGATATTGAAATATATGAGTAAAGTTTTCAAAAAGTGTAGAGATGCTGGCGATTCACCTATCGTCAAACGACTCTTAAAACAAGCTAGGTATGCAGTATGCCAAACCAAAGGGTGAGCATTCCTAGAAAATTTTAATTGGAAATGAAAAAAAAAGATATCTTGTAAGATATCTTTAATTTAAATTCTCGAATTTTTTCCGAAATTCACTTTTTTAAATTGAAAACCACGTTAGTCATTTGCGTTTATAATGAATTTGTGTTGTTAAATTGTAAAATTCGTTGATTTTATTTTCGAACATTTGTTCACTTTTAATAACAACATTAGACGAACTAATCGACAACAACCAGTCTCCCGAACTATTCCATTATTTTTTGATTACTTTTATCACCATTACTTCATCACAAATTTTCATAAATTGAGATTTTTTATCGAACTAATTTTTTAACCTCTTTTTTGTCAAAAATCTTTTTTCTAAACACTGAGTGTTTTTCGAATTCAGTTGGTTCACTGCAAATTTTGCCAGGGAGTCACTGAGAATATAGATGCACTGGATAGAAAGAACCATTTGGATTTTTAAAAAAAACGAGTTTTCTTCCACCAAGTTTGAGGAATAGAAGTGCAGCATCGACGTTTCGAAATGAAAGCAATAACGCCCTAAGCCATTTTCCTCACTGCAAATATATTTAAAAAATTTGAAAAATTTAAACCTGTTTCGATTCATTTTTAAACGCTATTTAGATAAGAAACATCGATAAATTTCAATAAAAATGTATAATTGGTTCAAATTATTTTTAAAAATTTTCGAATTCATAAATATATTTACGAGGAAATTTTCAGAAAATCTTAATGTTTTTCGTGAATTTTGATGAGATTTTAAAACTTTTACCATTTTTTATTCTCATAATTATTTCATGTGTTATTGGCTTACATCAATTATTTTTTACTTCTCTGCATAGTCCAATTCACTTTCAACAGGTTGGTATTTTCTTTTTTTATTTCTCTATTCGAAGAACGCTTAACTTTTTAAATTAGCCTCTGGCATATCGAATCGGACAAATTTTACTTTAGGTGCCATTAAGCGATAGAAGTGCAGGTGAGTCGATAGTGTCACCCCAGGGATTTACTCCTGAGAACTCAATGGTCAGTGCTCCGAACTGGTTGCAATAATTGGTTATGCCATTTCGCCTCCAAGAGGTTGGCATAATCACATACAAATTAATTATATATGGATTGAAGCTTGGATTCAAATCCGTCGACTCACCACTCTTCGTTGGGGGCACTTTCGCCTAATGTAGAAAAACAAAGGAGAGTAAAATAGCTTATTAGCTCATTCCTCAATTCGTCGTTCACCGCCACTGAGTTCTACTTCCGACAGGAGAAATCTGCCCAAAAACCCAAGTAATGCTGGCGATTCACCCGCCCGCACTTCTAACGTCAGGAGATCTCTGTATATTTGTCTAATCCGACAAGCCAGCTAATTGTGAAAAAGGAAAAAAATTAAATATGAATTAAATTAAATTTCAGAAAGGTAGAAAATTATTGTTGTATGTTTAGTAATTTTAAAATGGAATTTAAAAAAACAATGGTTTTTTCTCGATTTGGAATTTTCAAAGTTATTTAGCTGGATTTTTATTGTCTTTAAAAATTTTCGGCGAATTTTCATTGATACAAATTGTCGATGTCAAAATAATATTAAAAATATGGTATAAAAAAGTGAAAACATTTAAAAAATTTAGTTTTTTTTACTTTATTCCACTGATTATCGAAATAGAATAAAAATTGTATCTAATAGAGATCAATTCTACTTCTATTATTATAAAATATGAGAATTACCCTTCCATTGGTTGCATTGGTAACCAAGGAATGAATGAAATAAAGTTTTTTCGGTTCTATTATCGAACTTTACACAAAAAAGTAGAATATTTAATTATTTCGTTCAATATTATTATTAGCAACAGCAATTAAATTATTAGATTCTCAACAGTTAAATGAATGGACGAAATAAATTTGAAATTTAATACTAAAGGGAAACATTCTACAAAATGATATGAGTTTAGGATTTTCGTATTATTTTCAGACAGAGTGGTCTCGAATGGAGCGGCTTGGAACTATCTCATATTTCAGGGGCTGAAATAAACCACTAATTAGTAAAACTGACCTAAAAGCATTAAAAAAATTGAAGAAATTTAGTAATAGAATGAAAATTACTTACTTGCCATTATGAAAAATCGCCGACAATTTTTCACTACATTTACGATCCAATGGGCCTATAGGCCACATTAATCGACCATTAAACTTTCAAGCCATTTCGATATGTTGGCTATAAAATACTGAAAAAAATACTGAAACAATATTTAGTAATAGAATAAAAATTAATATATCTGATAAAGATCAATTCCATTTCTATTGCTTTTTTTAAATCTTATTTGCCATTAGTCCTGGCTGGCATAAGGTCAAGGTTGTCGAATGATATTTTCTATTGAGTAACATCAAACTATCGCGGGATGTATTTTTTGCGAAAATAAACCTATCATGAAATTTGGATCTTGTTGAGGGTCCAACTGTACTTTATTTTTTTATGAATATTCCTATATGATCCTCTAGCAAAATGGTTTAGCGGATTTGTGCACTCATGCACCCAAAGGTTTCTGCAATGTTTTCATGTTCATCGGCAAAAATCTATTTATTTATCCGCCTTTTATTTTTCCAATGGAAAGAAAAGATAAGGCAAAGGTAATATTAAACAAATTTGAATGCAGTATGATCTTTTTGATAGACTTTTTCCTTGTAAAATCTTATACTAGTAGTGCATATTATTAAAACGAGAGAAATTTCTAGGGTCTTTACGAAGTGTCACCCTGGCAAAGTGCATTATGCGGTGTACTGGTGACTATTTCACCATTTATTTGTATGATTCCTTTTTATTCAGGTTAACATTCATTTTTTTTCAATATTTTATTCCTACATTTTAAATAAATTTTTACACCACTTTTAAAATGAATAAACTAAAGAATTCAAGACTTTGATGTTAGAAAATTCAGCAGTCATTTTTTGATATTTGTTACCATCTATTGTTATCGAAATAAAAATAGTTATATACCTCATTTTTTTTTATTTTTGGCCTAAATAATATTTATAATAAATAATAATGATAATAATATTATGCGTGTGATTGTGATTTTTATTTCAGTAAGAGAAATAATATTTTATCCGCTTGGCTATATTTTCGCATTTATTATTTCAACAATATTTTTTTCACCAGTTCTTCATTACATTCCATCGCCAACGATATGCCAGTATATAAATATGCGATACAAATGCTTATTTGGTAAGCTTTCTTCGATATTTAATATCATTTGAAGATTGAACTGGCTAAGTTAAGTTTAGATTTGTTGATAAATCGAGGCTAAAACTGGGACTTAAACACTTCAGGAACTTATAAGGGTGGAAGTGGTAATTATTGTAATTTGATTGTTGCTATTTGGTGAGAATAAAACTATCATTGGAAATCTGGTACTGAAGGCCAGTTGTATTTTTAATGCCGCTCTGGCTTAGCAGTCATACTTTTGTTATTATTTATTATGAATAGACCAAATGTTATGAGCACTATAAGAAACATTAATGATGATGAAAGTTTAATTAGATATAGACTCTTACTGAAGGTGCAGTAATCAGATTGGCTCTAAGTAATAAGGTGCAGTTATCAGATTGAACGAGTTATTTAATAAATAAATAAATAAATAAATAAATAAATATCGAATTAATATTTGACAAATATATACCAAAGAAAATATTTGTTTTTAAAATATTTGTTTAAGAAATTACCAAATCTTTTCTCATAAATTTTTTTTCTTGAAAATTACTTAAAGTTCATATGAAATTTGCAAGTAAATGATTGTTAATAAATCATTTGATTTCTTAAATTCAGTTCATTTGTTCTCAGTTGCTGTTTATTTATTCTTAATGGTGTCTTACGCGATTGTTTTGCTCATATTTTTAACGACATTGGTCGCTGAAATCACTGAATTATCATCGAAGATTATATGTCCATTTTTTGGAGTTTTTGTCGTTTTTACAGTTATTTTTGGTGGCTATACAGCCGTTTCGGCAATTACATTTATTCTACAATTTACAGTAACTTTACATTTTGCTTTTCATTTTACTGTGCAAATAAACACCAGTAATTTTTTGGACTTTTCATAGTTCACTAAATCTTAGTAAATAGAATACAGGAAAATACTATGAGAATAATAGAATATTTTTCACATTAGTTTTTATGGTGACTTTTTTATGGTGGGTTTTTTGGATGGAACTCGGGAACTGTGCATTTTTCTAAAATGTAAACATTTTTAAACATTTCTAAATTTCTAAACATTTTTCTAAAAATTTTGAACTAGCTTTCATCCTGAAAATTATTAAATTACTGTGATAAATCCTATTGCATTTGTTCTAAATAATTTTAAATCTTCAGATTGTCATCGGTGGTTTTGGTTTATTTTTTTATCAATCAGCAGGAAAGTTATTATTTATTCCTGATTTCATGAGCAATGATAAAGATTTCTCTATCTTCGATTCTATTCTAACTTCTTCAATAGGTTTTTTGAATGGTCTACATTTCGCATCTGCCAGTCCTTTACTATATCAAGTAATATAACCATGATTAACTATTAATTTGATATTTGTTTTTCATTTCTATAATAAAATTCAGTTCACTGCGACATATTTCTGGAAGTTCTGAAATTCTGTGTTTCCTCTTTCCTCTTCATCTGACAGTCATTTTTGGTAATTTTGGTTCGAATAGTTTCATTACCTATTAAGGCAAACTCATTCGCCAGGAGGCAAAAATATAAGCATCAGTAGAATTTCGTTTTTAATAAGAGGTTTACTCTCATCAAAGGGTAAGGATCGAATCCAATATGCTCAATTTTTAGTAATATACCACTAGATTGACCATTTCTGCAATTACGTATTCTTTCGCATACCAAAGTAATATTGTAAAGCAGTAGAATATATGCTTTTATTGGTAATAGGCAAGCCTGTCATTAAATTTGAAATCTAGATAACGCATCGGATCTATTCATATTCTCATTCTCATATCGTTGCAAAAACAAAATGCTGCAGTAATTATCGCAGGCGTCAAATCAGAAACGCACTGTCAAAAAAGTGAAGTACCACAGTCTAATTGGCATTTTTCAGCACTACTTCACAATTCTTACGACTCAACGATTGAGGATTTCTTTTATTTTACATTCGATAATTTTCTTGGTATTTTTCGTTTCGATATTTTTTATATCATTATTATACGATGAATATATACGAAAAGAATGCCCCATCGATTATCACTCAGCCTTTAATATTATACAATTTTTGAATTCTTTATTTCATATGAATTTCATCGCTTCACTATTTTTTATTTCTGCCCTAAATATTCTCATAATAAATACCATTTCTCTTATTCTTTTATCAATTTCAACAGTATTATGGGAAGATCTATTAAAGCCAAAATTCTCGAGGTCACCTCAAATCAATCAACTTCGCTTTGTACAAGTAATCGTTTCGTTTAGCTTTAAAGATTTATGAATAGGTTTTTTAAAACCTCAAATCATTACCACTATCAAGAATTCTTGTGATATAAGTCAAAATTGATTCAAAAATAACCAAGCTAAAAGTAAAAATTTCATACCTAAAGATCAGATTTGTTCCAGTTTTTCAGCTATTAATCAATTATCTAAATATTAAGGTATAATTAATTCGAAGGAATTGAATATGAAAATATTTTCACAAGCCTTTAATTGATATAATTGGTCATTTCCATCTTGAAGGGAGGCAAGGGGAGGAAGAGGGAGAGGAACAAGGAAGAAAAAACTATAAAATAGAATTTTAGAACAAAAGCCAGAATTCTATTGATTATAAAATATAAATTGATAAGAAATGAGCTAGAACATTAGGCTCAAAACAAATTATTAGCATTATTAACTGTTAATATTAACATTGTTATTTTTACTAAAAAGAGGAAAGATTTGACAAAAATTCAGCCTAATAAAGTTATTGGCTTACTGGTCATAAATTTTTTTGCAGATATGTTTATTTACGTCTGGAGCACTTATAACAACATCTTCACTAGGAATACTTAATTTCGATATCAGATTTTTGGAAAATATTTCGCTTATATTTTTTGGTTTGAGGTAAATAACCGAATTTATGATAGTGGATTTTTATGATAATGTGATAATATTGTAAGGAAAACGAGAGCTTGAACCATCTATAAGCTTTTCATTATTTTATCAATCGCGCAAGTGGTGATTTGCTATAAAAATCTAGAGAATTTCGCTGGAACTTTTTTATCGATAGAATAATAAATTGAAGTAAATATTTTTGACAGCAAACAATTTTAGTACCATGGCTTCACCAATCACTGCCATATTTTTGACCGGTTATTTATTACCGCATAGTGGTTGGCGAGCGACTGTTATTGGCATTTTGAACGGATACATAGCGATATTTATGGTGTTATTCCTTAAATTTTCCTCTATTTTAAATATTTCACTTGGAACTGCATGTGTAAATTCCACATCAGATCTCAATGATGTTTTGCAATTATCTGAAAATTTCTCCGTGATAACCAGTCTAATATCGGAAGGTTCTATTTTACAAACAAATACATCACTTCTCGAAATTTTCCCGTTATCTTCGCTTCCCATATTTGCATTTATGGTAAGAACCTTGTTTTAATTTAGAAAATATAAAGTAGAAAATTAAAGCTTTTATTAAAATTTTTCATGTTTTGCAAATTTTCTAGATTATTTTTTACTAGTTTATTTAGAATCGTCTTTATTCCACATTCAGTCGTCCACGCCCTAATAAATTATATGAGTTAATGGGGGATAGAATGACTCAGTGGGTTATCGCTGTTTCGAAGTGCCAGTCTGAGGTTCTTTTCCTTGCAGGAGCAAGCCTGTCCAAAAATCTGGGTGATGCTCATTTATACTTCTATCACCAAATGGCTTCCTGGTTATCAGCAATGAAGTCTAACAAAATTTGTCTAGTCCGACAAGTCAATGGAGCGAGTCCAATCAAAAATAGTAAACTCCCTTAGGAAAAAATATAAATATTAAGAAAATAATGCGGACGAAGAATATCGACTTAAACGAAAATTTTTTTCTATTCATTCAGGTTATTGATAATTTCAGATTACTATATTGTCAATAATAATTTCATCGCTGTGTCTCAATGAAACGAACCCGTTGGCACTTGACTGGAATCTCGTCATTTATTCATCATTTCCGTCTTTATGCTTCAATCGACGAATCAATGCCAATTCTCGCCAGAGACAGAGACAAGCGTTTGTCGAAAGCGAATCATTCAGGTTATTGCTATTTTTTAAAATTTTTAAAAAGCAAAACTATAAAATTACAATTTAAAGGATTCAATCTCATTAAACTCTAAATATTTATTGATAAAAATTGTCATTCTTTCGTAATGGCCTTAAAAAACGACTGTGACTAACGACTATCCCATATAATAAAATTTCTATGGTCCGACAAAGTAGTGGAGTGAATTTAGTCGGTTATGGATTATAGAAACAAAGACTGCGAAATTTCCTTTCTTTACTACTACGGGACGAAATTAATTTCGCAGTACCGCAAACCACAAAAAAAATATTGTTTGCGAACATTTCTAAGAGTTTTAAATATATATTTACCTATGTAAATCATTCTAAGAATAATTGTATAGAAATATTTAAGTAAATAGTCAGAAAAGTATAAACTGCCAACAAATTACACAAATCACTGTAAATAAATTGATGTCTTCAAAGCCGAATATATTTCCCTTCAAACTGGTTCTATTCTATTCTATTAATGCTTATTCGAATCCTATTAGCGATTTTTTTATACTCAACCAAATCCTAATTATTCTTTCTCATTTATTTTTATTAAGAAAATTTAAAAATTATAATAAAACGAATAAATAATTCTCAAGTTTTTTAAAGATATGCTCAACAAACGCCATATCCAGAAACAAATCATTTTCCAAAGGAGAATTCATTTTTAAAAACCGAAAAATAAGAATCGCTTATCACTATCAAATATCAAATATTTGGCTTAATTTCTAATTTTTATTTCTTATTTTTTATCATATCTATAAACATTCATATTTTGCGAATTCATAAATCATATCACTCAACAAAAAAAAAAGCAATATTTTATCATTCTTTCTTTTCTGTTTAGTGCAAAAACCAATACGATTTTTTTCAGTATTTTCTGCTTTTATTTTCACAATAATGATTGATTTTACTGACCTTCCTTTCCTTAAGCCTACGTTAACAAATGAGAAGAGAAGAGAACTAGAATTAGGTCAGGTTATTCGATTAGGTTATTAGGTTATTAAAAGAACACGGTTATCCGATTTACTAGTGCACTAAAATTTATCACAGTTGCTTTTTCATTATATTACTATTCACAGGATTAATTGGAATATTTCTAGCGGTTTCATTATATTGGTTTATATCTGGTGACTGGTTCCAAGTGAATTTGCCATTTCCAGTCTGGCTGGCTATTATTAAGATGGAAATTCTTTTATATAGAAAAATTGGATTTCAAGCAATTTTAGATCTAATTATTCAACTGAGACAATTGTTAATTCTGGCCCTTAATTCAGATTTTGCAGTCAAAATTGAATTTTCAACTTTTCTGGCTAGAAAAACAAGAGGACTCCAGGAAAAAATTCTCCGGCTTCATTTTCATTTGATTTAGTGCATTCAACGAAATTGAAACTTTCATAATTGTTTCTTACTAGGAGCAATTCGGCCATCCTACCATTTATGTTGGCTTCTATCTATAGAAATTTGGCAAATGATATATTCGCATGTGGAATTTTCTGCTTCTTAATTTATCATTGTAATTAATTTCTTTTATTGTAATCAACTACGATATAAATAGAAATAAAAACTTGTACAAAATTTATTTTTTAGGAAAAGTGCCAAACATTTGCATCTTTTACGTTTTCTATAGATAGGTTTTTTCAATAAGAAATTTACTGAAGGAAAAGAGAAAGGAGAATTGTTAGTGCAAATTTTTTCGAGCAGTTCTGATGAGTTCGAAATGAATTTTTTGCCACTAATATTTTGGTTCTTATCATTTTTTTATTTCTTAAGGTTTTATCTTGTTTTAAATAAACATTTAATTAAAACTTATCGGAATTCTCATTTTATTATTATATCTTCTAGCAAATATGCACCATTAATTAATTAATATCATTCATAATGAACGACAGTGAAAGTGATAAAAGTGATAATCGCTCTTCAATCAATTCCTATGTTTTGTTTTACAACAAAAGTTTAGGTCAACGGCAATATTCAACGGCAATATTTTTCTGAAATATTTTATGTTCATGAAAATAAATAAATATATGATAAAACCTGATGAAATTTTATAAACCGAGGATTTAATCAATTTCTTCGATCCTCAAAAATGATTGCCCACTATATAAAGTTTCGTTTTGTTTTGCGTTCGAAAATTCATGATTCATAGAATAATTTCCAAAAGGCAAGTTTGTTGGCGTAAACTGAGAAATATTCAAATTTTGTGGTGAGTATCCATATGGAACGTGATGAATAGCGGCTAAATATGATGGTAGCGGTGGTGGACAAGGTGGAAGAGGACAAGATGGAGGAGGAGGGAAATAATGCTGAGCAGCTTGATGAATTTGACGTTGAGGAGGTGGACTATGCTTTAAAGGGATTTTTCTCGACATTGAAGATGCGGCAATAGGCAAAACTGATGGCTGTAATGGCATTGTTGGCCTTTTAGTTCCAATAACAACTGGGATTTCAAGTTTTGGGCATTTATCAATACTAAATGCGACATGATATGACGTGTTAATTGGAACGCTTGTCAATGAATATGTTGGAAAAATTCCATCTGGTATCTGAAAAAGTTATTTTCTTATTGATGAATAAATGTCAAGAAAGACGTTGAAATTTGCAAAATCTCGTTCATTCGAAAATTCTGCTAAAATCGAAATTTAAAACAAAGAAGAAGTTTAAACTTCGGCTAAATTTCTTAAGGGCAATTATCTTACTTTCTACCCAAAATTATTTTAATTTGCTATCTAAAAGACATTTTATATTCATTCTTCTGCCTTAGCCAGTAATTTAGTTCTTTTTTTCTAAGAATTATTATCACTTTTGGTTAGGCTCGCTTCATTGATTTGTCAGATTTGAAATAAATAAAATTTGTTTATTTGATATAAATTATATAATATAATATAATTTGTTTATTTAATATAAATTACAAAATAATAAAATAAATTTATTTAATAAAATAAATTAATTAATAAATTATAAATTTATAAAAAAAATTTGAAAATTTGATGAAATAAAATTTTGCCAATTAGCGAAAGTTATGGAGAAAGCTTTTAACATTTAAATTTAAATAATACTATTATTTTAGTATCAAAATCAATGCGATTTGTTAAACCTGTTCGCAATATTAACTGTTTTATTGGAGAAATTAAATGAAATGACATTCTCAAAATATTTTGCAAATTAGTGATAAAAAGGCTCCCCAGGGTACATTAAGGTGCTTAAGGTGTAAATGCGCTGGAACAACTCGAAAGTAAAATGTAATAAGCCAAATACTGTTGGCAGAAAAAATGAAAACAAAGCTGTAATAAGCCAAACACCATTAGCATCAATGATTACCATAATAATTATTTAAATTCCTTTATTATTTTTCAAAATGTTTCATTTACCTGTAAAACATTTTCAAATGTAGTGGTTGATTGCGGTGGCACAGATGGTATCACAAAATGGGCCACAATCATTTTACTGAAATATCAAGTTTTAAATCTTGCAAATATTTTGTAGTAAATTTTCTTTTTAGGTTCCCCTAGGACTATTTTTCATACTGATTTTTTCTTACACTTCTGATCGTTAGGAAAATCTCTTTTGCGAAATCCCAGGACGAATCCAATTCAATATTTTTGGAATCGTATCAATTCTATATTTCAACTTTATGAATTCAACATGTTTCTAGGATTTAACTAGAATTTTAAATGAATCTGTGGAAAAATCTTCGTTCGATTTTCATAGAGCAATTTGAACTGTGAAATTTTCTAATTTGAAAATAACTAATATTAACGAATATTTCTGAGCTCCTTTACAACGACAACGAAAAACGGAAACTAATTCAACGAGTCCTTCTTTAATTGGTTTCGAGTTGTGTTGATTATCTATCTCGCCATAAACATTTATTTTTTCACCTATAAAACTTACGATTAATTCAATAAAGCGAAAGAAATCTCCTCGACTATATCAGATAATTGTTTTAGTAGTAAAATAAAAAATAAAAGCGAAAAACTTATTTCTGGACCAGTGAAATATCAGTCAACATTGTCAGTCAGCAAAGCGGAATAGCTAGCGGCTATTTGGGAAGAGCTTTCGGTTCTATAAACTACCCAGATTGCTAGTTTTCATTTCATCATTCTTGAATCTCTTTTTTATAATTCTTTTTTGCTTTTATTTTTGTCCGTATTTGATTTTTATGTCAAATTTCTCATTTGGAAGGGCACTCCAGTGGCTCACTGTTCAGATTGCTCGGCGCCTTCACCAATAAGAAAAAACCTGTTTTTAAGAAATTCGAGTGGTCATCAGTTCTGCTCAAGTAACTTACTAACTGGTAAAAAATTTTTCACACTATTAATAGCAAGTTCAACTAAAAATGATGGGCATTTTCATATGGCTTTAGGTAGCTTTTACTTATGGGTTGAAATATTCTAAATTGCTATTGAAAGTTCTCTAACATTCTCTAA
Source organism: Dracunculus medinensis (assembly GCA_900625125.1). NCBI lineage: Eukaryota > Metazoa > Nematoda > Chromadorea > Rhabditida > Dracunculidae > Dracunculus > Dracunculus medinensis. The sequence continues at coordinate 1,883,050 of UYYG01001152.1, read as the reverse complement.
CGCGTAATATTTTAAAAAATTGTGGCAGCTCTCAGTTCTTTAAAAAAAATTTAAAATTTTTATAAATAATATAGAAAAATTTTCTCATATTTCGTATTTTAAAAAAAAGATATGATAAGTTGATAATGATTCGGAATGATTGATCGATTATTTCTTAATTCAATAAAAATAATTTTAATTTTTTCGTATTTTTATATATTTATAAAAAAAAGGTTCATTAATCTCTTTCGCTCTTTTATGACAAATTTAAAGAATGTGAAGAGTGAAAATGAGAAAAAAAGGTTTGTGCATTTTGATTTGCTTGATTTTTCTTTCTGAAGGCCACTCAAAATTCCGAATTACTCGTTTCCCATCGAGAAAATTATTAATCGAGGTTTTAAATGAGAGGCTTCAGACAGTCAAATTTATGGCTTTTTTTGAAAATTTAATCGCTTTGCTAAAAATGTCCAATGAGCAGCCTTTGAATGAATACGTTCAGACCATCATCATCATCACTATTCGGTCCTTGCTTCAGGAATATTATTAAAAATTTCGAACGAGGATCCATTCGATTGTCCTATTGTACCTCTCTTTTAGAATTCTCGCATCCTACAGCCCACCTATGCAAATCTAATCAAAATGAAGTGTAAATTTTTCACTTTTTGTATATGTTGAAAATATATGATAAAATAGAATAGCTTTGCAAATCAAAACAAAAACACAAAACACTATAAAAAATAAAGATTGAAAGAAAAAAATTATAAAATAAAGTTGTTGGAACCATTAATATGGAAAGGAAAAAGAGGGTCTTTTTAAATATATTTTAAAGAAAATTCAAGATATTAGCTCTAAAGAATCCTGGAAATGGCATTTTTCGTAGACAATTGCCATACCTGTAATGAAGGCAGCTTTTTCTAATTCAATACATAGAGTAGCATTGATTTTATTGCAGCATAGAAACTTTTTCTTGTAATTTTTTTGAACGAATACTGGTGCTCGAAATGAAGTATACCATGAAATATCAACAACCGGAACAACAAATACGGGCTTCATCTTCACATTTTCTGAATGGCCTATTCGTCCACTGGTTTTTAACTGCAAAGTTTTCAAAAAAAAAGTTTAAATGAGAAATGTGGAGGAAGATGATAAAATGTGATATTTGCTTCGACTAAAATCAGTTATCACCTTTGTCATTGAAAGAGAAATTTGGGTGATGGTGGAATTCATTGCATATTTTCTATATTATGAGAGTCTTATTCAAAAGCGATTATCATAGTATGAAGCCAGCGAAACCAGAAATGGTTGAAAAAAAAGAAAGAATAATCAGCGATATAAAAATATTTTTGATCCTTCTAGCTCAACGGTTATAGTCTTTTCCATGTTTTTCATAAGGGTTTACAATAGAAAGTCAACCAGGTACATCAGAATTATTAGAGAACATATATATTAATATCATATATTAATAAATAAATAACCACAGTTATTGATAGCTGATATGAATAACCAGTAATGATAAGGAAATCTATTTACAAAATAATATACTAAAAAAAAATTCTTTGCTTTACTGTTGAACAATAAATTACATCAATTATTTTATTGATTCGTTCAAAAACTAAAATTTGTGGAGCATTTATTGTCAAAAATTAGATAAAATACTACTTGCCCTAGAAAAAAAAAGGATGAAAAACTAATTTTCATCGAGTCAATAAATTTAAAGAACCTTAACAATGATCGCATATTCGATGGTTCCATTTTTAGTGATTAGTGTGCCAGGACAGTTCTCATCGATCGTAATTCTCGATTCGAAACAATAACAACCAGCTGGTGCACGAATTTTGCCATTTCGTGTTTCCCATCGTTGTAGAATTTCATCAAAACCAATACGTAATCCGATTATTGGGTAAGTCTCTGATTGATTCGAACAATATGTGTGATATTTACCTTCAAAAATGCCGATCAACGAAAAGATTTGAGTTGAATGTGGAAAGTACAATTCAACATTGATTTGAAATGGCTGAAAAATAACGAAAATTTTTTATTTTTATCAATATTTTTATAATGCTTAGTAAATAAATATCTTTGCTAAGAGTTAATAAAATTTTTCACAATCAATTTCATTTTAAAGTAATAAAATTTAGGTGAAATTTTTAAAGTAAACAAATTACTTGTTTTTTCCTCAGTTATAATTGTAATAATTATTGGCTTTTTTTTTCAGTAATTTATTGCAAAATATAATTTCGAATGCATTAACCTCAATCTTTTTAAAAAGTAACAGGTTGAAAGTAAAATATGCAAACAAAAGTTGTATCTTAACAAGTTCAATAAATGTTTTAGGTGACAAACAAATTTACTGTATAAAAAATAATAGTGAAGGGAGTAATTAGTAAAAAATAAGTAGAATAAAAATTCAGCGAAGAGAAAATTTAACCTTTCCAGCGATAATATTGTCTTGACAAAGGATGCGCAACCGAGATTGGTCTTTCTTCATTTTAAAATTCTGCAATATTCACTGGGGCGGGTTATGGTTCAAACGACCTAAATTAAATTTTTCTCCTTAGCTGAATTAAGAAATTTCAAAATTCACTTATGATTCAGTTACAAGAACCTCTTCATTGGTTTATACTTATTATATTTATACTTATTATATTATTATAGTTTTATTTTTTTTTAATTTTTTTGTTCTCATCTTAAAATTAAAATTATTAATTATCGCAATAATTCCGCATTGTTTTTTTGATTTGCAATCGTTAATTTATTTTCCACTCATTAAACTTATTCGAGCCGAAAACTTATCAAAACTTGATCTTGTTTCTTGTTTTTTCTTCTCTTCAATGAGAGTTATTTTCAAAACATTTCTAAGTTACATTACATTTTCAAGAAGCCTATAGTGCTCGCATTAAATATTAAATAGTATATTTATCGAACGAATCCCCCCCCTCCCCCCAAGTTTTAATAACCATAAAGCAATGGCACAAACTTTAACAAAAATGATCGTATTTTCATTAATTTTGTATTCTATTTTGCATTACTTATTGAAATTGAATGTTCAATAGAAGAAGGAATGGAAATGAAAGAAATTTCTCAACTAAAATTTGACCAGCAATTACCATTATAATGATGACTTCGGATTCTTTCGCTATTAATTACAATTTTTTCGCTTATAGTTCAACATTTGTTTTTTGGAAGGGAATTTCTTTGGTTTGTTATCAAAGATATGCATTCATCTCATAGCTTGAAAGAACTTTTTTCTGCCATTTTTCATTTTAGTCAATAATTTTGGTCTATTTTATCAGTCATTATCTTCACCATTCTTCTGTTATCCAAAGAAAATTTAATGCATAATTGAAATTAAATAGAATTACAATGATTAATACAATGATTACACGTGTATTGTGTTTATTTATAATTATATAAATAAATAATATATAATAATAATATATACATATATATTATAAATTTATATATAACATATATATATATATATATGTATATGTCAAACTTGGTTAAATTTGGTTGGAAAAAATAAGTAATTAAAAAAATAATTACAATAAGCCAGAGATCTGCAAGAAGAAGAAAAATATATATTTTCTCAAAAAATTTATCATATCAATTTGTATATATGTCGTGGTAAAAACCATACTTTTACGTTATTATTATTAAATTATTAACAAAGTTAAGCACGAAAATTATGATAATATGCGTGGATAATCAATATCGTGGATAATCCTCCTTAATCCACCATTAAAAAATCTTTCTAGGGACAAAAAAACTATATCAATATGCAGTTTCCTCCACTAATTAACACAATTGCTTCTATGTGCATCGCTTCTTTCCATGTGCTACTATGAGCATTTATAGATGTTCTATGCTTTATTTCACATTGTACAGCAAACGAATGAATGTTGGATCTTGTTGAATGATTATTGGTACGAGCCTACCAGTCTTTTGTTTTTATTTACTGCAATTAATAGAAATATTGCCAGAAAAAATTTCGCTTTATTAATTTTTGTTTTAATATTTTTTTGGTTTAAACAAATCTTTTAAAACGATCGCAATTCATCAGAATTTCAAATCTCATTTTTCTTTCCACTTTTTTCTCCATTTTTCGGATTCCTTCGCTATTAATTACAATTTTTTCCCTTATAGCCCAATATTTATTTTTTTTGAGAGGAATTTTTTTGATTTGCTATCAAAGATATGCCTTTATCTCATAATTCTATCAAATAGAGCAAAATAGGGAAAATTAATTTCAAGAATCTTTTTAATAATTCATGGTCACGAACTGAATGTTTTTTCGTTTCTTTTTTTGAAGATATTTGAAATATTTAAGGAGGCTCGGAATTTCGAAGTGTTGTAGAAGACAAATTAAATTATAGAATTCGATTCCTCTACCTTTGATTGACTTATATTAATTGTATTTCTACTAATAATTAACTAGGGGATGAAAAAGAATCATTCTAGTAGTTATTTGTGTGCTAACCAGATTGGAAATGGTGAATGCTATAAGAAGAAAAAGCATACGCTTCAATTAATGCTGAACAATAGAGTTATATCGAGTAGGTAGATACAAGAATAATGACTATTTATTGCCAAATAAAAATTCTTATGCCAAATCATGAATAAAACTTAGAAATGAAAATGTCATGCAAAAATGTCATAAGCAGTGAGTATTTCATTGCTTATAAAAGCCTTTTAAAATTTGCCATTCTTATTAGGCTTATTTATTATTATAATGAATTATTTTAACTGGAAATTTGTAGGAATATTTTTTGCAATTTATAAATTCTAATCCTTCAGATAATTATATGCCTAAACTTTTGCATAGTTCAGGCTCTATATTATTGTAGAATTGGATTAATACACTTTTCTGGTTTTCACTCAAGAAATTCTCTTCAGGTCTGAATTACAGTTAGAAAATGATTTAAAGTTACTTATAAATGAACTATAAGTTTATTATAAATTGAAAATGCTAATTTTTTCGTTACAAATTGTGTGGTAAAAGTAGTTTTTTCATTATTTTTGGCAAGTTTTTAAGCGAAATTAGATAGAATTATTAATAATAATAGTTAAAGTTTGGTCGCTTCGATTCATTACAACTTTTATTGCTTATGATTTTGGACTTAAAAGTATGGCTATTAGCTTCGCTTGGTTGAATTTTTTAATAATCGCAATTATAATTCATTCGAAAATTATTTGATGAAAAGATTCGGATTCTAATAGTAGGCACCAATTACTGGCTGTGTTACTGACTCATTTATCTATTGCGAAGTGCTTCCAGGCTGCTTGATCTGATTGTACAATAGCTGATAAGCTTTAATTTTTATCATATATCATGTAAATTTTTTTTAAGAGCTCATTATTACTTGTTACACTCATTCCTCTGGCTTGTTGTACTAAGAAAATGCACCAAGAGTACCTTAGCGGTAGAAAAACAGGTGAATCGCCTGCATCACCTGGATCTTTGGACAGTCTTACTCCTGCCCGAGGGATTCCCCAAAATTTCTGTATTAGCTCTGAATTGAGGCCATTCTCCTTTGTTTTTCTCATAGTGGCGCTATAAGTGGTAGTTGCATGAGACCGAAAAAATATTTTTTGCTATTAAGCATAGAAAATTTAAAATTGCATAAAATGGATCATTAAGTCACCAAGTGAAGATAGTTCATAAAAGATATCTACGACGATTAAGAAATTTTAGATGGATAGAAAGAGTATTTCTCAGTTAAATTGCAATATAATCTTTTGTATTAATATCTTTTAATACTAAATTAATGAATAATTAATTAAGCAGGATTGCTCCACAGCAAAGAGTGATGCTTTGGCGAATTCCAATCCATACCTCTTTTGATGGTTTTTGATGGCAATTATCTCACCACTGAGCCACTAAGCATTGCCGTTACTTATTTAAGCCCATAATTTTTTTTTAAGGGCTTTATTATTTATTATTTTATATATTATATTCTATATTATATTATTATTATTTTATTATTTTCAATAAATTCGAGATAAGCTTCTTAGCTATACTCCTTTTCCAAAAGGAATCGTCCATTTTTATCTTTTATATTCTCCATTTTGGCCATATGGATTAGCAAAGTCCATATTGAGTAAGCTTTTCATTATTTCCTTTAACTGAGCCGGGAGATTAAATTTTTCTTAGTTTCATTCGATTTTTTTTCTTGATCTTTCTTATTTGGAGACCGTTGAGATGGCTAAAAATCGTTGTATATCGAACTATTCTATAAGAATGCTTAAATAAGTTGATTATGGCTAGTGTTGCGATTCCACTGGGATTTGGTAACAGTGACTTTGAGTAGAGTATGGAGTGTTCATTTAATTTTATTTCTTCTCAATTTTATTATTTGTATTTCCAATCAAAAAGCCATTTGATGGTCTTTCGTGCTAACTTTTATGAATTTATTGCTTTAAATTTGCTTTATTCCAAATCAGCTGCAGCTTATTCATTCAGTAATTCATCTATAATGCTTCTTCGTTTCATCGTTTCCATTCTTGAAGAGGCTTTTTAATGTGGTGAAAAACTGAATAAAGTATCTTAGGAAAGGTTTTGCCAGTCTTTTTTTCACGATTTATTTTCTAATAGATAAATTCAATCATCGTAATGTCTATATGAAGACCAATAAAAATCTGAAATTTTGCTTTTTCTTAAATCAGAATTTAAGAAATTCAATATTATTCAGCCTGAATGATTTAGGAAAAAAGATAACATGAAAAAAACGTTATCAATGAGAAAACGTTATCTAATCGTCGTAAGTACCTTTCTAGCGTTTTTATATGATATTTTTCCGCCAAATTATTTTCTTTTTTTGCGAGCTTTTAAATTTCTTTCATCTATAATGTGGAAACTATTTTTCAATATTTCTTCGTGAAGTTATTTATTTTTCGGAAATGCAAACAGATAACCATTCTTTTCAGTTTTTCCCTTATGATTTGCTAGACTATTCATTCTTCGTAAGTACTTTTTCTATAAGCATTCAACCACTTTCCTATAGACCCGCTCCGTTAACTTATCGCATCAGATAAATTTTGCCAGGGAATATAGAAGGTATAAGTGAGTCGCCAGCAGTTTTTGGAAGAGAGATTTGCTCTTCCTGAGAGTAGAACCCCAAAATCGGCGCGTTGAAATAAGTGCAACACAACAATTCTTTCTACTTCCCACCATCTATTTTCGTATTAACTAATTTTAATTCATTATAAACTTTTCATTTCATGTTGTAGCTTACTATTTATTTTCACATCATTATTTTCTTGATTCCTCGCCATCGCTTACAACTTTTCATAGAAGTAGCTTCAACATAAATGGCAAATATTTCAAACAAAAATCGTTGGACATCTTCTTGATGCCATTTTTTGCAAATTTCAAAAAAGTTTACTTTAGTTTACAATTTACAATTTATAATTTATAAGAAATTATGAGAAATTCACTTTTTTTATTTTTAGTGCTATCATTTCCATTTTTTGATTTTATTATTTATGCTTATTTTTTATTATTTTGTTATTAATTTTGTCACTTTATAAATTAATAAAATTAATTAATTGGCCTAATCGATTTTTAATTCTATGTAATTTTAACTTGTGAAACATAAAGAAAAATGAATATAAACGAAAGAGGAATTTTAAGAAGAGTTAAAATTTAAAAATCGGTCAGCAAGCATAATTAGAACAAAAAATCCTTTAAAATAGCATTCTCTCTTTACTTCAAGTTCAAGTCATTTTTTTTTTCCGAAACTCATCGTTTTTATTTAATTTGACATAATTTTAATCAACGTTGTTTAAAAAAGTATGAAAAATAATGTCTATTGAAAATTGTTCCATTCCGCCAACACTTAATTGCATCCAACTTGAATGTATAAAAAAGAAAAAGAATACAAATGAATAATTTTTTATTATTATTATCATTATTATTATTACTATTATTATTATTATCGATATTCAATAATAATTTGCAATTGTAATTTTCAATGCGTAACATTTCTTCGATGTTTATTTATTTCATCAAATCATTTTATTTATTCTCCATTATTTTCTCAATTTTCATCGAAATATCAGTTTTCTCGGAATCGTTATGAAAAAAAAAATTGGCGATTCTCTAATAATTCTTCTTTATTTTAGAAATTTTTTTATTAATTTAGCGAATGAACATTCTAAGTTTGTCAGATTGCCATTTTTTAATCGTTCTTCTTTGTCGTACGAGTTGGTTATAGTTGCTTTTCATTGTCATTTTCTTTTAACACCGATCAAATGGGATTTCGCTGACTATAGTAATGGTAATAGTAATGGTAAGGAGGCTCTCTTCGTTAGCGAATCACTTTAGCGACGGAAGTTTAGATGAATTTTTAGCACAGCCATAACTAGCATTTCTAGCATTATGAGATGTATGATTGTATTTTATAACAAATTTCCAAAAGAGAGAAAATGAATCCATAATGCTCGGCCATTATCGAAGCAACGTAGCACAATAGGCAACCCCAATCATGAATTAATCATTTAATCATTTTTATCTTTATGGTCAAATGGAAAGTCTCGAATTGTGTGATATTTTTAATTTTTTAAAATTTTACTGTTTATTTTTTCTGATTTTCATCAGAATATGAATGGGAATTTCATATTTTTTATTTCTTGCGGTCTCGACTTGATTTAAATTTTTATCGTAAAATCATAATATTTGATGATAATAACGATAAACAGAATAATTTTATTTAATTAATTTATTTATTTCAATTTATTTAATTTTTATTAAGAAAGATGAAATAAATAAGTGAAAATTGAAAAAATTATTAATAATTTAAATATAATTATGCAAATGAAAAGTAGAGAAATAAACTTGTTGAGTTGTTGTTCCAATTTCGAAACGCAGGTGCTAAGGTTCCACACCTGGTAGGAATAAACTTTTAAAAATCCGTTCGCTTACTTATGTGTTTTTCTATTATTAAATGACTCGTTAACAAAACTTTTTTGATCAGAGAAGCTGGCGAATTTAACGGAGGCACTTGGAAAAAAGAATCTAAGATCGACCACTCATCCTCAATTTTTAACTTTGAATAAAAATTTAAAAAAATAAAATCCAAAGTATAAATGAATGAAAATTGATAGAAAATTTTGTCTTATTGCTTTCAAATTTTTATTTCATGACAATTGTTTAATGAAAAATGCGAATATTCCTCGATTTATGATTAAAAAATTATTGAACTTATCGTCATTTTTGAATGGAAATTGAAGCAAAAAATGGCAAAAAATTCGTCAATGGAAGCGTGGATTATCACTAGAAAAAAGAAACTAATTGCCTCCGGCGCCATTCATTGCATTCTGAACATTACTGGATAGCCAGAGCATTTCTTTTATTTCTCGCTTTTGGTCTAATATGTATGTGGGATTGAAAAAAATTAAATTAAATTAATTCAGAATAAATTTAAAATTTAAAATAAAATAAAAATTGAAAGGTTTTATGTGAATATGTTGAATACCGAATACTTTTTCTTATCATCTTTTGATAAATATTTTGACGAAATTCTGAAGAAAAATCGATTTTTTTAATTAGCCAAATAAAAAAAAATTTTGTAGAATAGAATTATTTTCTAGTGAATATTAGTAAATTTAAGTTCTGGAAATTTCTCTTAATTATAGTTTTTGAATTTTAAAACTAATAAGGCAGAAGGAATCATTGAGTAACTCTTATTTCAGAGCACTAATGTCGGAATTCTACTCTCGGCTGTGGCAAATTTATCTAAAATCCGAGCGGTGCTGGCGATTTTTATTTCTATAACCAGATAACTCTCCTGTCTAATTTGCTTGGTTCCACAAGCCAATAGAGCGTGTTAGATTACAATCCTTTTTAGAAAAAATTGAGTCAAATATAAATCAAAATTCCACTAGGTGGTCTTTTTGCCAATTTTTTTTCAAATACGCTTTCTTTAACTTCTATATTGTTTATGATCTTCAAAATTCCTATTTTTTCTACGATGAGCTGCGAATATGGTGAATGCAGTGTTCTTCCAAAAATTAGTGAATAATCGCTGCCATTAAGATTGAGCTACTTGAGAACTGAGAATGTATATATAGGGCGTCGACATAGTGCATTAACTTAAACCGATAATCCAGTGAAATATATAAAAGTAATGAGGGGAGGAAATTTCGAGATTTAAAATGGATAACATATATATATATAACATATATCTGTTGTAGCAGATGTAACTGGTTCGCCCGTTGGGCCTTACGTTTGCAACCGTAAAGTGCCAATAGAAGATAAAATAATCTCTGTAGTCCATAAACTTAAGACCAATAAAACTGCCGGAGAAGATAGTCTTCGGACTGAACTCTTCAAATGTTGTCCATTATCATTCATCTTACCTTCAACAAATGTATTCTCTGGCATGGCAAAAAGAAATAATACCAGAAGATAATACTGAAAATAATAATACTGAAGCAAAGCAATTCCACTTCCAATTAATAAGAAAGGTGACAGGACATATTGCGATAATTACTGAGGAATCAGCCTACTAGATATCTCCTACTAGATGTCTCCGAGAAAATTTTTGCTTCTCTTCTAAATAGGCTCATGGCAACATAAGATAGCATAATGCGTCCAACCTGGATTCAGACCGAGACACGATTGTACTGACGAGATATTTACGCTAAGAAGGGTATGCTGGAACATCACTTCAAATACCAGCAATTCACTGTCACTTTATCAATTTTGCAGCTGCCTTCGATTCGATTGATAGAGTAGAGCTCTGGAAAATGATGGAATGTATGGTATCCCAGAGAATATATGGTATCCCAGAGAAGATCATTCGGCCCCTCTGTATGTTGGTGACTTTGAAATCGAAACAAGAACTGGTCCAGCTGCGTCATTTTTCCTGCAATATTCAACAATACGATAGACTGGATAATCGCTTCTCGCACTCAAGAGATGTGCAAATCACTCCAAAGCTTAGCATCACAGACCTTGAATACGCTGATAATGTAATCGTTTTTGCTGACAATTATAATGAAACGCAAATAATGTTAAACAATGTGTCAACAACTCCAGCGAGAATTGGACTCAAAATCAATGTAAATAAAAAAAGTATTTTCGTCTTACATGCAGATGCTGATAAAATTCTTATCAATTCATTGGCGGTTGAGGAAGTACTTGATTTTAATTACCTTGGATCCACTCTATTCCCAAATGGCCAGACAAAGGATGAAACTCTAACCCGGATGACGACAGCTACATTTTTCTGGTTGATGAAGCTTTCTGGAATCGTAACGAAATCACCATTAAGACGAAAATCCGCGTCCTTATACCTGCAGTTCGTTTGATCTTGCTATATGGCTGCGAAACATGCTTATGAGAGTGGAAGATATTAAGAAGTTATCAGCTTTTGACTGTTCATATCTAAGTCATTTTACGGATCCGTCGAGCGGATAAAATCGCACATGATTGTATCCATCTTCGCTTAAATACCACCTGTGTTAATAATGTTATCGCAGAACATCGCCTTCACTGGTTAAGGCACGTTCTCCATCGTCCAGCACAGGAGTTGACGTATAATAGCGCAACATTTCACTTTTCATTTCACATATTTTTACTTTAAAAAATGAAATACGCTTGGATTTTTTTTCCCAAAGAGTGTTCACCATTTTTGATCTCAACTGGCTTATCAAATCAGATAAATTTTTAACAAAGACTCACTCACTTTACGACAATAAATAGAGTTGGGGCAACACTCCTGCTCTAAGAGAAATACTTGAAAATTATCATTAAAAAACCTACCAAATTAGGGACGAGGGAGTCGAATGGGACGGCAGACGAGGCTTCGATTAAAGTTAAGCTATACTTAACTATCGTCAATAAAATAAGATCATAATTGTGCCATAGGCCTATGCTCAATGAGGCTCTGGCTCAATCAAGTAGAGTGGCACAACTCGAAATGCTATTAGAAGAAAAAAAATATCATTTGTCGATTTTAGAATCACTGAAATTCGAACTTTATTATCGACATCATTAGCAAATGCTAATATTAAAATTACGGAAAATTTCTCGATTTATTTCCTAAGCGAAAAATCATTCTGCTAAGATGATTGGTTTTTATTCTTTAGATCGAAATTTTCCGTTTTAAATTTCGAAATGAATAAATGAAATTTCGATAAAAAATAGCTGTGATCGAACAAAATTAATTTCATTTCATCGGTCTTTCTTTTATGATTTGGGAAAATATTAATCGAAACATCAAAAAATTTTAATATTTATGCAAATCATAAAGGCAAAAATTTAGGAATCAATAATTTAAAAAGCATAAAATCGAATTAATTCGTAATTAAATTAATTCAGAAAATTTCATTTCTCTTCACCTGTATTGGCTTGTTACCTCAAATTTCCTGGATTCTCACACATTATAAAATGCATTAACTGTTCAACATTCCCTTCCGTCGATCGCCTAAATAGTAATACAAAAATCCATAATTTCTCAACACGCAACTTTTTTTAAAATTTTAAAATATTTATTAAAACCTTTCACCGAAGTTTTGAATGAATATACTATATATTGCATAAAATGTTAAAAAATATTCATTAAAAATTTCATAAAATTTGAAATATCAGTTATTCAATAAATATTTATTAAAAATATTTATTAAATGTTTATTAAATCAAGTGAAATATCACATAATTCGAGTCAATCTCCACGAACTTGAAAATATTCCTTCAAGAAGTTTAAAGAAGTCAATTTGGCATTGCATTACAATTAAAAATGTATATAAATAGAACCTATTTCTATCCTCTGACGAGCCTAGGATTCGCAGGACGATGACAAGAACTTATTACCGAATTTATTACCTTTCTATAACTTTTAGAAATAAAACCTTGAAATGAACTTGAATTAAAGGATGAGAACTTCAGAAAATTTGCTAAATTTCAATAGAAATACAACTAAGAACCTTTTGAAATTATTTTCAATAAAAGAATTTTCAGATTTATTTCTGTTGGCCTAAATAATAAAGTTATTGTAGATTAAATATATATATATATATAAATTTGTATGAAATTCGTATTTCATTTGTTTGCTGATAAAAAAAATTTCTCAATTCCTTAAAATTTTCCGAAATATTTTCTATTTTCCATTCATAATTTTAGCGCCAACAAATTTTTAGCTGATTTAAAATTAGAATTTTTCGATGATTATTCTCTGAATATTTTAAAAAAATGATGCATTTGTTAATTTATTATATTTTGCTTGCACAGATTTATTTTTTATAGAATCAAACTATAACAAATCCGTTAATTTCAACTTACATTATGACAATTCATAAAAATCCTGCATCTCTAAAACAAATAGATTACGATAAAATAAGCATAAGAAAAAGGAGTAGAGGGTCTCGGTCTCGAAGCGCCAGTGCTGTGGTTCTGTTCCGTATAGGAGTGAGTATGCCTTGAAAAGCCCAGAGGGCTTTTATTAGCTATTGCTATTCCGATGACTAACCAAGGAAATAAATTTATATTTATTTATAAATTTATATTTTAATAAATATAAAATATGAAGAATTGAAATCGAGAGATTTGTATAAATTGAGGAATAGAAAAGTTTGCATTGCCTTATTCGCTATTAATATTTTAATATTTAAGTTTTTTGCTTACCAATATTTTCTAATTAAAATCGCAGAGTGGAAATGAATGTTAATTCATTCAAAGAGAGAAACAAAGATTTTAAAGAAGAAAATGTGTCGAATCAAAGTAATTTTTAGTCAGTTTTAAAATGCAATTATATCTTTTTGTGACGAAAAAAAATTTTCCTCATAAAATAAATAAAATTTTATAAATTATATCCATTAAAAATTACGAATTAAATATTCGATTTTGTTTTTTTATTTCAAATTTTTTTCAGCAAAGAATTATTGCTTTCAATCATTTCCATTCCATAAGCATTCTAAATTTAAATTAGTTAAATTTATCACTTAAATCTATGAAAGTATTGGCGAACTGCGAAAGCAAAAACTATTTCTTGAGAACGAACCGCTTTTCTCACTCAACTCTTTCTGACTGTTGATAATTTTATTCAATTAATGGCTGCTGATAATTTAACCATAATTGTTGATTGATAATTTAATTGTTGATTAATCGCTAATTTCTATTTTTGGTTTATTTTTGTTTTCCATCCACAAAAGGAACCAGAATGATAGAATAATATTTTGCACATGCATATAGAATTTCAAGCAACAACTAAGAATTGGAACAGTAGTATGATATCAAGCAGATTTCGCTTTTAGTTACTGTTTTATTGTTGCTAAAAGGTACGAATCAAACTCGTAAAACTAAAGAAGAAAATAAATGGTCGATGTTTCGACGTTTCACGGCGTCCTTTTCAAAATAACTCTTTAAATAATTTTATTTTTACTATTTTTATTGCTATTAAATTACATTTGCTTTTTTTTACAAATACTCTTGCTGGTCAATAAATACTTAGTTGAAACTGTGTTACACACACGAACACAAAATTTCCAATGAATTTTCTGTAAATCTAAATTTATTTGCAGTTTTTATCATTGGAAAATTAAGTTTTCATATGAAAGGAAGTAAATTATTTATTTTGTGATTTTTTCAAAGAATTTTCAAAATTCTAAAATTTTTTTAATTCGTTAATAAACTTATTATTTGAGTCAATTTTTATTTTTCCTTCTTTCAACAAGCATTTTATCCACGAATGTCATTTAAAATCTTTTGTTAATGAAAATAATTTAAAATTAAATTCAATAATTTAAAATTTAAAATAAATAAAATTCTAAAAAATAAATTTTTCCAAGAAATCAATCATTAATTATTTATGAATTGTTTGAAAATCTCATTAATTTAAATTACATTATAAATATTAATAATAATTGAATATTAAGAAGTATTAAAATTAATTTCTTCAGAAAAACTATTTTAAATATATTTATCTATTATTCTTGTGCAAATAGTTATGCAAATAATAAAACCAAACCAACTGCACTAATCGTTAAAGATAAAGGATATTAAAAGGATAGTAATAAATCACCAAATAAAAGAAGTCTAATAATTAGTCTAATAAGAGCCTTTTTAATAGGTTCTTTGCATATTGGATGTTTTTTCCTACCAATTTTTCGTCTCATATAATATTCAATAAGGAGAAAATTGTTATATTGAGAGAATTAAAGAAGCCAATATAAATTATTGCTATGGTATCGAAAAATTGTGTTATAGCCTTATATATTATTTGAAAATTTTATTTATTCTTCATAGCTAATCGTAACCGTGAATTCCTTCGGTCAAAATTACAAACACCATGGTGAATTCGACCTAATTTGCCATTTTTGTCAGCTTCTAAGTCTGATCTACGGTTTTCATCGTTTTTTATCATATGCAATGGCTGACCTTCGCTTTTCTCTGCTTCTGAGACCTGGTCTCAATTTCATATAATTTTTGTTTGAGTGCCGAAAGTGGAAAAATTTTAAATTAAATTTTTTTAAAGTTATTTTATATTATAATGTGGTGAATAATGAAATTCTAAATCAGCATTTCTATCATTTCACCAATTTCTGAGGCCTGATCTATCGTCTTTTATCGCTTATTAGGTATGTCCTACTTTTTATCACATATCACGTTTGATTGCCATTTTCCTGGTTCCTATCCAGTATTCTGGGAATAATATTATTATATTGAAAATTTATCTGTACTTTTGCATAGCGTAAATAACTCTTTTAGCTTAGTCGATGAATTAACTAAGAAAGAGTCTTCCAATACTATGCTATGATTATTATTAATTACTATGAATTCATTTATAGGACTTTGATTTTCTTAAACACCAAAGATAGACTAATAGACTTTTTAGCGACTTTCACACGGTACTTCCCATCACAAACCATTATAATCATTTAGATTATTTATCTATTTGTGTTAGGCAATGATTTGCGATGTCGTTTCTGAATGTGTAATTACTTGAAAAACTTATAAATAAATAACAACAATTGGCGAGAATCAATTTTATCTTTTTTTACTAGAATTATTCAATATTTTATTTGTTTAATTTTGCTGCAAAAATTATACCTAGCAGTCACTCTGAAATATTTATAGACTAATAATCGCTTGCTTTGCTTTGTTTTCTTCTTGTTCAATTTCCTTTTGAAGAGTTAAGGCATCTTCTAATAACCAATGCTCAACCAACCAGTTTTTTTTCAATTTATTGAGTTTCAATAAATCTCACAATAGCCAATGCTCAACCAATGGAATAGAATCACAGGAACTTGTAGTTCTGTGGTGAATTTTCAGCTTTTTTTTCAACGTGTTATTCAGTATTGTTTTTGAACTTCACTTCTAATTTTCTCGCTTTTTTCTGGTTATAATATTCTTTCTTCTTATTATTTTATTTTAGTCCAGAAAATTGAATAATTTTTGGCTAATTTCTTCTTCTGACAAATGGCATCATTTCTGATTTGGTTAGCTTGACTGGTTGCTGGGATAAAACGCTTCTAAGCCTCTCAATCCGATTGAATTTTCTGGCAACAAATTTTGCAATGCAACGGTTTATATTATTTCTTTCCCCGCTTTATTCAGGTTAATACTATCTAACAATATATCTATCTAACAATAGATTTGACTCGATTTTATCTTCATTTTATCTTTAAGTTATAATTATTATTAGCTTCAGAAATATGACATTGAACCAAATTTATTCCGCCATTATCGATATGTATGTATATGAAATTTTTTTGCATTTTTTCTAAAACTTATCATAAAATATTTATGATATTAATAAGAATTTTTATGCTTTAGATTCATTCGATTTTAATAAAAAAAAGATCCCTAAGAAACATAGTAGAGCGATTATAGTGCAATTCTATCGGCAAGTAAGTCTTTGCCGGAATTGCCTCATTTTGCTAACCAACCAACGAACCTGGCGCGAACCTGGCGCATGGTGCCACTTAGTTGTTAATATTCATCGTTATAATAAATTGTGATAGGTCGTTTAATATAATAGGCGAAGTTTGTTGGCTATGATTATTAGTTATTTTAGCAAATTTTTTCTTTTCTTTCATTATTAATTAAAATTTAAATTATATTTCGCGATATTCCCAAAAAAACTGCCGAATGATTTATATAAAATTTCTCATTAATTCCAAAAAATTTCTTCAGTTTTAATAATGATTTCTTTCTTTTAATTAAATACATCACCGAGATTTGTTATCTTATTTTTCATTTTTCATGTTACAGAAATAAATAAGTCAAATCATTCATTCCGCATGAGTTCTCTAATAATTTATTTATACGCCATCATTTAATCTTACTTACTCTTACTCGATCATATATTTTCATTGATTTGATTCGCCCATTTATTTCGCTAATTTCACTTTTTCTTTTGAAGAATGCTAAATTTATGCTAAATTTTAACTTTTTTTATAAATTTTTTTAAGTTTTAATTCTTTGAAAACTTTTTTTTTATATAAATTTCCATATGTTTTAATAATTTTTTGTCAAAATAGACATAAAAAAATAATATTTTAAAATGAAAATGAAACTACTAAAGGGATAAAAGATAAGAAATTTTTAAAACAAAACTTATGGGATTTCGCCAAAAATTGCCAAAAAAAATTTACTGCTTGATTTTTACTGAAGGTTTTCAAAAATTTAACTTTTTTTTACCACTTTAATCGATTTAGTTTTTAGTCAGTTTTTATCGGCTGTTCGACTTTTTATCAGTTTTTATCAGTTATTAAGCTTTTGCTTTTCGTCAGATGTCATGAATTAAATATAAAGAAATATATATTTTTTAAAATTATAATTTTTTTTTGAACTTTCTATTTGGTGCTTATAATTTCGTCGTTATAACGTTCAAGAATGATTAATAATTGATCTTTTAATAATTTACACAAATAAAATTGCTGATATTTGTTCAACTAATGTTCAGTTACACAAAAAGATGTGAAAAGAGTGAATATCTTCGAATGAAGCCACGAATTTAAAGCCAGCCAGTCAATCAACGTCAACATTCATAAATTATAAAAATCCCTCACGTATAAGGAGAAGCAATCTTCATTTCATTCATCTTAGGAGGGGACTTAAGCCAAAGCAACCAATCGGTAAACAGGAAATATTTTATTAAACCACGAAACCGCAATTATTCTCATAAAAACATTACTATTTCTGGTTAGGTTTGCTCATTTGGTTAAGCCATTTTCAGAGCTTTCGCTGCCATATTTAAAAGCAATAGAAAATCCTTCTTTTTGAGAATTACATAATTATAAATTTAATTTTTTTTAATAAATCAATGTTTAAGAATTCTTTCTATGATTTGTTATTGTTTTTCTATTATTTTAAGAAAAGGGAATTTCGATAAGTGATTTCGAAAATTACTAAAATTATTTATCAGAAAATTAAAGCCAAGATTTAGCTGGAATTTTTTCTATTTTTGCCTTTCTAAAAGCGTTCAGCGATTCGAGTAGACTCGTTCCATTAGTTTATTTGTTCGACTAGAGATATCTTATCGCTTGGTGAGAGAAATAAATGCGGCATCAGTTTCCGGATTTTTAAAAGATTCACTCCTATCTGCCAGGAATAGAAACCACAAATGGCGCGTACGCTGAACTAAAAACAACAATTATCTAAGGCATTCATTCCTATAAATAAGTAAATGTAAATATACAATTTTTATAAATTGGTATTTTATTTATGCTGCTAAATTTTTTCCATTTTCAATTAAGTAACTTCGCAAATTTTTTGGTATTTTAATAATAATAAGCAATATTTCTCGAAAGAAATATCAATGGAAGGTTGCCTAAAGGTAATTCACAAGGTAAAGGTAAGAGGTAAAAAGTAATTTAGTAGAAATGCTACAAATCTTTATTTTAAATCATTTTTAAGATAATTTTAAGATTTTCTAATTGCATTTCACATTTTAAAGACATTTTAATGTTTTGGCCAGAAAATTTTCGTTGGGTAATCCATAAAAGATTCATTTATTTATAAATTGATTATTTGTTCGATTTATATGCCCTTTAATTTTCTCTTATTTGTTCAAATATGGAATCAAATTTCATGATGAATTTTCCATTTTTAAGTGATTCATTTGAGAAATTAGTCTAAGAAATTGCATCGAATTTCATTTCGTTATATAACGAACAAATGAAGAATAAAAAATTAAGAAATAAGTACTTTTTAATTTATTAATGGAATGATTTTATATAAATAGAAACTAAACTAAAATTAAAACTATAGCTAGCATAGTTTCACTTCATTATAGGGGAAAGAGGTTCCATAAAAAATTTAACAACAGGGAGCTCAAGGAAGTTAATAAGCTTGTTTCAATGAAATTAAGTCTGGTGCTAAGCCTTAAAGCTTGAAATCTTTTGCTCATTAATCGTTAGCTATTAGAATTCCTTTTGCCAACAAGGAATCACTTGGAATTTAGGTGGCTCGCCAACATCATCTCGGAAATCTCCTTCTTCTTCTCCTCCTCCCTCCCCCCCACCCCTCCCCCTCTTTCGATATTCCACTATTCTATTATTCTATTATCATTTTTTTCAATCAAATTATGAGCGATGAAAAGAATAAATTCATTGACAGAGATCGACTATTTATCTATCGTTCGTTGGCCACACTATTCTGTGAATTTCAATGCTATTTTCAGGAAAAGAGTAATGCTATGCTTGATTAAAAATTTATCTAGGGAATTTTTAATCGCCAGAAAAATACGCTTAACTGCAGCATAGCTAACCTATAAGCCAAATATTTTTATTAAAATTTTTATTAAATTGATTAAAACAAGGCTTCGATATATATTATAAAGCCTCTACAATAAGTTGATCAAATCAATCAATCAATCAAATCAAATCAAATTTCCATACAACCTTTCCATACATAAAAAATTTATTTAAAAATATCCGTTGTGCTATTCATAAATACTTTTAGTACAAAGCAATTTTTGAATCGAAATTTTTGAAACTGCTTTAAAAAAAGGAAAATTTGCATTACCACGAGGACAAATAATTCTGCAACATAATGGTAAATTGATCAATCTCGCACTATAATTATTTACTGGATAATAAATATCATTTTTTTCGATGAAAATCTCTTAAGATTGAAATAACGCTATTGATTAATAAATATTAGATTATGTGGCACCTTACATAAATTCAAACCGTCCCTTTCAACTGGTCGCGATAATATTCCACAAATATTTTTTAAAAAATATCCAGTCTCCCTAAGCCTTCCTTTATTTTTAATTTACAGGAACATTATGAAGTGTTGCCTAAATCCAAGAGTTTGGAAATTCTTATTCCTATATAATCCCCATCATAAGAAAGGAAATATATATAATCGTTCCAGTTACTGACCTATTGGCCCGATTATGAATCAGAAATATATTATTCATTTTGTATTATTCTATAATTCCCAATTTTTGCTCTTCATATTGCGTTTATCACATTTTTTTTTTATGGTATAACGATATGACAAATTTTTTATCATTTGACATCTTATTTGACGTTATTAATGCAAGTGAATGGTACTTGTGGCTTTTTTTTAATTGTTTTCAAATCTATGAATATGGAATTAATTGTATATTATATAATTTAATTAATGAATATATGTAACTTAATTAATCTGCTTTTATTTATTTATTTTATATACATATATTAATTAGGGTATGCATAGATATATGAAAAAACATTTTAAGTGTGAATATATATTCAAAAACATAAACAATAATAAAATAAAAAAAATAAAATAAAAATAGAAATAAAAAAAATTGCCCAGTGCTCACCTTTTCATGACAAACCTATCATAATACAGGAAATTTTTGTCCTGGAATCATTCGGCTATAGAAAGGAAGCAAATTTTTTCTTTTTTCAACCTAAGACTTATGAGCCTAAGACTTGGCTATCATAATGTATTAATGCTCTATATATACATACATATATAATATTTCAATTTATATATGCTTAAATTTTTATTTCATTTAAAAGTAGTTGCCTAAAATTCAATTGCTTACCATTTTGTGGTAAACGGTTTGCGCTCACTATTACTGGTTGGCTTAATTCTATTGGGTACTAGTACGATTAGAAAGCCAAGGAAAAGTCACTTGGCTAAACGTGTAAGTAGATAGCCAACAAATGAAATTAAATTAATGAATTCGACAAGAAAACTGATAAAAATAATAGAATAAAAATGAAGAACTTTATTCTCTATGGTGTGAGAATAAATTATTTGGTACATTTAGTTTTTTCGATCAAAATATTTTTCCAATTCATTTTTTTTCACTAATGGCTTCCGCGTATTTTCATTTCAATCATTTGTTAGTTTTATTCGATTCAATTACTATGTCTTCATTTTCGTCTTTGAATAGCACTTAAAATTTCTAGTTTGGCTAGCTTTACTGACGATTAACTCATGCTAAAAACATATTTGAAATGTGGAAATTTCAAGCTACATTGCGCGCGTGTTGCTTGCAATGATCGAATAATTCTGGTCGGCGAGCAGGAAATGCATCTTCGACATTAATGGCTTTAATCGAAGGCAAAACTTATCGCTTAATCACCAATTCATCAATTATCTCCAATCATTTAAGCATTATTCAGGAATTATATATTTTAATGTGGAATGTGATGATTTTCGGTTCATTTAGATTACAGATCTCAAGTAATTTATTTCATTTCATTTATTTAATTTGCAATTTATGACAAATGATTTGACAAATAAACAGCGACTAACTTTGACAAATTTCATTGCAAACCATATTTTTTTGTTTTCTTTGGCAATTAAAGAAGAATAAAAGTGGAATGAAAATATGTTATTTGATTATTAAATGGAAGGAAAACATAAATGAGCCAACCGCCTCGAGCAAATTTTTATTTTTTTTTCAAATACCCTTTCGTTTCCTTTTCTTCATTTCAGGTGGCGACGATAAGCTTGTTGAGAAATGATGGATGAAAAAATGTTCTTTTTTCGATATTCTTCTTGTTTTCAGAGCCTCCTTGTTTTTTATTGCGAATAAATTATTTGGCGAAGGTGAAAAGGGAATAAAACAGAGACCATAATTTAAAATTTTAGGTCGAAATTTTAAACTATCGATGTTACTTCTAATTTTCTCTCGAAATCGCTCCGCAGCCAAAATTAGCCAAATGGCCATTCGAACAAAGCTAAAAACCAATATTTATTTTTTTTTTAAGTCATAGTTGTAACCGATTCTCAGTTATTAATGAGATTTGTTAAGCAATAAATTTCATAGCACGAATAATCATTATTTAATTAAAGTTTGTCATTAAATAACACTTAAAATTTTAAAATAAAATTGAGTAAAATAAAATTCCGATGCAATTTAAAGAATTTTTATTTCTTTGTTAATAACCAATAAGATTAATTTTTTTTGCTAATAAATCGCATTCATTTATAAATAAATAAAAAATTTTTAGGAAATAATATTTCGAATTATTTCTTTAGCAATTCACAATTCAGGCAGAATATTTCTGTGATCGTTGGATAATTATTGTTTGAAAACCTTCATTTTTAATCGCCAAGTTCATTTAATTGTGTTTTGTTTCTTAATTAAGCTTTTCCTATCGTTAGAGTTGGATCTTTTAAAGGAAATTATGTTTCATAAAATTTCTGATTCCGCCTTATTAGCTCATCTCGCAAGCCTCTTTGCAGCCTCTTCTAGTGGCATACTGCCTTTTATTTCGTCTTATTCCTAGCATTTGTTTTCAATAAGGCACTTAGTTGGTAAAGAAATCTTAAGAAAGCATTCAATGTATAGGTGAATGAGGAAGCAGAATGGCACAGTGGTTTATTGCTTTTATTCTCGCTCTCTCACTCGCTCAAAAGGTAAGGGAACAGCGGTGCTGGATTTTCATATGTGAAGAAATAAATCTATCTTTCAAAAATATGGGCAATACTGGCAACTCATTTGCAATTACAGTATTATCAAATAACTCCAAAATAAAATTTGTTAACACCGAAAAGTTAGCGAGCGAGCTAACTAGAAATTCTAACCATCATGAGAACATATTTAAGGCTAAAATAGATGTTGAGTAACCAGTGCAAAAATTGTCGATCTGATTGGGCCTTGGTACTTAATAAACTGCAAAATTAATTTGCTGTTCGATTGCTCCTTATTAAATAACGGATTTTTTCCGTAGTAATTTGCATTAACTGAACTCGTAATCAGTTTGAACCGAACTATTTGAGATTATTGCGCAATTATTCACAAATCTCTAAAATTTTTATGCATAGAGCAATCTGACGGCCAATTATTTTTTGTCTTTAATTAGCCTAATAAACCCAAATTAGAATTATTTTAATTAGGTTACTTTTTGCTCTAATTTTTTTAATTAGAAATATTTTTTTGCGCTAATTAGCCAAGTAAAATTTTCACCATTTAGTTGAATGTGATTAAAGGAATGAAGAAAGAAAGAAAGGAATAAAACTTCTCGAATTCCATTAGGAAAACATAGGATAAAAACTCATCGAATTTTCTTGAGGAAAATATCCATGGAAATTTTTCGGCGAGAAAAAATTTAACAAGAAGAATATTGTCATCGCTAGTTTTATAACGATAGCAAAATTACACTATTGTTATTCAGGAATTTCTCCGAGAAAAAGTTTATTTAAATCAATATTTTTTTAGTATGGCCGATTATGAAGATAGGATTGCCCAGAAATTTATCTCTGAGAGGAACAAGTCTATCATTAAAAAATCCACGTGGTACAGGGCAGTCACTTGCATTTTACTATGATCCTTAAAGAATTCCTTTAAAAAATTATCTAACGCCTTACCAACATTTAAAACTAATCAGAAATGAGCATTAATTTTTTTCTATATATTCAATTACAATAACTTATATTCTGATGAATGAAATGGTTCCTGAATCCCATTAGTCATTCGTTGAGAATATTCCTTATCAAGGAAGATTAATAGTAATCTTTCCCGTAAAAAAAATGCAAATCATGCTAAATGCGATAAGCAAGCAAATATGCTAGAGAAGTGCTGAACAGATCACTAGGCATATGCTAAATATGGTTGCTAGGTACCAAATAAAACAGTTATACTTACCTCCATTTGTTTTATCATTTCATTTAATTATCTTTCTCACTTTTATTGAGAATTACGAATAAATAAGAAGAAATTTTAAAAATTTTAAATTTTAAAATTCTTAACTTAATATGCATGAAATAAATAAATAATCATTAATTTTAGGATTAAGATAAAACTTAAAATTGATTTATCCTATTAATGATGAGAAAGGTATACGAGCATCTACTGAATTCATCAAAATGTTTAAATAACATTAATATTGAGAAAATAGGAGTGGGAAAAATGGGAACTGGAGAAAATAACTAAACTGACCCATGATTATATCATTATCATTATTCCGGTTTTAAGTAAATAAATGGTTCTTGATAAAATTCGTAGATTTCAGATACACAATTTATGACCAGCTTAAAATCTTTATGATAGAGGAATGAAAATCAGATCACTAAAATTAAGAATTACCATCGATACCAAAACTAACCAAATTAATCGAAATAAATTTTAGAAATCCTATTTTAAAATTTTTCTGATGCCATTATTCGGCAATTTGAATTATAATGCGTTATTTTATGTGTGCAACTACGTTTTGAAAAAATTTGAATCGAGTGAATAGTACAATATAGTTGCTTAGACTATCAGTTCAAGTACCATAGGTAATTTCTCCATTTCTAAGAAACTGTTTTAATGAATATTTTACTCAGAAAATACCGTTCAATGATTGCTAAGTAACTTGATAAGTACGGATAGTATGGTGAATTGGTGGTTCACTAATTATTATTGAGTAATTATTACACATATTATCACTAGTTTGTAAGAGCTTTATCAATCATTTTAATAAAACAAAAATTGGTCTTCCACTTGATACTATGTGGAATCACCAGTGTTGAGTGGATGGAAGGGCTTGACAAATGGGTACTCCAAGAAATAAATGAATATCAGAGGAAGGCATCTTCGGAAAGGTATTGTTTGTTCATTGCCAATATGACACAAAAACGATTCTTTTCTTGAATAGAATTTTAGCAAAAAGTAAATTCGACAACAAGAAAAGATCGGCGTAATAGTTTGATATGAATGAACCTCCTCGATCCATTTCCAAACTCGACATTCATTTAAAAAAGATCACTGGTGATCTACTGTTGGACTGATGAAATATGGTTCAGTTAGAAGCTGAAAATTGCAAGCACACCAACCAGCATTGGTTAAAGTGCACAATCTATGAGAACCCAGTATATCGCAAAGATCACTTTTTAGAAAATCGAATATCAAAGTTCTCCTTCATTCGGTATGTTCTCCAGATTTTTCTCCAACAACTTTTCACTTCTTTCCTCTCGACAACTGCCTCAAAGAGAAAATATTTCCAAAAACTAGATGAAAAGTTTAAAAGCTTTTCCTATGGTTCAATGGTCCCAGAGGTTCGAACTTTTGTGTAAATGAAACACGAAATAAATATATTCGTACCACGTTGGCAAAATTACACAGAGTGTAATGCTGTGTAAACTATAATGCGTATTTTAAATGGAAATTTTGTTTTCAGAACAATTTATGATTTTTCAAAATAAATAACACGAAGAGATTTCTTGAACTTTTTTAAACAATTCAATATTTTCGACATTTATTAATTCAATATTTATTAAATATTACATTTTTTGTAATAACGAATATGCGATGAAAAATTATCGAACAACTGTCTTTCGGTTATTAAATTATAAATTTAATAATTGTTAAATTATTAAATTTGTTAAATTATGAAACATAAATCATAAACAATTAATGAAATTTTCAGCGAATAAATTAAAATCATATTTTTTTTTATATTTTTAGCGATAAAATTTAATTTACACAAAGAACGATTTTCAGCCATTTTTTTCGTTATAAATTTGAAAAAAAATTGTAAAGAAATGAAAAATAGAAAAAATGTGCAATTCATTTTATTTCTTGAATACCTCGTCTAATAATCTAATTATCTTTGTCTAAGCAATGTTTGAACTGATAAATTTGCGATAATTTGCTGTTAGAAACATTCCTAGTTTTTAAATAATTGTTATTTTAGTTCGTTAATTGCAATAATAGTGAGTGATTCGCTTGGCAATTCTTATATCAGTGAAATGCTTCGTGGGCGAATTGGTTGGGTATTATGTTGACAGAAACTACTATAATGCCAGGCTATCATAGGTTCGATTCCTGTCTCGTGACGGAAACAACCCTTTAATTGAATGAAATCCGAGTGACGCCAATGATTTTGCTGAATTCCTATTCACCAACTGTTTCGCTAATGGATGGACCTTATGTCCAATTAGCCAGCATATTCGGCCAAATTAGAAGTGTTGTTAGGAGAATGAAGGAGAGTTTAGGAAAACTCACTATTGCAGCCTCTCTCAGAGCTTTTTGATCAAGGACCTCTTCAACGTCTTAAAATTTGCTAAGAACCCTGCAGACCCACATTGCATTTGTTTAAATATTTCAAGCGTTATATTTCTTATGAAACAAAATGAGAAATTTTATTATAAAAATTAAATTAAGAAATTAAATTAAGTTAAAAATCAATTTTTAGTATAATGTTGCATAAAATTAAGATTAAATATTCTCTTGCGAAATCGTTTTCTTGCGAACGTCTATTTTATTATTAGGAAATTTTTTTTGGTGAGTCTTTGCTCATAACTAAAGCACCGGGCCTTCATAAAAATATTTTGCAATACAAAACAATCGGTGATCCATTAAACCATTCTCGAGGATCCACATAGGTACGCGCATTCCATTTTTCCAAATTGAGAAGTATCAAAGAGAATTCTTTTGGCTCTGAATTTTGATCAAAAAAATTTATCCATTTATCTGTTTGAGCAACCCATGACGACTCGCTACTGATATGCGTAGAATTTCTTAGACTCTTATGCCACTAAGTGATGTCCTAGCTCTCCGTTCATTGCAAAACATCCGAATATTGAAATCGCCGATTAGATCGCTTTTTTCATGGCTTCATGGCTTATAATTATCATAATTTACAATGGGTAGGAAAATAATACTTTAAATTTTCAGGAAAAATGGACGAATTACGGTTAAGTTTATATACGATTTGTATTCCTATAATTCTTCTATTATGTTCGTTAGCAGCTATTTTAAATATTTTTGTGCTGTTGTCACGATTGCACGTCAGATCTCGTTCGAACACTCTCGAACTTATTTATTCGCTAGCAACATCCGATACGTGGACCTCGATCATCGTTGCGGCATCACTTTTTCGAAATTCATATATGACAGTGGTACTCGGATATGTGCACACTTCACTCTGCTTTCCGCTCACACTGGAGGTCCTGATCGTTTTGGAATTTTTATTTTATTTTTCCAGTTCATCATCGTGATTTTAGGCTCTCAGATCTGGTGGTCTTTTAACCGGAATGCTGCATCTGTTCGCTCTAGCCATACACCATTATTTGTCAACCTCAAAACCATTTGATCATGAGCAGATTTTAAGTCGACGTAAAATCCACGTGATAATTGTATTGATTTGGACTATACCACCTGTTGCACATATAATTTACTTTGCTTCATGGCCAGGACAAGGTTATCGCATTAAAAATTGCACAGTGGTCGCATTTTATGATCACCTATATTTTCGAGCAATCATATCAACGATTATAATATCGCTTATGCTATCTACAGGCTATTTATATTCAAAGTTATTAATAAAACTAAAGAAGGTACTTTTTTAAAATTTCAGATATAATTTGCATAAATATTACCTTTGAAAATACGATTTTTAGCCAAAGAAAAAGCTAAAAATATGTATAGCCAATTCTTATTTCTAAACTAGTTCATTATTTTTAATTAATTTCATAGGACAATAATTATTTGCTTGGAACTATAACAAGGGCACATTTTTTCGAAATTTTTGACAAAATTTTTCATGGCTAAAAACTTGTTACAAGCCAAAAATTTGCTGTCCTTGTGTTATTTATGCAAAAAAATCAACCTCTGTCTTTATTTTCTTAAAATATTTTCTCTGTCTTTATTTTAAATATGAAACAATATTTAAATAAAACGAGAGTATTGGAGATCGCAGTATAAAGTTAGATTCAAAATAAACCAAACAAGAATCCTACATTATATTTTTAGAGGAGTATAGCCGAGTGGTTATTTTTAGATTATCATTTTAAATATTATGAACATAGATGGGACCGAAGTTATCATTAAAAGATCTAGAGGCCAAATTCTACTTTTTCTATTCCCAAACAACTCTCTGAATAATAAATTGTCATATCTTGCTAGCAGGCAGAATCTAGAACGAGCAAAGATATTAAAGATGTTGCTAACGACTTCAATTATCTACTTATCTTTAATCTAATAAATAAGAAACAAGAAATCTGAAAATATGAAGTGTAATTTAGACGCATGTAAAGGCATCATCGTCAACAACGTGGAAACGTCGCACAGTTGTAACTTCTGGGCTAATTTTTGGTACATTCTTAGTTGGTTGGTTGCCAGCATCACTGCTGTACGTACTGACAGCTGAAGGAATGCCACTTTATGCACAAAACAGCATCTGGTTGAACATTTTTTCTCTAACATCGCTCGTTCTTATAATGATCAAATCTTTAACTAATCCTATCATTTACGCAACAAGGTGATTTTAAACTCATTCGTCTAATTCCTAGTTTCTAATTTATCTTCGGCCACGCTAATATTTAATTGAAAAAATTTTGAAGAATTAACAAGATCTAATTAAATTAATTAAACGAATAGAAAATCAAAATCAGATTTGAATTTTTGCTTATTGCTAAGCAAAGCCATAAATATCATTTAGCCCAATTACAAGAGAGTCCACCATTATTTAACTTTTATTCTATCCAAAATATCTCCTTTTTTATATATACTTGATCCTTTGCATTTTAACATTCTATTGGTAGTGCTTTCCTTTGCAATTTTTGGCAGGAAATTTCCTCTAGAAATTTATAATGGGAAAAAAGTTGAAAAAAATTTGATGATATGGCT
The DNA here is from genome assembly GCA_900625125.1 of Dracunculus medinensis. Taxonomy (NCBI): domain Eukaryota; kingdom Metazoa; phylum Nematoda; class Chromadorea; order Rhabditida; family Dracunculidae; genus Dracunculus; species Dracunculus medinensis. Next base: position 1,854,059 of record UYYG01001152.1, on the reverse strand, counting down.
GGCTTATGGCAAATTCATTTCTGCAAAATATCAAAAGAACCTTGATTTTTTATCAGAATTCATGCCAAGAAAATTATATACTTACAGATTATAGATGAATTTCTTATATGTTGAAGTTGAAATTTTAAAAAATAATGGCAGAAAGTTTCAATTATTGCTAAATCTAAAAATATACAAAGCTTTTGCAGAATACCGGAAATCAAACATTTTGTTAGTCGTAAAATATTATGTGGTGGTACGATTAAAAAGCGTAACAAAGGTCCAGATGAGCAACATATGGTACCAATATTAGGAGGATAAGATTTTGCAAAAGGCAGCATTGTTTTATATCGTCATGAGTTAATTAAAGTGATTAATGTAAAATCAGTAATTATATTCATATATTTGTAGAGACTTTTTTGACTTTATACTGGATCTCATTCTTCTTCTAACAGCTCTTATTCCTGGTTTGGCTGGCTATAAGAGTAAAACGTCTCCAAACTCTTCGATCCAATGCCATAGAGAAGCCATTCCTTTTTCCATCCTCTAGTATATCGTTGGCCCCTCTATATGTTCAAAATCTTTCCTGACTGTATCAGTCCAAATCTTGATTGGCCCTCCTCGGTTTAACCATCACTAGGGTTCTACAAGTAGCGAAATATGTGACAACTCCTGTGATGGACGACGGAGAACATGCCGAATTGGCGAAGGCGACGCTCTATAATGACTTATTATGATTTGAGCGAAGGTGAATGCAATATGTGCGATTTTATCTGCTCGGCAGATCCGTAGAATGTACCTTAGACATGAGTGGTCAAAGGCTAATAGTTTCTTAATATCTTCCACTCTCATTGGCCCTGTTTCGCAGCTATATAGCAAGATCAAACGAATTTCAGCTATATGGAAGCGGATTTTCGTTCTTATGGTGATTTTGCGATGTTTCCCTAAAGGTTTCGTCATGAAGAAAATATTTAAGCAATATTTAGCAAATATTTAAGAAAATATTTATACCTAGTTGTGATATTTTCCATTTCTTTCATTAGGTTTTTACCATTATAAAAAATTCAGTTACCAAAATTCGATAGGAATTCATTCATAGTATCATTAAAATCCATCACTATCTTTAAATTCATTCCTCTTCCTCTTCTAATGGCTTCCACCATTGCTATTTCCCGAGCGATTAAAGTAACATGTTTTTAAGCCTTCCGAACCTTTCAATCCTGAAACTGAAATCAAACCAATATATCGCTGGACTGCCTGCTTGTTTAAGATCTCCTCTGGCCAAATCAGTCCAAATTTTAATTGATCCTCCATTAAAATCTAAATCTAATAATGAAATTTTATGTCATTAAAATAGAGTAGTGTAAAATCATTGTTTACGGGTTTTATCAATATTTCATTTTTCTATTACTTTTCGTATTATTTTTATTTTTATTATAAGGTAAATTTTGCATTATAAATAAAAAAGCCGAACAAAATAACTTATCAATAAGCAATTAGAAATAACACGGGTTTTAGCGTTTTGACTTTTCATGTAACTTTTCCCACGTTTTACCACGTATGCTTTTTTCGTTTTTTCACATTTTTTAAATTTTATTTGAAACACGTGAAACTGAAAATAAATATTACCGATAAAATGTCTGCTGCGAAATTTTTTGTAATGAAATTCGATAACATTTGAAGATTCCCGTGAACACAGATTACATCTGATTCGAATCAGAGAGTATATATTTTCTCACCATTTCACTCCACTCGCTTGTCGACTCAAAACTAGGGAGTCGCATGGCAATAGTGCAACAGATTGGTTAGTTAGAAGACAAATCTACTCAACTGCTGGGAGTGGATTCCTTGAATGGGCTTTCCGAAATAACAGCAACAATCCACTGATCCACATTCTACTTTTGCATAATTTATTGCACAATGGATACTTAGGCACTTTTTTTCAAGGCTATTATGTGCTTGACAACAGCTTGTAATGCCTTAGTCAGATAATTACAGGAAATTGAATAAAGTAGAAGTAAACTGATATATTTCCTACAATCACTACAATCTTCGGCGAAAATATTTAAAATAATAAATAAATGAATATTTAAAATAATAAGTAAATAATATTTGATCCTAAAAATATAGTAAATGAATGTTTTTCAAGCGATATGCTTAAAAAGTGGTCGGATGGCCAAGTTGCTTCGACAAAGGTCAAGGAAAGCGAATAATAATCCAATCCCTTGACAACGGCAATCCCAGTTGAAATCCGTGCACCAAAATGGCTCCAAGGCGAAGAACCACTCTATTTCTCATCCTATATCAGCCAATAAAGGCAGCCAAAAAGAAAAAATAAGCGCGAAAATGACACACCCTAATCCCCTAATTTCTTTTTAAACTGCATACCCACCGACCAAAAAAACTAATCTTCTACTCCCACGACCTAGGCTTACCATTACCATACACTAATAATCAGCTGCAGAACATTGACCGATAATTGATACTTCTCGGCCAAATTTGATTCGCTATGAAAGTATGAATTGGAGTGAGAGTTATGGTACTACGCTCATCTCAGGTGGTTCAGCCGTCTAATAGATGTATTTGCACTCGATTCATGTAATTTTTCTTTTTCTGTATGATAAATATAACTATCTCTCTATTTAAGTATTACTGGCTGTAAAGTTAGTTTTTTTTGAAGAGCGGTCAGGCTCGCTCTGCAGGGTAGGTCATCGCCACCTTCCGGAGTTTTTGGGAAATATATCTATTCCTACCTTGAGTACAACTCCAGGAATGGCGCTACGAAATGTAAGATATCACTGAGCTATGGAATATTGAGCCATAAAAAAAATTGGTATTCTGTTTTATATTCTGTTGGAATATTCTGTTTTAACGTGTTGTGGTCCAATATCGCTGTCACCACGCTGACATCGCTAGAATTATGTATTTATGTATTTATGAAGAAATAGTGTGGCGATGGACATTGAACAGAAGGTGTGGTGTAGAAATGGTCCTCGACTGATGGAGCGATTTTTTTTAAGGAACATAAGTGAAGTTCTCGAAATTGGTATTTTTCGACGATGTAATGCAGTTGATGATCGCTATGGTGTATTATACAATTGTTTTCGTTATGCGAATAATGTTTATCCTCCGAAAACATCTCAAAAAATGGTATATTGTTGGGTAAGTTTTATATATTTTATACTTTTCATTTATCTGACACAGCACCGTATAAAAGTTTTCTTTGCCAGCTTTCTCTATTCTCGACTTATCTGGCTGGCTTATCGGATATAGACGAATTTTGACAGGGACTTACTTGACGACAAAAATGGATCGCTAGCACCACACCTCTGAATGACTTACTTTTGAGGTGGGTAGTCCTAGAATTGCCATTCCGAAGTAAGGGGAACGACGTAAAATTTCTCATCAATAAATTGTTTCGCGTGCTTTATTTCGCGTGTTCTCCTGTTGCATTATAATTTTATGATATTCTTTCGCCTAAATTGTACTCTGTGAGTACAATTAGTACAATGAGTATATAGTTTTCGTCTGTTTTTATCGTCTGTTAGTAGTTCTATAGCTTTATATCAAATAGCTGTCAGTTCTTAAAATCTTGCGATATCACCTATAAGCCTTATATAATAAATAAATAGGCTTTTATTTCGGAACATTCTACTCTCGCAACAATGAATCTATCTTTTAAAAATCCGGTTGATGTTGATGAATCAAAATTTATATGGTTCGATAAAGCTAATCTAACCAGAAACTGTGAACTGAGAAAAAAATTATTGCATATATCATTAATATTATTAATAATTCGATTTAAATGAATCAAATTAATTTTAGGTTCATACGAATATGTTCATTCAGCATCGCTTATGTTTCTACTGCAATTTATTTTGTTCACAAGTAAGCTTTTTAATTTTTAAAAATTTTTCTCCATTTTCTAATTAATTGATCTCTTAATTGAAATAAACAGATAAACATTATATACATATATATATCGATTCCCTTCTTGCGGAAGTAAATCTGTACAAAAATCCGGGTGATGCTGGCGACTCATCTATTTTTATTGCCAAGGGACTCCCTGGCATATTCCCCAATGCGATGAGCCTGTGGAGCGAGTTTAACCAGTAATGGTGAAGATTCTAAAAGAAAAAATATATATATGTTACAGCAAACTATGCTCCGCTTTTTTTGTTTTGTTTTTATTGCTTTTTTTGTGATTAGAAATATATAAATCAATTAAAACATATCTCTTGTGCTTTTTTATTACCTCTTCAGTTTATTTTTTTGTTTTCTTTTATAGTTTTATTATTTATGGTTGAGTTGGCTTCGATGGTTTGTCGGATCTAAATAATTTTGCGATATTGCAGATTGCCAGCACCACTCGATATTATTATAGTAATCGATATTATTTAATTAAGATTTAAGGGTGACTTTGTTATTTGTGATGCAAATGTATTGGAAAGGCATTATATGCATCAGCAGTGCATAACGAAATACGGAAATCGATGTTGTCATTGTGGAGAAAAAAAATTTTTTGGTCATACTTCACTTTTCACCTACGATTCAGTATGTTTTGGACCAAAATTTTTTATTTTTGGAATTTTTTCAATGAATGAAAAATTTTCTGTGATAGAATTAGTGGATTTTCAAACGTTGTGGATTTCCTTCATGTTGTGTCAAAAAAATATTTAAGAAGAATATTTTCTCAATTTTTCTTTTCATACTTTATTTTAACCTTGTGGCCAGCAATCAGTCTAACCAGTAATGGTGAGAGCTTTTAGAAGAAAAATTCTATTTGGGGCTTTTTTTTAGTATAACGCCCACATATATTGTGATAAAAGAACGATATTGATTAATCGACATTAAAATTTAACCGTTGCAGATTTATATACTTGTAAAGCTTAGCGACATTTTGTTTAGTTACAATTCAGGCAAACAGCTCAATTTAGGTATGATTTTCTTCACTTTTTTTTCCATTTTAAAATTTCCCTTAATTTGCATTTGCTGAAGGACTTTATGGAAAATATATTTATTTGTTCATCGACATTCATTATTTCTGACTGTACTGTCGCCATTGGTTATTAAGATGATTTATTAACTCGACGATTAAAATACGTGTAAGTTGATTTTCACATATAAGTTGAGTCAGCAGCATGCAACGGCAGATTTAACGAGTTTATTCTTATTAACGAAGTACAAATCATATATCTTTTTAGCATTTTTAGGAGACTTTGATTGAGAAGGGTAAATTATTCTCTATCAATGTTTTAAGCAAACCTTTCTTTATCTTTTTCATCTTTAATTGAATATTTCTCTTTTTGACGAATGCTTTTTTTCAGTATCTTTATTATGTGATTCTTCGAAATTGTTACTTTTAAATGAATTGGATCGGTTAAAATCATCTGTTGTGGAAACACATATTTGTGCATCTAATAATCTTTGCTTTCATATAAATTCACATAATTTTGAAGTTCCATTTCGATGGATTTGGCATCATTCGATTCTTGGTTGGCTTATATTTTGTGATAAATAAATTGAATAAATTTGTTCATTACTTTTGCATATTTTCTCCACTTTTATTTTTCTAAACTGAAATGAATCCTTTAGCATTTAAAATATTGTATTATTGTATAAAATAGTATTTAAATATTGAATCAAAGCGATGCGAGTTATTTACTGCAGTTCAAATCTTTAAAGTTTAGAAAAACAAATATTAATAAAAATAAAATAAATTCATAATGCATAATATTATCTGACAATATATAATTTCAGGTAAAGAGCATTTAGAAAATATTTTCATTCTACGCGCATTGAAGGATGCAATAATTCATAATAATGTAAACGTCGTGCTTTTAATTTTACAGGTTATTTTTTACATAGTAATTTACTGAGTTATTTATTATTTAAATTATTTTCATATACATCTATAAAACAATTCATTTGATTATCTTTTAAAAACTCTTTTTTATTGTCCTTTAAGTTATATCGGTCCTAATATCATACAAAAATTCTTTATTTCTATTTGTCGGAACTTATTACATCAATAATTTTCGCTCTATTATTTCCTCAGTGCTCCATCAATCCTTGCTATATTCTTTTGCTATACACGATTAGCAATAATATTATCTTAACAAACATTTTTTGTACATTCTTTTCCCTCTTAATGCACTATTACAATCCTTTGCAACATTAAACTTATTTTAATATTTATTTTTTTTAATATTTTTTGATATCTCATCAAATTCCGCTATTGTTTTGGTAGAATTCGAAAATAACTCTCTTCTCTTTGAATTTCCTTACATTATTTTTATTCAGACTTTTGTTATTCGTAGTATCTGTTAAAGCCACTTTTCTAGTTTAGGAATCACAGTTCCTAGTGCTCCATTCAACTGGGATTATTTTGATTTTCACTTTTCATATCTTCGCTCTTTTCTCTTTCGATGGTATTTCTCTAGTTTCTCATTTGTCTATTACTACGATATCTAATTGATTTACTAGTACTTATTTCTGGATGACTTATTATTCTCCATGATTTTTTGTGGAATTCTGAAGAATCTCCCATCTAGTCCTGGAAAGTCTAATATATATTTATATATATGTATTTAATTTCAGTTTTGTACCATTTAAAATTGCATCTAAATTTATCAAAAAGTTATATTTTCATTATAACTCTTTGTTTTAGCCTTATTTTTTATATCTTGTATTTTTATTTAATTTTATTTTTTCAAAGGCAATTTTTTTTCGTATTTGAGAACAGAAAACATGAATTTCAATAAGTGATATTCTTATGTTATCATAATAATTCCTTTGGAAAATTTTCAGTTAGAATAATTTTTTATATTATATTTTTTATATTATTTCTTTGCAGTTTATAGATGTGAAGATCGATTATGATTCTCTGGAGAAGGCAATTATTCACGTGGATTCGATTTTGACAAAAATTTTATTGCATCATGAAGCACCTCTTTTTTCCGTTTGTTTTTTTGATTGAAATTCATTTTATACCAAAGCATAGAATTTTTGTCAAGAATTGTCAAGAATTTCTTATGGATAATAAAAGAACGAAAACTTTGATGATTTAATGAAATTTTAATGAAAACTTCGAAGTTTTTTTTTAGAATGAAGATGGACAAATGAATGATATCCTTTTAGAATCTGTGAAGAAAAAGTCTTCTGCTATATTGGAAGAGTTGCTTAAATTCAGGAGATTAAATTGCTATTACACTAGTAAGAATGTAAATATTATCTCTGTAAATATTACTAATTCTCTATAAAAAAACTTATATTTGTCATTAAAAAAACAACAGTTTGTCGGTGGTTTAGCTACAAGGTATTTGCCACGAAGAATCGAGACTTGATTTCGATTCTGCAACCCACCTCATCTGGTGACAGTATCGCCTAACAAAGAAAGCAAAAGAGAATAGAAAAGATCATTGGGTTTTATTAATTCAGAACACCATTGCTGAGGTTCTACTCTTGGCATGAATAAATCTATCCTTTTAAAATCATGGTAATGCTGGCGACTCACCTTTATTTCTTTTATTAAGCCAGCGGGGCGAGTTTATCTAGCGATGAGTATTAAAAAGAATATTATTAAAGATATTAGGAATTAAATGTATTAAATATTACTGAGAATATTACTGACAATTTTAAAAAAATTAAAAACAGTATTAAAATCAATAAAAAACAATATTATGTTAAATACTAACATATTAACATCACATCACCAAATTTTGAATAATTTTGAGTGGAGATTTATTGTAGGTGACCAGTGATGCTATGCTTTTGCTACTTGCGATCAAGTCGAGTTGGTTACGAGGCGTAATACTACTTTTAGAATATGGCGTTAATGTGTTGGCAGTTAATGAACGTGGTGAAACGGCGTTACATATTCTTGCATCAACTTTATCCAAAGATGTATTTGTAGTTGGCCAAGCAGTTTTAAGGACTCGACAGTTTTCACCATCTTTTATTAATGTTGCTGACCATAATGGATTAGTACCTCTTGCTATCGCTTATAAAAAATCGAACTGGATTATAGCAAGGTTTGAATATTTTTTTCTTTCACTTTTTAAATGTATTTGAGAGAAAAATTATAAATTTAAGTTTTTTTCTTTTTGCTATTTTCAAGTTATTAGGTAAATTAATCAAACAAAATAAATTTATTGTTTATTTATTTATTACTGTTGTTTTTATTACTGTTGTTAAATTTATTACTGTTGTTAAATTTAAATTTATTACTGTTGTTTTGTATAATTTATTGTAATTACTTTTGATCTCTAAGTGACTTTAAAAAGTCTTATAAAACTTAATTCTTACAGCCGAAAAAATTTTCAAAAAGCTATTTAATTTGCCCTTTGACAATATTTATAGAGAAAATTTTATTACTTAATTTTTTAAAATTTTTCAAATATTTTAGCTATAAATTATATTCGTACTATATATTTATTTTATATTCAGCTAAAATTGGCGTTTTTTTTATTTTACTTTCATTAACACCTTTAAAATCTTAATTCTTGTATATTTTAACTACATTAATATTATTGGTTATTAATTTAAAAAATTAGGATTTTTAATCGAAGTTAATGGTATTTATCTTTTCAATTACTTATTTTATACGGAGAATTTAAGTTTAAGTAAGAGATTTTTTTGAAGTAACTTTTTTTTGATTATTGAGGATATATCTTATGAGCTTTGCTTTGTATGATTTATATCAATTGATTTTAGAAATTAAAACTATGAAAATAAATTTAAATATGACTACGTTCATTATTATTGCTAAATAATTACTAAATAATAACACCTTTAAAATCTTAATTCTTGTATTATTGTTATAATACGATACACCTATCCAAGCTGGATTCAGACCAGGACGATGATTGTTCTAACCAGATATTCACATTAGGGTGTTGAAACATCGCTTCAGTATCAGCAACCTACCGTCACATTTTCACATGTTTCATCGATTTTACAGCTTTCTCCGACAGTTGACAGAGCAGCTCTTTGGAGGGTGATGGAATACATCGGTGTTCCAGAGAACATCATTCGTCTCATAAAGGCATTTTATCACTGTCTAGTACAGGTTTATATACATGGGGAATCGACAGGCCTTTTCGAAATAAAAACTGGTTTCCGTCAAAGCTACTCCTACAATATTCGACTATTCGATAGAGCAGACGATGGACATCGTTTGTCGCCACTCAAGAAGTCCAGAATATCGTATTACATGTCGTGAATACGCTAATGTTATGGCCCTCTTTGTTGAAAATTATCATGAAATGCAAATAGTGCTAAACAATATATTGACAACTGCAGCGAGAATCGGGATCGATGTGAATAAAGTCTTTTTGTTTTACATACAAAAGCAGATAAAATAAGTATTTTCATCAATTTATTGCCGATGGATAAAGTGCAAGACTTCAAATGTCTCCGATCCACTCTGATCCCCAAGTGGTCAAAAGAAAGACGGAATTACAACCTGGATGATGGTAATTATAAATGTTTTCCTCTGGTTGATGAAACTGTCGCAAAATCACTACTAAAACGAAAGCTCGCGTTTAATCTTAGTTCGCTCGATCTTACTATATGGCTGCGAGGCCTGGCCACTAAGAGTGGTGAATATTAAGAGGTTATCTGATTTTGGCCATTCATGTCTAAGGTACATTTTACGGGTTCACTGAGCAGATAAATAAATTCTCACATGATAATACTTTATAATATTGTAGCTGTTTTGTTGAAGTGCTCGTGAAAGAATTTTGATTTTGAGATTTCTAAGGAATGGAACTTCGGATCCCAATTTAAGAGTCATTGCTTTATGGAGAAAAATGTTAAGACGAAATTTTCTTCATTTTTCTTATACTTCATTCAATATTCTTCATTTTATTATAATAAAATGAAATTAAATCGTAAATCGTCTATAGTCTTTTCGATTAGAGTTAAAGACGAGCCATAATTTTATTTTCTAAGTAAATTCAATTATAAAATCTTTATTTGTTAGAAAATACACTATTAAAAGGATCGATGAAAGCCATTAAGAAATAGCAGTAACGCAATGAAATTCACTAAAAAAAAAGGGCATGCAGGAAGCATTTGTTGTGATTATCAAGCAAAATAGGAAATATTTATTCTCGCAGATTTTATTAGTAGAATATTATTTATACGATTTAGATGGATTTCTTTTGTTTTTTCAAAATTAAATTTTCACTTGAAATTCTCGAAATTATTTATTGAAATGATATAATGAATACCCTTAGTACTTCAAAGATTTAATGTTGACGATGATGACGATGGTTATTAGAAATGCGAAAATATTTTCAAAAATGTTTCTTAATCCTCTTATTGAATATATAAAATATCTTGAAAAATAATATTATTAATAAATTTAAATAAATTTAGTAATAATGATAAATAGATGACAGCAATTAATATCAATAGGTAATAAATAATGACGGTAGTAATAATATTGATAATAGTAATAAATGTTAATGATAATGATGATAATATAATAGAAATATTATTAATATTAGATTGGCGATTTTCATAAACCATTTTTGTTAATTATTTTTTTTATCCTTATTAATATATATCAGCTCTTTGATTAGTAATGAATATTAACTCAATGATCAAGAAACGATAAGTTTTCGTTCAGAAATGAATCGATAAGTTTGGATGTGAAACGAATTTTTTATATTATTTTGGTCGAAAAAGTTGGGTTGCAAGTTACGAGTTGGTGCATTGATGAGTTAGGTGAATCTTATGTGGAACGTAAAAAGCGCAGGTTGGATCGTAGTATATTAGTATGAATTAAATACACTATCAAAAATGAAATTGGTTAATTCACACTTGAATTTCTATCATGAGTAATTCTTTTGCGAACGATTCTCAGTGCAGTAGTTAGTAGTACCAATTGAATTGGAACTGATGAAAAAGATATGAAAATAGATGATAAGATGAAAGAAGATAAGGAATTGGAGGAATTATTTTAAAAATATTTTGAAAATTTTGGAGATATTTATAGATAAATAAATCGAATTTGAAAAAAGTTCTGAATCTCTATTTGTCATCATTTATATCTGTTATCTATCGTTAAATGATCCCAATTTTCGCGTATTTTATAAGCAAGAAAGGTAATTAAATTAAAATTTATCTACGTTTTATACGAAAATGATTTAAAATTATTTCATTTTTCTCGTGAAAAAAAGCAAATTGTTCACTTAGAGGCCTTTTTATTAAGAGAATATGGAGAGTGCGCGAAATGGAACTCGAAAAGATTACTCTGTTTTAACGAATATTGGATGGAAGTGGAAGTGGAATTGGTAGAAGATGGAGGTAAAGAGGGTGGGAGGAGGACATTTAGTCGTGTTTAAACGTTTAACGTCAACGTTTTTTATGTTAACTGTAAAAATACGATAATTTATTTCTTTTTTCATGATTTAAAATTGGTAATTTAAATTTTAATAAATGGGCTAAAACGGCAGATTTATTTAAAAAATTAAAATCAAGTCGAAGGTCAAAAGGTCATATAATAGGTCATATGACCTACAATTGTAATTGCTTTGGCTGAGTTTGAAACATTCCGATTGTTTTCACTAAAAAGCAATAAATTTTTGAGTGAATTCTATTAAAAATCATTAAAAGATGTTTCCTTATTGTTTTTAAAAGAAAGCGAATATTAATTTACTTTAAATTGCTTTAGAAAAAAAAATATTTGCTATTACTTAATAAATTCTCATTTGGCTAAAATAAAAATAAATTAATTGGCTTTTTTTCAACTTTTCATTTTTTAATTTAAATTTTCACTTCGAAATCTTTCATCATTTTTTTTCTAAATTTTTTATTAAAAATTTTTCGATTTATTTGAAATCATTTTTCATCAATTCAAATTTTAATAATTTTTCCTATCATATAAGCAAAAAAAAATTACACTTTTTATAATGCATTTTTGTTTTCTGTCATATTCACCTTTTAATAAATAATTAATAGAAAAAATCTAATAGAAAAAATGAAGAACGAAATTGATGGGAATAGCTTTTTTTTGTTGTATTTTGGACGTCATCGCTGATTAGAATTTAATTTAACAATTTAGTAATATTGTTGATTTGTTTGGTACAACTGACTGATCTCTCTACTAATACTCGAAGATAAATGACTTTTCTCGGTTAAAGGATGGAAATCGAGTCGATGCGAAACTGCAGGTTCGAATTCGAAACAATATTTGCCTTTGCTTCAACGTTGGAAATTCCGTCGTTTTTTAGCAGTTTATCGTAATACTTTGCGATGTTTGATTGACTAAGTTTTTTTTCAGTCATTTCTAATTTGAGCCAAATTAGTTGAGTGAACTCTTCAGTCAAAACAATTTATGCAATCCCATCCATCCGTCAAGCTTTTGGTCTTTTGCTCTTATCTAATCAGTCAAAGTTTGGCACCGTACTTATCGGACAGCCGTCAGAGTGCGTTTAACGAAGCCACTGGTGAGCAAGTGGGTAACCATTTTCATTTATATCACCATCACTACGAGTAATTTTATAAGCCAACATAATATATTTTCGTTTCATTCTAATTAATAAATTTATAAGTTTTTAAAAATTTCATTAAAAATTTTTCCATATATTAAGTTCAATTTTGGATTTATTTTTCTCAGATTAATTCGTAATTTTACAAATAATTCTATGAAAAAAAATTTTTTTAAATCTTTTGCTAATTTAAATCTAATTTTTTGATTTTTTATTTATGATTTATCTTTTATCATTTTACTTTATCATACAAATGTCTCATTTATTTTATGAATAACAAATGATGTTTAGGCCAAATAAGGAATTTTACTTTTATAAATCTAAAATTAATGCGAATTTGTTTGAATTAAGCGTTATTCAAAGAAAGCATTCGATTTTAAGGAGTAAATAATTTTCCTAAGTTATTCTATTCTAAATTTTATAAATATTCTAAATTTTGGTGAATATGAATATTCGCTTGATTGATATTTTTTCGCTTCATATGATTTTAATAAAAAACTTCAAAAAAATGATAAATTATTAATTCCATGATTTAGTTTTTTTTGAATTGTTTAATATATAAATAAATACAAATAAAAAATAAAATAAATGTATTTAAATAATTAAGTTATTAAAGATTTTTCTAGAGAAAGTTTAATTATTTATTTTCCATCCCGTATTCGTTAAATTATATATCATTCCTTGGAATAATTTTTTCTGAACCACACACTATATTTGCTTAGGTTCGATCTATCAACTGCTGTGATGAAATTCTTTTGCGGAAGAGTCTCTTGGTGATAGAAAATTAATTGGTCTCTGTCTAGCATCCATATTAGACTTTCAATGATAAGTTTATTCTCCCTAAGGCATACTGTCCTTTTTTGATTCAAATTATATTTTTTTCAAGCATTTATTGAAAAAAAAGATGAAATTTTAATAATTTCTTTTCAGAAATGTGATCATTAATGTGAAAAATTGCCTCGAGCGTTTATTTTCAACGCCGTTTAGAACATTTTCTAATATTTAATATTTCGTTAAACGTTGAAATAAAGATATTAATAATGAATGCTTTATTTAATATCTTATCTTTGAGGCATTTAATCGTAGATCACATTATGCGAGATTTATTTGCTACTGCTAAAGGAACCTAGTGCTGCTAAAGATCCAGTTATGCTTTCTCGCCCTCACTTATGTATAGGAGGGACGGTTTCATTATTTTCAAATTAAAATGAAAATATATTTTAAGTTTTTTTCTGCTTATATCGAGTTATATTGGTTTATTGACTTAAATTTTTCATTCAAATAAGATTTATTTTCAGAATTTATTTTCGTTTTTATGAAATTTATACTTTTTTCTTTAGGAGTATAATCAAATTTTATTTTTTTAATGAAAATTATCAGTTCGAGAAATTATTTGTTAAATCTTAGACGAATATAGGGAGGAGGCAAAAAGGAAAGGGGAAAGAAATTGGTGATTGATTTAATTTTTTTTTTAAGAAAAATAAATAAATTAAAAAATGATCGCCAATTTTTTTTTTAAATGTACTTGTTATCTTTGGCTGCATTAACTTTGTCGTGTCAGATAAATTTGCCGAGAAGCCATTTGGCGATTAGAAATATAGGTCGATCACGAAAAGCACCCGAATTATTTCTATCAAGCATCGGCATTCCCAAATGAGAGCAATAATTCATTGAGCCATTTCGTCCATTTTCGCCAAATTTATGGATTTTTGAAACGTTTACCATTTTCGAATATAAATATTGTTTTGTTTTAATAAAATTTTTATTTTTATTTTTCATATTATTTTTATTTTTTATATTATTATTCTTTTTTAAGATAAATTGTTTATTATTTTCGTTTTTTTTTATTATAATGCTATTTCTCTCTCCGCTGGGATATTTTAAATAATGAATTTTCATTGAACTTTGTTATTTTTTGGAGTCGTTGAACTGGAAAAAAATAATAGCGTTTTCTGATTATTTTCAGAGTATTTTTTGTTTTCAAAATTTTATGTTTTCTCTACGAAGTAAATGTTGGTAATCGCAATATTTATAATAATTCGAAGCTTTGTAAAATCAAATTGTGGTTTTATAAAATTTAGCTCTTTTTTCTAAGAGCATTCGCCATTCCTGATAAGGCTCGCTTGCTTGAAAGTCCAAATAAATTTTTCCAAGTTGTCATAATGGAAGTATAGAACAGAGGCGAATGACCAGCATTTTCCGGATTCTCCAAAGAAAGCTTATTTATGCTGGGAGTAGAGCACCAACATAGCGGTTCTGCATTGAAGGCAACGACCCACTTAACAATTCCACGACCACTTTAAATACCATATTCATAAATTATGTGGTTTATAAATTATGGTGTAGAGCAATATTTATCCCACTGGGCTTTCACTCTTTGCAGCTGTCCTATCCATTTTTCCTTTGAAGCCAAACCAAACATATTTTTCGATTTTAAATATTTTTCTTGCGGTGTCGTAAGAATTTGCGGAATTTGCAATATTTATTATATGCCGTTGATTTTAGAAAAGCAGCTTTTCGTTTTTCTTGTCACATTATGAAACACTTTCTCGCATGAAATAATAATGAATTTAAGTAATATTTCATGTCTAATAGATAGTTTAAGAAAATTATTTAATTAATTAGTAATTTTTATTTGTAATTTAGATGTTTGAATTGCTTTTCAGTCAGCTTTGCGTTTTTTATTTCGACATTGAAGCGGCTTTTTTAAATATATTCATCGCTTCTTGTAAATTATTAATAACTCTAACGAAGCGAAATTTCTTAGCGAAGAAAGAATTACAAAATTTACAGAAAAATTCAAGTAAATCTCAAAGGTCAATTAGTTTTTATTTCTGGCAAAAATATGAAATCTTTTAGTGATAATGAGAAAATATTAGTGACAATTGGGAATACGAACAGATATGAGAAATGGAGATAATCAGTTATAAAAATGATTTTTTTGTAATTTTTTGAGGATAATTTTAAATGATAGGAGTTTTATGATTGCAGTTTTTTTATTTATCGAATTATTTCTTTATGGTATAACAAATGTATTAACAAATCATTTTTAGTTATAAAAATTGGCCATAAAAAGCCATGGAATAGCCACAGAAAGGCAAAAAAGGCTATGGAAAGCCAAAAAGGCCATAAAAAATTTCAAACGGCGATGTTTGTGCTAACATTTTTTCTTAAAAAAAAATCACTTTTGGGAATTGAAAGGAACTCATTAGATGAATTGAAGATGAAAGATTTGATGCAATTTTCTTTTTTCCTTAAATCAATAAAATATTCTAATGAAATTATTACTAAAGTTTTTTTCTAATTTTTTCTATTATTACAACCCGCATAATGGCAGTTAGAAACGCAACACGGCTGACGGCTGACAAAATCTTTATGGAGTCGTCGCGAGATCACCATAAAAACTGAAGTCCGCTTCTATGTATCCACAGTTCGTTCCATCTTGCTATATGGCTGTGAGACATGGCCAGTGAGAGTGGAGGATATTTTTATTTTTCCGTTCAAAAATCTCATTGTTTTTTTTATTTCCATGAATTTTCCTCAACACTAAAGTTAAAGTGAAAAAACAGTAAAATTCTATGAATTTGATTTTTTGAAATGATATTATTGGTAATGATAAAAATCATAATGATGTTATAATAAATCTGATATTTCATTGTATTGAAAATTTTTGAAATTTAGGAAAATGTTAATTGAATATATTTTTCTTAGTTCTAAGAAAATTACTGGTTGGCTGCCCACTGATATAATCTGATTAATTGGATTAATCTAAGTTATTCACTTTGAGATGAGATATGTCTGTCACAATTCTTTTTAAGTATTTTGTTGGATTTTATCCTTTTTTTCAGATTATTTCTTGAATATGGTGCTAGGCCAATCGAATTATCAAACGATATGAAGGTGCCGTCTTCATTTCGTTCATTTCTCGATCGTATTTCTAAAAAATTTGCCTCACTTCGAATTCTTTCAGTGCCTCGACATTACATATCTCAGTAAGTTTTTTATTTAATTTTTATTTTTTAATTTGGTTTTAATATTTTTAATTTTTAATATTTTAATTTCAAATTTATTATAATTTTTGTTATTTGTAGTTATAAGTAAAATAAATAAAATTTCATTATTATTATTATGAGATTATAAATGATTTATATGAATTTTATATCATTTTATCAAATTATTTTTACTAATTATGTTATGTTATGTATTTCAGTGATATCGCAAAAGGCAATGAAAAAGTACCGATACCAGTGATTGGTAATATTTTAGGCGATTCATTTCCACTGGATTTTGAATACACTCCATATGTTTTGAATATTGATATGTTCAAAAGCCGGATTGATTTTTCTTTAGTAGGATAATAATATATTTGTAATAATATTTATTTTTTGTTATTTCTAGGGAAAAAATTTATTAACGGTTAACGGTTTCTGGATAAATAATTGTGGCATATAAAGACTGTATTCAATGTCTTCATTTCTCTAAGAAGAAAACTCCTTTTTCTCTTTTAATATCCCGGATTATGCTGGCGATTTTTTTGTCGCCAGTTAATTAACCTTGGCAAAATTTGTGTAGCTCGACAATCCAACGCAATGGGTCTGAACAGATATGGTGAAATAGATATGGAACAGATATGGTGATATCATATACTCTATTATTACATTTCAGGCATGTTCTTGTTTAAATTTTTGCCAAAGTGGCTGTCCATGCATTTCTAGAAGCATTTATAATGCAAACGGTCGCCTTAGTGACGAAGTGATTGCACTTGCAGATACATCAAATTTGGGGGTTATTATCGAATGTAATTCGAGTTGTTTTTGTTCATCTAGCTGCAAATCGAAAATTGCTCAACGCGGTATTCGTCATCGTCTAGAAGTTTGTTGTTTTTTTCCTTCCTTTCTATGCCGCATTTGCTTCTTCGCCAAATGCTAATGAACGTAAAATGTCAATATAAAATTTATTGGTAAACTTTACTATCAACGAATGAAGTGATCATGGATTCGTTTCTTCTCCTTTGATAGAAGTAAGCCTGTAATTAAAAATGAAATTGAGAATCGGCGAATCATTTGCACTTTTTTAAGGCGATGTCCAGTAAAATCAGGCGAATATTATTAGGAGAAGGACATACATTAGTTCAATGCCAACATTTAAATAATCAAATAGAGTGTTTTGTTTTAATTTCATTCCGCTTCCTTTATGCAGATTGTTTCAGATTTTTCGTTCATCGAAATATGGTTGGGCTGTTAGAAGCGCTGTTCCGATTTCGAAAGGTATTATGTTAAAATGAAAAATATGGATTTCTATGCGACCATTAGCAATAGCAATAATAACAATAATTTCTCTTATTCAGGTGATTTTATTTGTGAATATACTGGCGAATTAATATCAAATGAGGAAGCTGATCGCCGAGAAGTTGATACCTATTTATTCGAAATCGTCGTATGTTTTTTGGTTTCTTTTATTTCTATAGTTCTAGAAAATTATTCTATAACTATAGCATGTTTTAGATGATTGATAGCCATAAGACATTACAGTATTATTTAAATTATGATTGGGAATAAATTTAGGCAAAAATGCTTGGATATTTGCATGAATCATTGGCGATCGGCATTATAATTTTTATGATCTGAGAAGTCATTTTCAGGAAAATTCCATAATTTATTGCATAGATGCTCGAAATAAAGGTAATGTTGCTCGTTTCGTAAATCATAGTTGTGACGCGAATCTTCTTGTGCTGAAAGTTGTTTGGGATGCGAATGTTCGACACTTCCCGCATATATGTTTCTTTGCCAAGCGAGATATTCAAAAGGCAATGTTTATCAGTTATCTTTATTGTTAAACACTGTTCATTTCATTATAGTTCGTGTCCTTTTCGATTGATATTCTGATGGGTTTCTTAAGCTATAACTATTCTACAGGGTGAAGAACTTACAATCGATTATGGCAGACAATGGTGGGACGTTAAGCGCAAATATTTCTCTTGCCTTTGTGGTTCGAGTGCTTGCCGTTACCGAGAAACGCTCAGTGATCAGGAATCGAACCAAAACTTAATTTTTCCTTATTAGCCAATCTTAGGAACGTTTTATTTATAAAAATAAAGTTTTATATGTCGTTAAGAAGCACAGATTTCCACACTTATATATTTCTTGCATTATAAATTAGGATATAAATTAGGTTGCCACAGTTTGCTTATCTCTTATTTTTTGATATATTTTCTTAAAATTTAGCTTGACACTTCTCATATTTCCTTCTAATTTGTAACATTTTTTCCTTAATAGAGGGATAAATGGTTAAGTACTGTTTAATATATTTTTTCATAATTTAATCCAGAAATATTTAAAAATCGAGCGAAATTTTTAACATTCCACTCTGAAATTAAAAAAGAAAATCATCACAATCCGCATAAAACGGTAATACAAACGGAATGAAAAATAATACAAAGAAAAATTTTAAGTTTATGAAATTATAATTACTATTTATTTTATTTTCTTTTGTAAACTTTCAATATTATATTGCTCGCAGTACTTCATAAGTCTACTTTTATTTATGTGAGTGCCCACTATAACACAAAAGGTTTTCGCCGACGAATGATGCATCCAGCAATTAAAGTCGTCTACTGGTTTCGTATTGAGAAAATTATGTAAATAAGATATGTTCACAAAAAAAACGAAATGAGAAAAAATAAAGATTTTCCAAATAACTATAGTAAAACTCCTTCAGAAAATTAGGGAACATAATTATAGCCAAGAATCATTGAATTCTCCTCTACGACGACGCTTCGGTGGATACGGCCCTCGACCACCTCCACTGTGACCAAACGGCGGATAATCATTGTATCCACCATAACCACTGGAAAATGGATCAACCATCCTCCTAGGAGGTGGGTCATAATCGCGTTTTCTAGGAGTAGGGATCGTGACACATACGCTAACACCATTTACAACAAAATCACGCATTTTTGCAAGTTGTGCCGTTACATTCGGATCATTGAATGAGACAAAAGCAAAACCTCTTCGAGGCATAAGAAACACCCGATCTACCTAAAAATAAAAAACAAATCCAGTTATTCTTTACCGATATAATATCTACTAAATAACAAATCTCATTTTCTTGTTCCCCACATTTTCGTTGATTTCATTAATGTTTTTTAGTGAACTATGAATATTCAATTTCGACAGATTTGAAATTTTTTAAATATTTCTAAAATAAAAAATGAAAAAAAACTTTTAAAATCACGACTATTTTCTAATAAATGTTTCATTACCCTTCCATTATCCGATATTTTTTTTGCTTCCTCATTGAACGCATTAAACAATTCACTCTCTGTCATGGTCGCAGGAACTCTACCAACATGCAATTTTGTCGGAAGGCTGTAACTTGGTCGACCATATCTACTCTGACTTTCTGGAGTATGCAAAGGAATTTTCACCTACAAAGATAAAAATTTACTCACATTATCGTCATCATTTTTTATTTAAAAATAAAAATTTGAAAATATAAAATTATAAAATGAAAAATAACAATTAAAATTCTCCCATCTCTCATTAGCTAAGTTTCTCAGAAATTCCTTCAAATTAACAATTAATACTAAATCAAATTAATACAAAATTTAAATTTTATTAATTATTACAGTTATCACTTCTATCAATGTGATGATACAAGTGAATTTACTCTATTCGATGCAGCCTCTAGAATCAGTAAAAAAGGCTTAGGCTTAGGCTGATATTTAATTGGGAAAATCTTCTTCCTCTTCTAACCATTACTGGTTAGGTTAGCTATGCTGGCTATAAGAGCAAGATGTCTCCAAGCTGCTCGATCTGATGCCATCGCTAGCCATTCCTTTTTCCATCGTCTAATTCCATATATCATTGGTCTCTTTATGCACTTAAAATTCTTTCTTGACCTTATCAGCTCAAGTCCAGGTCTTGATTGGCCCTCCTCACTTTTGAGACCAACTATCACACTCGGCAAGTTGTGAAACATGCTCCTGTGCTAGACGATGAAGAACGTGCTCTAACCAGCGAAAGCAACGTTCTGCGATAATGTTAATTATTACAAGTGGTATATGAGCGAAGATGGATACAATCATGTAGGATTTTATCCCCTCGAAGGATCTGTAAAATGACTTAAATATAAACGGTCAAAAGCTGATAGCTTCTTAATATCTTCCACTCTCATTAGCCATTTTCGCAGCCATATAGCAAAATCAAACTACAGGTATATGGACGCAGATTTTCGTCTTAATGGCGATTTCGCGACGGTTCCATAAAGATTTCATCAATCGGAAAAATATATAATTAGCTGTCATCCGGGTTACAGGTTCATCCTTTGTCTGGCCATTTGGGATTGGAGTAGATCCAAGATAACTTTTTATGAAAGTTGGACCAGGTTTTTAGAAACTATAATGGATTCATTATAGCAACAACAAACCGTGAACAAACATGTCTTTTTTGTGGAAACCAGGATTGAAAAAAATCATCCTTGTCGAAATATCTTTCTGCTACTGTGCAAAAAAAAACCATATAAAAACAATGTGTGGCAGAAAAAGGTCATCTCTGGATCATCTGAAGGTTATCTATGGTTTACCAAAATGGAGAACCATAATAGTCAACTGTTATCAATCAATGCATGGAGATTCAATTGCTAAGTTTTATCAAGGTATCGTTTATAAAACTTTAAAACTTAAAACTTTACAGCCTTACTTACTTACTATATCCAGGATTTTAAAACCTATTTCGAGAATTGAACTATGTCATATCCATCATAATATTTTAGATTTCGATGAATCATTGTCAAAAGCTATCTACACACTGAACGCAACTTTAAAACTTAAAACTTTACAGCCTTACTTACTTACTATATCCAGGATTTTAAAACCTATTTCGAGAATTGAACTATGTCATATCCATCATAATATTTTAGATTTCGATGAATCATTGTCAAAAGCTATCTACACACTGAACGCAAACTTCTCGCTCAATTCGAACTCTGAAAATACCAGAGACTTCGAGACTTTTTCGTATTTAGGTTTCAACTTCTTACAATCTCCCTCCAATAAGGGCCAATAAAGCAACGGTTTTACTCTATTAGACTGGTGACCATTTAAATTTCTTTGAACTATTTTACATCCAATCAGACCGTTTAATCAAAATCTATTAGCAAAAAACTTAATGAAACTAGTAAAAACTTAATGACCAATGAACATGATTATTTCAAAATCAATTCATAATTCGGTTCTATCTAATATAATCTCTTTACTGAATCGCCCAGAATAACTGCTCAAGTTCGCACACTTCTCATAAGTCTAAAGAAAAAACTGAAGGCATCTTTAAAACTGATAATTTTATTAAATAAAGTTTATAAATTTTATAAAGTAGAATAATGAACCACTTTCTTTACAAAAAAAAAGAAATAACGGAAGTGATATGCATTTTGTAGAAAAATGTGAAAAGAAATATGTCTAGAATAAACTTTCAATGCAAATGCGAAAATTCCTTATAGCATTAAGTAAGAACATCAGCCTTATTGTTCATATAAAACATAGCAAATAGATGAAAAAACTGAAGATTAATATAAATGCATGAGTATGAAGTATTGAAATGTAGAAGGGTAACTCAAACAGCATGTTTCCCTAAAACTAATGCTTTATCATGACTGGGGCAAGCACCATGAATTCGATCTTTTCCTCGGAATTAACTATTAGAATTGAAAAAACTATAGAGAACTGTAGAGCAGTGATGAGAATTCATCTTCACAACCCTCTCTACTTTTCCATTTCCAGATGATTCTTTCCACTTTGTGGAATTTTATGGAAAACTACGAAACATGTCGGTTGACTGCCTTTTTTATTTATTTTTTATTTAATAACTGCCTTTAAAAAAATTATTAGTGTAGCCTCATTTATATTTATTAAAAAATTGCATCAAACTAACCTGAGTAACTCTTCCATCGATTAAATGATCTCTTATTTCGAGTACTTTGGTTTGATCTGCTACATTTTTCATTTTGATGAAGCCAAAACCTTTCGGTCTTCCTGTTTTGTAGTCGCGCTTAATCTGTAAATTGTAGCAACTGAAGTATTAAAAAGCAGTATTTAAAATAAAAATTCTCTCGCGCATATATGGTGATGATGAAAGAGATTTGATTTTTCCATTATATATTTTATTTTATGACAAATAACATGCTATCTATTCCAATTATATTATATGATGTGCAATTTTGAAGGAGCAATAATTATGTGAAAGAAAAATCATCTGGAAGCAGACGAACGAACATCCGAAGATATATGCGATTGCTGACACGAACCTCGGCAAATATCACCTCGCCATATTGCCGAAAATAATTTTCAAGTGTTTCTTGGGTTGTATCGAAAGAAATATTTCGAACGATCAAATCGACCGGAACGTCAGTCATACTTGCTTCCAAAATGGCTCGTTTGTCACTACTATTAGGATCATCACTGTCATCGTCGTTAAGCCGCTTCTGTCTCTCGGATGCTAAAATCGAATCATACAAAGAAACCGTCACATAATTTCCTCGACGGCAGTCATACGTTAATCCAATACAATCTCGCATTTTCTCAGTCGGTAGCGGCTGATCAAAAATTGAAAATCACAAATCTGAACTATTCTGACACCGTTTAGGCAAATTTTGAATGGAATATACCTTGCAAATCGATAGAATGATATACACTAAAGCAAATTTGTAAAAAAAACCCCAAAAATTTATATTTCTTTTATATTTCTTAGTTAACATAGAACTCATAGGTTCAAAAAATCCAAATTTATCAAGAAGGCAAGGCAAGAATACAAAGAAAATTATAAAATATATGATTATTTGGAAATACTCAAAAAAAAAAATTTGAAAAACTATTTAGAATATTTGTAAAACGATAAAAATGAAGAAAATTTTAAATAATAAATACGCAATCAATTAATTACCTTTCGTATCTTCATTGAATATGGCCACATAACAATTTTTCGTCCAACCATTTTTGGGTGGAAGAATTTTTTTCGTTTCCTCATTTACTCTGAAAAATAAATAAAAATATAAAAATACAAAAAATTATCGAGTAATCTGGAATACAAAATACAATACAAATACAACAATATTTTTCTCAAAAAGTTATTTTAATGCACTTTAAAGAACTTCGAATTTTGAAAAGTTAATCTGACGATTCTCTCAGTAAACAACTTCATAAAAAATTAATAGATAGGAATTGGCGGTTATCGACAAATCATTAAAACAATTAATAGAAGGAATTGATAGCCAAATGATAAGAAAAAATGGACCATAATTTAAAATTAACATTAAGTTATTGCAAGTTGGTTAGAAACCATAAGATGAATTTAAACAATCTCTTAGGTTTAATCGGTGATAAATGTGAACTTCGCTTTCTTAAAAAGATAGAAAAAAACATTTCTGCAAATATTTTTGAAAAAATTTTCCACAATTTGAATATTTTTAAAAAATATCAAATAAAAAAAAGTGAGATGACTAACGCCAGTGTACGAAATACTCCTGTGGATGGATTCTTAAATTTCAAGCCTATTGCTCTTGGAAACGAGTGCGAAAGTGTTGCCAGCGGCAAAAGTCCATCTTCATCAACAGGTAGTTCCAATTTTGTTCCTTCCTCGATATTTTCCTGATTGCATACAATTACATATCCATCAAATGAGGCGTTGCCACCTTGTTCTAAAATAAAACAACAATTTAAATAACTAAATCGTTATTTAGAGCATTTTTGAAAGTAGAAATATAGAAAGGCAATCCACACCAACAGAATTTCTGGAAGACAAGTTTACTCTTTCTGCGACAAAAACCCCAACATTCGAAATAAAAGCAACACCCATTAACCCGTCCCACCTGTATTTTAATTAAAATAATCATGCAATAATCATGAAAATTATATAATTCCAGTTTTCTTGAAACTTTTGTCTGATAAAATATGAAAAGATATGAAAAAATAAAACTGGCCACTCGATTCATCTCCTGCAGCAGTTGTTTCCACTTGATTATGTCTATTTTCTTCTACAGCTTTATCAGTACTGCAATCCTTGCTGCCAATATTTGCCTGTGTATCGTTTTCAATCAATTCATTGCCATTTGCTTGATTTTGTACTACATTTTGTTCGGCAGCACTATCAATGAATGCTGCCATATCGGCTCCGTTCAAATCAGCCTCATTCATATTTATTCACCTTAAAAAATGCATATATATATATATATAAATTTAAAATTTTCGACGCACCCAATCATCATTTCACCCAGCATCCTTTTGTTCATCCAAGTAAATATATATATATGTAATATAATTGAGTGATCCCTTCCAAAATAATACGATCTACCATATATATGCTAGTGATAATGAATTTTAAAAAAATTATCCAAACATCCTGAACCGCATCCTTCCTTCATCTTATTCAAGTCTTCAAAGTTTGCTTCAAATAAACAAATAAATAAATAACTGCAATTGTCCAAAACTGTGCAAATCGATTATTTCATCTGCCAGTAGGACGGTCCCGCTAATTTTATAAGAATCAAATTCTATTTGTTTATATCAAAAACTGCTATAAAAATAAATAAAATTTAATTTAAATAATTTTTGGAATAATAAAAATTAAATAAAATTAGAATAAATTACGCTAAAAAGTCAGAGTAACCAACTGCCCGCATAAAAATTACGCGAAAAAAGAATTTAATGAATTTTAGAAATTCAATAAAACTCTTTTTAAAAATGGATAAATAGAAAATGTTTTTTTTAAAAATATATAAACAGAAGCATAATTCATATAAAAGTCTTTAGCAAAATCTCCATTATGACTTGTCGAATCCGATAAATTTTGCTAAGGAGCCACTCTGCGACAGAAATGGTAATAATATGCGAAACCCAAAATTTTTGAAAGAGGGTGAATACCAGCACCAGCGTCTCGAAACAATAGCAACATCTCTCTGAATGAGCCATTCTACTCGCCTATATATATACCACTTATATACCACTACCCAAACAAAAAACCAGGACAAAGTACCACAACCACAAACCCACACTGATCTCAAAAATTGTCCACAATCAATGAGCACTTCATGGACGTGTGTTGCCAGATGTATGTCGCACCGTTATATAGTAAATTGCGAGCGTGCTTTCTCAATCACGCCTCCTCAATATGATAGTTGCAGCACTTGGCTGAATTGTGGCTGACGGCAAGTGAGCTTCGTTTTGCTTTTAATATTAGGCTTAGGGCTTTTGAGCTTGGCAAAGGTTTTGATCCAAGGGACTTTCGATCGCTGTACCTTTGCATTAAAGCTTTGAACTAATTTTGAAAATTAAGCCATTGATATTGATAAGCCATTTTTTCACTAAGCAACTCTTTGGCAATAGGGTTTCATTTCATGGAATAGGCCAAATCGATTGAGCCTCATTTCTGCTCCAGAAATTTATGAGGCAAAATGATATGCAATAATTCAGAACAATCCGAAAAAATCCAAAAATCCTCGCTTTGCTTCAATTCGTAACTATCCATGCTGACCATCAATAAGATAATTTATTAATTAGGCCGTGTAATTAGAATGTAGTAATTAGAATGCGATATTTCCGTGAAAGAATCTCATAGCGATAAAAGCATAGATAGCTCCTCAACTACATCCATATTGATATTGCATATTGATACATTATGCAAGTGGTATTTGAAAGAAGGTGCATGTGATCATGTGATATTTTACCTGCTCGTAAAATGTACCTTAGATAAGAGTGGGGATAGCTTTTTAGTATCCTCCACTCTCATTGGCCATGTCTCAGAGCCATATAGTAAGATCGAACGAATCACGGCTATATAGATGTACTTTTGTTTTATTTACATTGATCCTGAGTCCGATTCTTGCTGCAGTTTCTGACACGTTATTTAGTATTACTTGCATTTCGTTATAACTGTCAGCAAAAAGGACTACATCATCAGGACTACATCAGCGTATTTAAGAAACGATGCTCTGGACTGATTTGGACACCCCTTGAGTACCGATGTCCTGAATATTGTAAGAGAAAGGACGCAGCCTTGACGGACACCAGTTCATATTTCGAATGAATCTATCAATCCCCCATAGACCTGACGTGAGTTCATATAATGCCTTTATGAGTCGAATGATTTTCTTTGGACCACTATTCGTTCCATCACCCTCCAAAGCGCGGCTCTATCAATTGAATCAAAGGCAGCCGCAAAGTCAATGAAACAGTGGGTTGCAAATATTTGAAGCGATGTTCGAACACTCTTCTTAACGTGAATATCTTGTCAGTATAACCGCGCCATGGTCTGAAACCAGGATTAGGGCGCATCCTGTTGTCCCGTACTTCCATAAATCTCTTGAGTAGCAGGGAAGCAAAAATTTTTGCTGAGACGTCTAATAGGTTGATACCTCGATAATTGTCGCCGTATGTCCTATCATTTTTCTTGAGAATTGGTAGCAGAATTGCTTTGATCATCTAGTAATATATTTTTTTTTCCATACTAAAGAGTACATTTGTTGAAGGTGCGTTATGAAGGACGATGGACAACATTTGAAAAACTCAGCCCGAAGACCATCTTCTCCTGGAGTTTGTTGGCCTTATGGATAACTAAAATTATTTCTTCTTCTGCTCTAGGCTCGCAATTGCAAACGTATCAGCTATATCAGGGGCAACAGATGGCGCTTCATGGTTAAATTTGGCCTCAAAGGATTCTTTCCATCTTTTGAGGCGATCCTTAATACTTTTGATTAGTACGCCATTGCTGTCTTTTAGCATTTCACTAATCGTTCTCCGATTATAATTGCTTTATGAAGAAGACAGAATAGTTTTCTATTGTCGCCTAATCGAGCCGCCGCCTCCATTATTGAGGCCATGTCACTCCATTAGAGATTTCTGTTCTTCCATGCTGCTTTCGTTGTAAATCTTTGAAACACTCGGTAGTCAGGATTCGTGCTTTGGCAGTTTTTTCAGGCAGTCGGACAATTGCTTCCGATACTTACTAGCACATTTCCTGCTAATATGCCCTAGCTTAGCGATTGACTTTCGGAGACATTCTTTTAGTATTCATTTGCCGTACCAGAAAAATCACTAATATTTCCATCATTGAGGTGCTTCAATAATTCAGTTCGAAATGCACTATCCTTGAATTTTTTAGTTTGAGATAGTTGAAGGATTTTGGGAGATGCTGTTTTCTGCGAGTTGTCAATTTTATGCGGATCTTGGCTCAAACCATAATATGGTCAGATCCATGAAGATTGCCCGTTCCAGCATCACAGTAGGAACAACTATCTAGTACGGAACTCTTCCAATGGCGACTAAGTGAAATATAATCAATCTGATTGAAGTTTTGGTTATCCGGGGAGTTCCACGTGACTAGATATTTTCTATGATGCCGGAAGCAAGTATTAGTAAAAATTAGTAATAACGAAGACGTTCCACATTGGCACACCGGTCTCCGATATTTGCAATATTTGCCAATGTTGAGATCATCGCAGCTGCATTATAACCTATGTGAGCATTCCAGTCTCCCCCGATTATGATCATGTCATATTTCGGTAGAAACTTTGTCAGAAGTTGAAGTTCCGCATAGAGATCATCGCAGCTTGTATTTATCACGGTCATCTGCCGGTTGAAGCACAGATACTGATGACCGAGATATTGTAGAACTTAGAACCCTTAAAACGGGTATAAGCCATATGGTCGTTTACTGGTTTCCACCCAATCAAAGCAGAATGGGCCTTGTCAGACATGACAATCGCTACGCCATTTCGTCCTGAGTTATTCGCAGTGATATAGCCAGTGTCTCTGCTCTGAACCAAGATTAATAATTGCTCGAGATCCAAAGTGAGGAAGACGGACCTCCGACAAGCAAGCGATATCCACACGATACTTAGACAGGGAGTGGACAGTGATCGCTTGGCTTGCAACGTCCATAAGCGTTTTGACGTTTCACGCTGATACAGCTAATACCTCGCCGCGCGTGCAGAGGGCTGTTCCCCTTGATAGGTTTCGAGCAATTACCCTGGCTTGAGCGCATATTTTATTCACCAGCCTTGGCATCGCTTTAAGCCCGGATTGTATACTTATCGCATGTACCACCGAGCTCAAAATATCATGCGCGTCGGGAGATGCGGACGCCGTATCAAGTGAATCTGACCTTTTGACCATCGAGTCACTTGGGGATAGAATCACAGGTGGGTCTCCAGTAGCCACTCGGATTTTTGATATAATAGCAGGTTTACTTCTGCCAAAGACATATATATATATATATTACATATATACATATATATATATATATAATATATAATTACATATATATAATTTATACAATCCATAAGTCTGTTGAGTAAAAGGAAAGCAGAAATTTTCGCTGAGATGTCTAGTAGGCTGATTCTCGATAATTGTCGCAATATGTCCTATCACCTTTCTTTTTCTGTGAATCCCAGTGGAGCGATGAATGCGAGGAGGTTAAAACTTATAGTGAAAGGATCAAAATGGTAAAAAAGAAGCAGTTATGTTTCAAATACTTAAACAGAAACCACATCGATAACCAATTCAAACGGTTGCCGAGATTGTTTCCGTTGTAGTGGATGGCATTTGTAACGAACAAGAAAGGCAAGTGGGCGAGCACCAGACTGTGACGACTTTTTTACTTCAAGAACAACCAAAGTAGAACTAATCTAAGGTATGGAATCCTGGCGACGAAACTGCAAGAGAATTAATGAAGACCATTTCATTCGACACGGGAGCGCAATCTTCTCATATATTTCAGATGCACTGTTGAAAGACTTAAATTAATTCAATTTGGCAAAGAAAAGCTAGTGTTAAACATCTCTAATAGTTATCATCCACTATCATAGTATGATAGTGAATATCGACATATGAACTCACCAATGATCAAATAAGCATCCGCTGTAAAACAGTTGATTAAGTTAGTGTACAGAGCAGTATTATGCAGAAAGGAATATGAAGGTTTGGGAAGAAATAATTGCCTGACCATACCTCTTGTTTCGAAAAAACTGGAAATAATAATTGGCAACCATTTCTACGAAATACGAATTTGAAATAAGAAACCCAGAACTATGGAATTCAGGATTCCATCTATGCGAAAGCATGATAGGGATATTTTTAACAGGTTCAGGGACGCTGGATAGAAAATATGCGCCAAAATCGACTATGGTTAACGTCATCGCTAAGAATAATAAGGATTCTTGAATAATTCTGGTGCTTAGATTTTATAGGAATTGAAGCAACGATTCTCAAAAAGTATCAAAACAATGAAAGATGATGCGATGCCAGATGGTGAACAAATCAACCAAGATTACTAAACAATTTCTCTCCACAATAATCCAAAAGGAGACGCGCTCCCAAAGTTTGATAATTTGATTAGAAAACAACATCATCCAGGAGATCCAAAATTCTCTCAATAATGGTCACAGCTGATACAGAAAAGGCTTTTCACCAAATCGAATTCAAGCCACAAGACCGAGACGAAACATGATTTTTATGAAGGAAAGATTTAAAGAAGTAAGCGATGAAAATATACAAATATATCGTTTCACGAGAGTCCCATTTTTAATTTCAAGTTTACTAATTTCAAGTCCTTTTACACCATGCATCTACTAGCAGCGCATAAACATTTAATTAAGATCAATTCGATACTGACATATGAATTCTGAAGAACATTTCTATGCATGATGCATAAGTAACAGCTGGGAACACAGTCGAAGTGCTACAGAAGTATAAATTGATAATTGGAATTGTTTAGAGGAATCAGGATGGGCATTAGAAGTTATATCAGCAACGACCGGCAATTGAACAATTCAATTAGCGAAGAAGGCTGATGCAACCTCATGCGACCTAAATCAATCAATTGAAATATTAGTAATTGGCTGAGAACTCGACAATGACAGATATTCGATTCGAACCCTGACATCGACCCTAGTCCTAATCCATCAACCAAAAGACAGTTACTGCAGTTCGCAGCTTCAGTTTACGATCTCTTGGGCTATATGGGTCTTATTGCTACTATTGAAACAACAGTTGCAACTACCGTAAGCCAATACCAAATGGGATGAACCCATCGAAAGTAAGATTCAAACGATGGTTGATAATCCTGGAATATAGGAATCTAAAGTAATCTCATTTGATCGATTAATTCCCTTTAAAGGACAACCCTATCAAATCCATTGCTTTGTGGATTCAAACTTAACATACGTCGCAAGCTTGTATATACGATATCAATTATCATCATCGCGATGGAGAATAGATTTTTTATTTGCAAAATTACGATCCCTATAAAAAGAATGACCATCTTGAGAGCAGAACTGGTGGCAATGATGATCGGTATTAGGATGGTAAATTATGTCCAGAAGCAAATGGACATAGAAGAAGCAAGATTTTTCATATGGACAGATAGTCAAACAGTAATTTACTGACTCTTAGAAGGCAACTACAAACTACAGTCTGTAAATAAAGATAACAGTGCCCAATTTCTGATGTGTAGCAACAGGAGGTCTTTCCTCAGACGAATAACAAGAAATAATAAAAAGTAAGCTCATAAGATTGAAGAGATTGAAGAGGATGGAAATATTAATAAACAAACGAAGGAAACAAATCAACAATCATCAATAGAATTTGCATGAGGTACAATGATTCATGATCGAATTTACTCGATTTAGTTCATAATAATGAAAGGCAACGATAAATACGATTGCAGTAAAAGAGTGAGACCAAATGGCCCAATATCGAGTCAGGAAGTTCATTACGCAGAACAAGTGTATGGCAAGCCCAAGATGAAGGTATACTATCAAAGGATTTAAACAAATTTGGCTTGATAGGAGAGAAAACGATTTATGGGTAACGAAAGGATGATTGGATAGAAATCTTATCTTTCTACCGAAAACCTATCTGAATTTACTATATGCTTCAAACGGTACGGTGCTAAATAAAATGATGAAATGACCGAACCTTACTGGATCCCCAAATTCTTTCAGACGGTAGAAAAGGCAATTAGCAAGGGATGTTTGCAATGAAGACGAATGAAAAAGCAACTCTGCTCTACTTGATATAAGTAAATATTCAATACGATATAAACTAAGCGAAATGCTCCATTTATTCATATAGGAATAGACCTCACAGATTCTGTGTAAAGCAAGAAACCAAGATAATGAAACAAGGGACAACGCTATTTACATGTACAGTGATAAGTGTCGCCAAAAAGTTCATATGCCCAGCAAAAGAATTAATGAAATAAAGGAGAAAAGAGTTGGAGAAGGAAGAAAATATTCCACAACAATGATAGTAGAATACCTTATAAGTGAGAGGTATAATGTAGCTTTTATTATGAGAGGATTAAAAACCATAAATCTTCCCGCTCAAATTAATATAAACTCCCAAAAGCTCATTTTTGGGCATTTTTAAACTTTTATTAGGTAAAGGAGTGGGGAGCGACGGGTAAACTGGGCATTTATATTTTTACGTTTGGTTTTTGATTACTATATTGTTTTCTTTGTAGTAGGACGCTTTGATTGCGTCGTCACTAATAAAAATTTAATTACTCAAGTTTGAGGGTTCGCAACGAGATAAGTAAAAAGAAAACGCTGGCCGCAGAATTTATAATATTGTTGAGAAATAAAAATCCCTCGTGGCAAGAAAATTATTAAATCTATACAGAAAAATACAGTGGAGCGGATTCCCGATGGAATTTTGTAAAGGTAGATATTGGAAGTGGAATCGACGTGCTCCCAACGAAAATTCGTAGTGCTAAGAAATTGTTTCTATAAGAGCGATTCATTTGGAGAAGGTTTATTTGCAGAAAATTTCCTATTGGTGTTACGGAAATTAATGGCCATACGAGGCAAAATGAGAACGATATTATCCGATAATGTCCGATAAAGCGAAGAATTTTATTTTATCAAGGAACAAAATCAGGAAAATTTAATTGAATATTGTCGAAGAATACATCGAATGGAACTTCGATCTATTTGGAAATTGTGAAATATACCCCATAGGCGGGGATGTATATGAACAACTGAACTGAAACTGAAAACATTGGAAAACATATAGTGGACGATAGGAATTTTCGAATTTCGAAAATTTATGGAATAGGAGCGATTGTGAATGAATGACCACTCTATCATTGTGCAATAAATACTACGGCAGAAAGACTTATCGACACGAAATGTGCGCAGAGACGAGCTACTGCGGAAATGATCAACCGACACAAAATTTGGATTATTTCTGGAAACTATTGCAAAAGCGATATTTGCAAAGCTAGATTGATGTAATAAGCATGCACGAACGAAATCGATGTCGTTTCATCAAGAAATGGGAGTCATCATAATCAAAACAATCCCCAAAGCTTAGTGGAGGTTGGGAAAAGTTGTTGAATCAGAAATTCCGATAGGAAACTATAATCAGTAACTGCTACTATTGCAACTAGCCAATAAAAGGCTCATTAATAGGTCAATAAATTTAATAGTCACACTAGAAGTACCACAACGACGATTACTGAGGATCAACAAGAAGGGCTTAAGGTAAACAGACTCGATGGAATATTCAAGCCCCTAAGTGTGTTCAAAAAATGAGCAGGTAAACACGGGGCCATTAGAGCAAAAATAGTGCCAGATTAATGACCGCGGAAATTCTCAACGATCGCTCTTCATAAAGGGAATAGAGGGCGATAGGTGAACTGGGCAATTTTTTTATGTTCTGTTTTACGTACAATATATTTTATTTTACATATATCTTACTTTTCTTTATACGGTAACACGATAGTGGTTTCGTTTTGCTTTTTTTTATATATATTTACATCGTTATTATCAAAGATTTAAAGGTTTAATTACAACGAATACACGATTGATTACAATACTTTTTTTATCGGGAAAGGGTAGGGAAGTCGAATATATTTAAATCTATGTAAGATCCTCAAGACCCTTTTTACACCCCTCACCAGTTTTGGTTTGTTTGTCTAATAAGGTCAATGGATTCATTGTCTAGCCACAGCAGTGATATTTCCTGACAAATTTCGCAAGGCCATTTTTATTTCGAAAATAATTATTAGAAACTAGGTATCTAGTTAGTCTGGTTTGGAATCACTCAGAAATCGTTAGAATACCAAGAAAAAGTAGCTGTTCAGTACTTCTCTAATTTCGCATGATAGAGTACTTTACAAAAAAAGTGTTTGTTACATTGGACATCTTTTTATGGTTTATAATTTATGGTTTTTTAAATTCCACTGTTCTTGATAAATTTGTCTGAAAATATGAATTTAATTAATATGATTTTAGC